>CM076580.1:1487681189-1487994778 GCA_034641835.2 Pinus albicaulis
ATGGAATAGCAAAGCAAATAAAGGATTGAACAACAATTCTGAAATAGAACAGCAAGTCTAAAATGGAACAGCAATTGAATAACTAAGTCCCGCAGGTTGTAACCAAACTTAATCTATTAACTCAAATGCATTCTTTGCAATCAAATAACATTCTTTCACTCTAAAAGCAATTCACACAAATCACACTAATGGAACAGCAATAACTATTAATGAATTATGGAACAGTACTGATAAATCAGAAACGCGCACAACACGAACGTTTAGTATAACAGCTCTGTAACAAAACAGTAAGAACATGCAATTAACTCTTGAAAGGATTAATAACTTGATGCGGAGTCAACACACGATTCTATCTGTAAAAAACCTCAATGATTCAATCTTTAACAAAGCATGTAATATGAACTTATAAAGCATATCAAATTACCAAATAACAATGATAAACAAACCACACAAAAGTCAAGTCGTAATGGTACAGAAGCAAGTGTCCTTCGGGGCCGGGCCCTTAGCCTCCAAGGATACACCGCTTTAAGTTAATCCAGACGCAGAGATGAAATAATCACCAAGCTTTTATTAATGCATCGGTCAAAAATACATTGAACCAGTTCTCAACGAGACTCAATAATCAAAGTTGATGTTTTACAGAAAATTACATAAAAGCGTATCCTATCTATCAAGCTAACAGTGTTGTCCCTTTATATAAAGGTGATGGCGGAGATGTCCAAGTAACATGATAAATAAAGCAGCGATCCCTCAGGATCGAAGATCCTGAGGGATTCGCCAAACTGTTAATTCTTCATCCTTTCCTTTCTTTGGCGCCGAGCTGGTGTCTTCTCCTTCTTTTCCGAGCCGATTTGCTGTAATCTATTTAGCCTTGTTTGCATTCGGTTCTCGTTCAGAGGGACAGCAGTTATCTCGACTTTGTCCTTTCCTTTGGAACGGAAATTCCTCGTTTTCTCCTTTTCCTGTACAGAAAATAACCATTATCAGTGGCTAAGTCTTGCATATCAATTCTCACATGTTTTGTTATGGTTCCTTATTACTTTCCAAATTCATGATACAAAAAGGTTCACAAATTCTATTAAAAAGCCACTGAAATAGTCATCAAAAGCATACCATGATATGAGGCTAGTGGATAGGACGTCTGTCGTATTTGCCAAATCTCAAGTGGTCATGGTCACTTCCTTTGCCATGATTGGTGATAATAAATGTTCATGTGATGTATAAATCGGGAAATAATATATGATTAGTTCCTAGGATATAAGAAACAAAAGAGTATTAGTATCTTACCCATTGGTGTAACCAAGGTGACTTCAATACCATTAACAGTGCTCTGCTGCCGACAGGTGTCCATAACCTTGGCAGAGTTTTTTTTTTCACCCTCGGAACCATGATCCTTTGTGTATACTTAGGAATGTTGTTATGTCAAAATGTAGACCATTATGCTGGCTTGGTGACCAGTTAACCATAATGCCATTCACGAGGAAGGAGCGAAACATGGGCAGGCCGGCTCGTAATGAGACCTCCTGTTCCAAGGTTTGTTTATTTGATATACCTTTGGACCATATCCTCTCAGGTAAATACAATATGGGAATGCCACTTCACTTCATCCTCATGATCATGGTAGAATGTCTTTGAAGGACCTCCATCTCATTTCATATCTGTATATCATGTTCACATTTTCCTTTTCATAGTATAACTTTATTTATACACAAAGGGTGGTTCAACACTCCTTAAGAGTAGGAATGGTGGAAGAAGTCTTATCATCTCAATAGGAAGATATAAGCCCTTTGCTCTTATTCTTAAATAATAATCAAAGAGGGTTAAAGGGATCAGCATGATAAAGATAACCAATCAGGGCAAAATTAGTAAAACAATGACAACAAAAGATAAGAAATAAGTATGTCCTTCCTTTTGTCCTCTTACCAATGCAGAGTCTTATAAATATAGCGATTTATGGTTTACGGATTTCGGTATGTTGTGATTTTATATTCATTGCACAAGTACATAGCTGTATCTTAAAGACTTGAAAGAATATGGGCAAGAAGCATCCTCAATTTAGATCAGCAAAAGGAATAAGATGTTTCACAAGGAGAGCAAAAGTATGCTAGTGGTGTTCCTTTTGAAAAAGAAACAACGAAGGACGATGGATCACAAAAATGCAAATGCCGTTCCTTTGAAAAAGGAACAGCAAAAATAAAAATACTATAAAAACACTCAAAATTCCGTTCCTTTAAAAAAGGAACAAAAGAATGCTATTTCTTTGAAAAAAAAAAGGAACAGCAAAAATCCAAAATGTTGTTCCTTTAGAAAAGGAACAGAAAAACAAGCAAAGCCGTTCCTTTTTTTTTATAAAAGGAACAGCAGAAAATCAAAGATGTTGTTCCTTTAGAAAAGGAACATCAGAAAATCAAGAATGATGTTCCTTTTGAAAAGGAACAGCAAAAACACGCAAATTCCATTCTTTTGGAAATAGAGCGGCAAAAATCGAAATTTTGAGAAAGAAAAGGAAGAGCAAAAATGACAAGAAAACATTTAGTTCAAACATATGTACAAGAACGACTCAAAGACAAGAACTTATGTACAAATTGTAAAAAGAAATGAATTCCTTAATGAATTACAGGTGAGGAAGATTTCTCTTCCTCTCCTAAAATCTCCATATCAGTGTCTCGGCGTAGCTGCTGGCAGAAAGGATTCCCGAGTGAGTGGTTTGCGATAGAGACGAACTCGGTGGCCATTTACTTTGAATGCATATCCAGAACCGTCAATGGTAATTAGAGTAAGGGTTCCGTTGTCATGCACCTTCTGGATTTCGTATGGTCCCAACCATCGAGTCTGAATTTTCCCAGGGAAGTCCTGAAACCGAGAGTCGTATAACAGAGCCCAGTCTCCCTCGTGGAAGACTTTGTTTTTTATGAGCGCATCATGCCATTTAGCTCGCTGCTGTTGAATCAATGCTGTATTTTGTAGTGCAGAGAGCCTAACCTCGTCTAATTCATTGATCTGCTGTAGTCGATTGATTTGTGCCTCGCTTAGATCTAGGCCAACTTCCTGTGCCGTCCGTAATGTTTGGATTTCGAATTCTATGGGAAAAATGGGTTGTTTTCCAAACACTAATTGATAAGGTGAGTAACCGGTGGTGCTCCTCCATGTGGTTCTATAGGCCCAGAGTGCTTCAGGTAGTCGGGTAGCCCAATCACGCCTATGTGACGCAATGGTTTTCGTTAGGATTGATTCTATTATCTTATTGCTACTTTCTACCCGCCCATTCGCCTGTGGGTGATATGGAGTAGTGATTTTATGCTGGACGTGATAATTATTGAGTGTTGCAGCTAATCTATTCCCAGCAAATTGTGGTCCTCCATCTGTAATTATTTCCCTTGGAAGGCCATAACGTACAAATAGATGGAACAGGAACTGTATGACAGAATCCTCTGTGGCTCTTGGCAATGCTTCTGCCTCAACCCATTTGGTGACATATTCTGTTGCCACCAAGATGTATGTTTTCTGATTTGATGATGGGTTGATGGGTCCAACGAAATCAAGAGCCCATCGCTCGAATGGTTCAATGACTAACTATGGTTTCAGAGGCATCTCATCAGCTTGACCAGGTCATCCTGCTCGCTGGCAGCTGTCACAGGCTTGGACAAATTTCTTTGCATCTTTGAAAATCGTAGGCCAGTAATATCCTGTCTGCAATACTTTATGTCCAGTTCTACACTCAGCGAAGTGTCCACCACACGGTCCATCGTGACAGGCTTTTAGGATGTCAAAATTTTCATCTTCTCGAACACATCGCCTGATATGCATGTCTGCCCCTGTGTGAAACAAATAGCCCCCAATCCACGAGAATCGAGCACTCTTCTGAACAATCTGCTTGCGCTCATTAGGGGTTAAGTGTTTTGGTAGTTTACCTACTGCGAGGTAGTTGGCAACATCAGCATACCAGGGTGTTTGCACAGCAACAGCAAACAGGTGTTCATCCGGAAATTGATCTTCAACTGCTGCTGCATCGATTGGTTTTGGTATTCTCGAAAGAAAATCGGCTACAGGGTTTTCTTTGCCAGGCCGATCCTTGATTGTGATATCGAATTCTTGCAATAAAATCAACCATCTAGTTACTCTGGAATTTGTGACAGGCTTATTTGCTAAATATTTTATGGCAGAATGGTCTGTATACAAGATAACAGGATAGCCTGTAATATAATGTCTAAATTTATTGACAGCATGTATTACAGCTAGGAATTCTTTTTCAGTAACAGTGTAATTTAATTCAGCAGGGGATAATTTTTTGCTAATGTAATAGATAGCATATGTTTTTTTATCCTCTTCCTGCCCAAGGACTGCGCCAATAGTTGTATCTGAGGCATCAGATGATATCTGGAACGGTAGGTCCCAGTTTGGTCCTCGAAGGACTGGGGCTGTGGATACGAGCTTCTTTAAATCCTCGAAAGCACGGTCACATTTTTCTGTCCAAAGAAAATCAACGTTACCAGTTAGTGCATATAAAGGAGCAACAATGTGCGAATAATGTTCTATAAATCGTCTATAATAACCAGAAAATCCAAGAAAGCTGCGTACCTCTGTTTGAGTAGTAGGAGTGGGAATGAGCAAAAGTATTTGGATTTTGGCCGGGTCTACCTGAATGCCGGCTGCTAAAACATAATGTCCTAGGATAAGTCCTTCAGTCATCATCATGAGACATTTTTCGTGGCTTAAGCAAAGCCTGGTAGTAATGCAGCGTTGTAGGACTTTTTCTAGGGTGTCTAGTGCTGTATCAAAATCATCTCCATATGGTGTAAAGTCATCCATGTAAACTTCAAGTCCATCATTTATTAAATCTGCAAAAATGCTAAGGATAGCCCTTTGGAATGTGGCAGGAGCATTACATAGGCCAAAAGGTAGAACTCGATAGGCAAATGTTCCCCAAGGACAACTAAAAGTAGTTTTATCCTGGTCTTTGGGGGCAATCTGAATCTGATTGTATCCATTGAAGCCATCCAGGAAAGAAAATAATTTCTTTCCTGCTAAAGTATCTAATACTTGGTCTATGAATGGGAGAGGAAAATGATCTTTCTGTGTTGCCTTATTTAGTTCCCTATAATTCACACAGATTCTCCATTTTCCATTCTTTTTTGGTACCACCACAAGCGGAGAGACCCATTTACTATCAGAAATAGGATAGATAAAATTGACATCTTAAAGTTTCTGAAGTTCAGCTTTTACCACATCCTTTAGATGAGGATTTAGTCTCCTTTGCGGCTGACGCACAGGTCTGGCATCTTTTTCTATATAAATGTGGTGTGTACACAATTGGGGATCGATTCCTTTCATATCAGGGTAATCCCATGCAAATGCTTCTTGATATTTTGTTAACAGATGGATGAGCTTTGTTTCTTGTTCAGGCGTGAGATTGGCATTGATGTTTAAAGTTTTTCCCGGTTCAATTTCCACAGTTTTACTATTTGCAACAGAAGTAACAGGTATCGTTTGGTCATGCGTATCTTTCAGAGGATCTTCCTCCAATTCATTATCAAACGCTGCTTCTATCATGTGACATGGTGTGCGAGATTCAGTTTGACTAATGAAATTATTAATGGCATCATCTTCTGTCTGGTCTTTAAAATCAAGTGCCTCTTGTATAGTTAATGGAGATCTGATGTTATCAGTAAGGTATGATACAGGGTGCTTATTAGTTTTGATTATTGTGACACTTGGCTGCGCTGGAGGATATAGAACTAAATTCTTGCTATTCGGTCCTCTGGTTATGGTCATATTTCCCTGCCGGCAGCCAATGTAGGCATCGGCAGTGGCAAGCCAAGGTCTACCTAAAATTAGCAGGTGTCCATCAAGTCGGGTTTTTGGATTAATTATCAGGAAATCGGTTGGATACTCCCAGGAATCTACAGAGACCATGACATCATGTAGAGTACCCTCTGGTCTAACCACAGATCGGTCAACCAATTCTAACAAAGTAGAGGTGGGTTCTACAGATGTAATGCCGAGCTTTTGGCAAGTAGTAGTTGTTAAAATATTAATTACAGCTCCTAGATCAACTAAGGCATTAGACAGGGTCTGACCATAAATTTGAACAGTTATAATTGGATTTCCTGGGTCTTCATATTTAATGGTTGTTTCTTTCCCAGATAATAAGTCAGATAAAGTACCGACTACTTGGACTCTTGGATTATTTGTTATATTCCTCCTTGGTTTCTTTATGCACAACTCTTTGATAGTTTTTGCGTATATAGGAATGTCTTGAATGGCTTGGAGGAATGGGATTTTTATGTACAGATTTTGTAATTCTCCCAGAATGTCAAAGTCAGGATATTGTATGGGTCGAGGTATGACTAATCGTTCTGGGAACGGAGGAGAGGATGTGGTTGCTTGATTATGAGTCTTTTGCTTATTTACATCCTCTTGTTGCAACTGATGTTCTCTTGGTAACTGATCTTCAATATGAACTGTTTTATCTCCCTCAGTTTCAATTATACGTCCAGATCTTAATTGAAGATCATTGCACTCCCTCAGGTCGGGTCCTATTTCTGGTGATTGTATGATTTGGATAGATTGGACCGGTCTGTTATTTGGATTGGGATTGAGTTGGGCTGGGAGTTGCGGTCTCAGGTTAGACTAGGGATTTTGTTGTAAGGCTGGCAGAGTAGGTTGAGGGAGCGGAATAGTTCCAGTTGGCTGGTGCATCGGTCTTTGCCAGCTTGTCTGCCAGGGTGAACTTTGTGAAGTAGGGGGAGTCCATTGTGAAGGATATGGGCCATTTTGCCAATATGGTGGAGTATAAGGGAAATTCGGCCAACCAGATTGGCTTGTTTGATTCAGCCATGGGTTTGAAGAAGGAAACGATTGTGGTGACCAGTTTGAAAATGGGGATTGAGATTGATTTTGCCACATACTATATTGTTGAGCATTATACTGTGGAGGTTGAAAAAAAGAGGTTGAGTCTGGAAACATACCAGATTGTCTCGGCTGCCACTGGCGACGCTGGTTGATCAAGTACACCGATTCTGGTTCTTCTTCCGCTTCCTTATATACCGCTTTCAATCCAGGAAGTGAGGGGAAGCTCTCCGTAAGGTGATCTTTTGTACAGATGGCGCATGTTTGGACTGTATCCAGTGGACATTCCTTGTGGCTATGTTTTTTTCTGCATCGGGGGCAGAAGATCGCCAAATTCTGTTCTGCCTCCATCTACTTCTGTTTAGCCTGCACAATATCAAGTTGTGTAGTTAGTGTCCCCAGAATATCAGTTTTGAAATTTTCTAATAAATTTCCAATTTCTGCACGTGTTACTCCTTCCGTTGATACTTTGTTATCTCTTGCAAACCGATCATATTCTGTCGGTTTTATTCTTGTGCTGCCTCTCGAACTCCTGATACATAAATCAATGATGTCAGCAAAATTCTCTTGATAAATATCCCCTTTTCCCATGATGTTTAATGTTTCAATCCATTGTTCCTTCATGCCCCTTATTAATGTAGTTTTTAATACATTATCAGGTAAAGGTAGCGATGCATAAGGAGATCTTTGTATATTGTACTGAAAACGTTCCACATACTCCTCCAATGTTTCATTCGGTCTGGCTGTCATTTGGAATATTTCGTCTTTTAATTCTCTAGATCTACAATAATCCTGATATTTTTTTAAGAAGGATTCTTTCATTTGATCCCAATTGTTGATAACCCTGCCACCTAGTCCCATAAACCATCTTAAAGCAGCCCCTTTTAATGTAGAGGGGAATAATTTCAATTTTTGGGGATCGGTGGTGTAATCATACCCCCTGCATAACACATCGAATTCGAATAAGAATGCATCCGGATCTTCTGATGTGAGACCGTGAAATGTAGGGATATGCTGAAGAGGGATAGCTTTCGTGGGTGCATTTGCTGCAGAATCCACTATAGGATATTGTAATGTAGAGGTTTGAGCATTTGGCTGGTTCTGAGCCATGGGATCGAATATATGCCAATAACCTTCTGGGATATCTAGGAGGGTATTCCTAGGTTGAGAGGGAATGGTTTTGACAGGGATAGTTTTAATAGCACTTCCCTTATCCGGAATAATGAGAATACTTGATGTCTGAGGAGATTGGATTCCTTCAACAATGATTTTCGCAGCACTCCCTTTATCTGGGCTATTTAATGGCTGATTTGTTCCAATAGGAGATTTTGGTTCCTTGGTTTCCCCTGTTTCTCCTTCTCCTTCACAAAAGTTGCTGGAATTCCCTTCCTGCAATAGTTCTGGAGTAGAATTTCCAATTTCTTGAAAGTCCTGCTCTTCAGTTTGACTATGCACCTCAGCAAAGGCTACAGATGGTGATCCTGTGGCTTGAAGGGAACTAGTAGGCTGTTTAGAAATGATTTTCCTGGGGCCTACTGATGGCTGAGATTCTGTTTTCTTATAGATTTCGTCTATGAAGGTCGTTCGGCCAAGGGTCACCGGCCCCTTAACTTTTTCAGGCTTGGATGGAGGTTTGATATTCTTTTCTGGTCTTTTCTGCTTAGTCATGCACTCAAATGAACTACTAAATTCTATTCAAACAAAGCAAAAACAAATTTGTTAGGAAAGCGGACAGTGGAGCAGGACTTTTACATGCTCCGCACGTAGGTTCTTACCTTCCGTTTTTAAGATCCAACTCTTCCCTAGCAGGTTCGTACACTACTCTGAAAAAGACAAATGGCTACACTCTTTCACCGGCAACTGCGCCAAAATGTAGAGCTATAAAAAGGGTCTCTTTCACCTCTAATTACCTCACATTAATATGTCAATCCGGGAGCGTTTTGTTATTCCAAAGAGTGTCTCAGTCTGAGGCTATCACTTGTCAGAGTAATGCTAGTAGTACATTGTTTAAAAATACAAGAGTAAACGGATGCTTGTTTATAACTAAATTACTTCAAAAGAATAAATCACACATTCAGAAAACTAGGCAGCTTATCAGTCAAGGGTTCGGCAGCGATAACCCATCCCTTTGGAAACTGATGGAAAGGAAATTAGAGCATAGACCACAGGTCTGGGAGCTAGACAGTGAATGTCGAAGCTCACTACAGCCATGCTTGTCTATAACTAAGTTACTTCAAAAGAATAAATCACACATTCAGAAAACTAGGCAGCTTATCAGTCAAGGGTTTGGCAGCGATAACCCATCCCTTTGGAAACTGATGGAAAGGAAATCAGAGCATAGACCACGGGTCTGGGAGCTAGACAGTGAATGCCGAAGCTCACTACAGCCTTAGATCATCTCTCACACCAAAACAAAAAATGCGAGTAAATGGAACGACAGATAGCAAAATGGAACAACAATCGAACAACTAAGTCTCGCAAGTCGTAACCAAACTTAATCTATTAACCCAAATGCACTCTTCGCAATCAAATAACACTCTTTCACTCTTAAGACAAATCAAGCGGAACACACTAATGGAACAGCACTAACTATTGATAAATTATGGAACAGCACTAGTAAATCATATACGCACACAACACGCTGGAATAGTAATCTGATCAATCTTAATTAACAGGGATACGACTGTGCTTCCAAATAGAACAGTATTATTTCTGAATCCAACAATCATGAAGAACACAACTTCAGATGAATCTATGACATGAATGTTCAGTACAAAAGCTCTGTAACAGAACAGTAAGAATATTCGGTTAAGACTAATAACATGCAATCAACTCTGAAAGGATCAGTAACATAATGCAGAGTCAATACACAATTCTATCTGTAAAAACCTTTAATGATTTAATCTTAACAGAGCATGTAATAACAACTTATAAAGCATATCAGATTACCGAATAACAACGATAAGCAAACCACGCAGAAATCAAATCATAGTGATACAGAAGCAAGTGTCCTCCGGGGCCGGGCCCTTAGCCTCCAAGGGTACACTGCCTTAAGTTAATCCAGACGTAGAAATGAGATAATCACCAAGTTTTCATTAATGCATAAGACAAAAGTACAATGAATCAGTTCTCAACGAGAATCGATGATCAAAGTTGATTTTTAACAGAAATTTACATAAAAAGTATTCTCATTCTTATTATTTCCAAGCTAACAGTGCTGTCCCTTTATATAAAGGTGACAGCTGAGATGTCCAAGTAACAAGATAAATAAAGCAGCGATCCCTCAGGATCAAAGATCCTGAGGGATTCGCCAAACTGTTAATCCTTCATCTTTTCTTTTCTTCTCCGCCGAGCTGGTGTCTTCTCCTTCTTTTCTGGGCCGATTTGCTTTGATCTGCTTAGCCTTGTTTGCATTCGGTTCCCCTTCAAAGGGACAGCAGTTATCTCATCCTTGTCCTTTCCTTTGGAACGGCAACTCCTCGTTTTCACCTTTTCCTGCACAGAAAAATAACAATTATCAGCGGTTAAGTCTTGCATATCAACTTTCACATGTTTTGTTATAATTCTTTATTATTTTCCAAATTCATGATGCAAAAAGGTTTACAAATTCTACTAAAAAGCCACTGAAGTAATCATCAAAAGAATACCTTAGTACCTACGCTTGGGAGGATGCAGTAACGGTGCATGGGTCAATGCATTTTTCAAAGCATCAAAAGATCGATCAGCAACCTCGTCCCAAAAGAATGGAATGTTCTATTTCAACAACCTAGTGAAACCTTTTGTTAACTCGGCGTAGTTAGGAATGAATCGACATAAAAATTTTGCTTTCCCTTGCAAACTTTGGAGTTGGTGAAGAGTATAAGGAGGAGGTAAATTGGTGATTGCCTCAACCTTCGATGGTTCGACACGAATGCCTGCCTTTGAGACAATAAATCCCAATAATCATTTGGATTCTACGCAGAAAACACATTTGTGAGGATTCAAACGAATCTTATAGTGCCTACATCATATAAAAATGGCTCGTAAATGAATAATATGATCTTCTCTGCGTGAAGAATGAGCAAGAAAATCATCGAGGTAGGGTTGCACAATATTCTTAATGTCGTGAAATGCATAAGACATGGCCCTTTGAAAAGTGGTGCTAGCGTTCTTAAGGCCAAAAGGTAATATACGATAAGAAAAGGTGCCCCACGAACAAATGAAAGCCATTTTGGGTTGATCTGCAGGGAGTATATTTATTTGATTGTAACTGGAAAAGCCATCCATAAACGAGAACATTTCACTTCCAGCACAATCGTCAATAATTTGATCGATGTAAGGTGTTGGATAATTATCTTTTGGACAAGCTCGATTTATATCCCTATAATCGATACATACTCTTATTGTTCCTTGTTTTTTATTGACTAGAACAATATTAGATACCCAGTCCTTTAACGGGATTGGATAAATAAAACCTGAATGAAGTAATTTTTCGACTTCTTCTTTGATAGCGGCAGCTTTTCTTGGATGAATCTGACATAATTTCTGTCTGACTGGTTTGGCATCCGGGTATGTTTTAGTTCATGTACAACGATTGATGGATCAATTCCTGGCATTTCTTCATATGACCAAGAAAAGATGTCGCGGAATTCCTGAAACAGGGCCTTATATGCTTGAATTTCTTCAGGCGTACAAGAAGCACCTATGTGAATGTTTTCAACAATCCCAGGTTTTACTGAAATGTCAAGAGGAACCGTCGTAGAAATATTTTCTAAATTCAATTCAGAATTGGCATGCGAAAGAGGATTCTGAGGTTCTTTGACGTAATCAGTGGTAGAAATGGAGGAAAATCATTCTCAAAATGATCGAGATCAGGTAAAAATGAAGACCTATGGTGTAGATCTTCCCATGGTAATTCATCTACCGACAAGAATTCACGAATATGCTCATCAGTATGGAAAACTTGTTGAGCAGGATCCAGAATTGATGTTGAAGCTAAACTCGATATTGAAAATGACTCCTGATTGATCACATTCATTGGATCAGATTCGGTTGAAGGAGTATCAGAAAGTGACTATACTTGCTGATATGTTAGCTCAAAAGGACTCAAAGGCATCAGGCCCTTGAAAGAATCCAATTTTGATTCTAAAGGTACTATCCAAGGATCATCAAAGGAAATAGTACTTGATGTAATCATATTGATATTAGCAATAGGAGTTTGTACGTTAGGAGGAGGCAGGGAAAAGGTTCCCAGTAACGATGAATCTTTAATCAAACCTACTCCGACATCCTTATAAGGGATATTTGATTTTCCGATATGTTGGATACTATCAATAGAGGCTGGGTCGGATGAATAATATGAGAGTTGATCTATCTTAACGATCTTTCCTTTATGAGGAAACATGATGAGACGAAAGATCGATGAGACGACAACAGTCATAGCGTAAGACCAACTGCAACCCAGGAGAAGGTTATAATCCAGAGGGGAATCAACCACTTCCACATCTAGATTAACCGTTTTGCCTTCGACCTCTATTGGGAGATCTTGTAAAATACCATATGGCTAAAAACCTCTTCCGTCAAACGCTTTGAGAATAGTTGGTGATTGGTTGATTGTTGGAGAACCAATTGATTTCCAACATTTTATTGACATTATACACGTAGAAGCCCCTTCATCAACAACATACAAAAGATACGCTTGTTATTGACTATTACCAAAATTTGAAAAGCCATTTGATGAGGCAGGCGTGGTGTAAAATTTTCTAAATCAAAGATCATAAGGTTCGAATCCTAGAGATCTACAGCTCCTAAGGCTGAAAAAAGTAATTTTCTTTGGGATGGGCATGATTGCAATACTTCCAAAACCGACATTGCTAAAGGGAAAATTGCTAAATCTTCAATAATATTGTAATTCTAAGAAGCTCTTGCATATGGATTGAAAGCTGATTTACGAAGTACACCTTTTGCAGGTGGTTTAATCACTAAGTCAAGATTTTTTTTCTCGATCTGTAATGGATCGGAAACAGAGGGAGATGTAGTCAATGCAGAATTGGATGTTTATGCTTCTTTACCAGTATTTTTACTATCATAATCTTGCGATCGCATCGCAACCATGAAAATATCCTCAACCGGATTGGAGGAAGATCAAACCATGTTACTATCTTGAGTGGGAAAGGGATTCTTCCAGACAGCAAGTATAGGCAAACATTTAACGAATTTTGATACCTCGGCTCTATGCAGGCACTCTTTTGTAAAATGATCCTAGTCACAGATTAGAAAAGGATATCGAGTTTTACGTTTTTTGTCATTTGGTTCAGTTGTATCTGTTTTCTCTTTTGAATATTTTTTCTTTTTATTCTTACCTTTCTTCTTACCACTAGTTTTAGATTTGGTCGTAGATTTCTCTACAACATGGATATCAGCGGAAGTTTCTAGGGAAGAATCTCCTTTGGGTGAATCGGGTAAAGTGATAATAGGAGAAGTAGTCTTGGAAGACTTCTTCTTACTCTTACCATTACTAACAGAACCAATTACACCATCAGCAGGGTGAGAGCTAGAAGGAGTTGCAGTTAACTGACAAGGTCTTGGTAGATCGGGGATTTTATCATACAGAGTACCTGATTGAGTATAGACAAGGTCAAGGTACTGAACCTGAGCAATAACTTTCTCTTCCGTAACAACGCCTCCTTTGGCCACATCTTCAGGAATTTTGGGCAATACCGATTCAATAAACCATTCAGCCAAAATATGATCAGGAATAAATACTTTCACTAAACGCCTTCTACATCTCCATTCATGAATGTGATCAGATATGTACGTATACGTAGACTGCTTTAATGAAGTCAGCAATTCTATTCCATTGTCATATCTGACAGGTAACTGAAAATGGGTTAAGAAAGCAGTAGCTAGCGCCTTAAAATTATTAAAAGAGCTGCGTGGTAACTCAATTTATCATTTGGCATCTAGACCAATGAGAGTTCTCTAAAAAAGATGTAATCGAATAGAATCATTGACTAGTGAATTGGATGCTCACCAGAGGTGATAAGTCATAACGTGATTGGATGGGTCCTCTCCCAACTTACCTTCAAATTTCAGAATATCACTGGGAAACTTGTTAGGCATCGGTGGCCAATTTGGAAGATAAAAAATGGGATCGTTCGTAAGGTGCGACAGATCCGGTAAATCTAAAGTTGCTATGAATGGTAACCGACGACTAGGGTCTTGATAACCTTGAGTGATCAAACCAGTGCCAGGAGGAGGATAGCCAGGATATCTTGGAATCGGATGTGCATTTAGAATCGTGACACCTCCTGGGTAACTAGGATTAACCGGACCATACTGGGGTTGTTGTGGTATTTGATAAGTATACCCAGGGTACGTCTGATACTGATACGTTGGATTTTGTTTAGCTTGACCAATTTGATACTATCCCTGGTACGGTTGATAAGTAAACTAAGGTTGACTAGAGACAATCGTACTAGTACCAGCTTGTCCCGTAGGCATCTGGACAGTAGTCTGAATTGTAGGTCCTGACTGTGGTACAGAGGCTTGATGAATTTGCACTGATGCAGGGACAGAAGAAACTGGAGCTACAGATACTCCAGAAATAGGTGTTGTAGGTTGAACAGAGGTTGCCGTAGTTGCAGCAGTTTGAGGCGGAGTCTGAGGTGTACTGGGCCTAGGCTGCAGAACAGAACCAGGTGCAGGGACTTGAACAGTAGGCTAGATAAGTTGCTAGGTTTGACTAGAAACTAAAGGTTGTCCAGGTTGATTAGGTAATTTCACATTAGGTTGCATAGTCTGTTGAACTTGCGATGGATTCCACACCATGTTCATTCCGGGGTATTGACTCGTAGAAGGTTGTACATATGAAGTACCATAGCTTGATTGAACATAGGGTTGATAATTAAGTGGTAAATTTCCAGCTCCTTGTAGGAATGATTGACTGGAAGGGGGTTGGAAACCTTTATTTTGGTATTGACCTTGAGGTTGATAACCTTGAGGCACGTACTGAATCTAGGATTGATAAGGACCCTGAGGAATATACTGAGTCTAGGGTTGACCTTGGGGTATGTACTGTCCTTGAGGTTGATAACCTTGAGGTATGTACTGTCCTTGAGGTTGATAACCTTGAGGTATGTACTGTCCTTGAGGTTGTTCTCTAGGTAAATAATACTATCCTACAGTTTTTCCTGGTAGAAGATTACCTTGAGGCTGCCCCCCAGGCGATAACTGACTACCTTGAGGTTGAGGATTTGGAATGTTACCAGACATCATAAAAATTTTCTTTGTGTTTGATGTTTCAGTTTTAATTCCATTTGTACTAGTTGATAACACTTGTTCAATTGGTTGAAGATTTTATCCTGAGAAAGTACCAAAGAGTGACTAGTACCCCAAAATAATAGAAGGACCACCGTATAAAAATGTTTCCGGTGATTGGGAAAACATAGATGACTCACTTGACATGATTGATGAAGGATAATAACCCCTTGGTGTAGGAGGAAAAGGAATTCGGGGTGGTGAAAAACTAAGACCCAGGTTTTCTAAAAAAAAATTCAATGACAAATACCAAGCGTCACTTCTAAAAGGACTATAGAATATAGATTCACGCTCCCTAAGATTCAAATTCTGTTGGGTTTCGGGAAGAGTTACTTCTTCGTCTGGACTGACAAGTTCTTCACTGGAAATGAGGTCAGAAGGAAGATTTTCAATAATGATGTGTCTTACCCTAGGTGAACCAAGATCACTAGAAGTTGGAGTAACAAATCCTGAAGATGGTTCCAAAACAGCAGGTTCAGTGTCAGGTTCAAAAATTTCAAGTTCTTTAGCAAATTCACTGGAAGGAGAAACACTACCAGTAAGCTCGGAGACTGAAATCGGCTCTTGAATATGCTCTGTTGTTTGTAGTTGATAATCAGGATGAACAACTATAGATGACTCTCCTGCTTCTATTGATCTAATTCTACTATCAGTAGGCGATACTAGAGCTCGCAGCCCTTCAAGCTGGCTTGGTGTATATTTAGGGGGTTTCCCTTGAAGTCTGCATGATTGTCTCGGTAATTCAACCACGATTAAAATTATTAATCACATGAAATCAAATGAAAATTTCAATAAAAAATCCTAAAGTCACTAAGGAAACAAACAAATGAATCACACGCTTAAAAATCTAGGAGATCAAACCACACACAAACAGTGACTTCCCACACTAAAAACACTAGTTGGTGATGAAATCCAACATCGTGGAATTTAATGCAGAAAGGGTGGTTGGAATAGTTACCCCAACAACCTGCTTAATGAAACAAACCGGTGCAAGTTTCTCCACTTAAACCATCTCGATTCAAGATAACCCTCTGGAGAGTACAAGTGAGTCTAGTCGACATCTGCTCCAGGTATAGTGGGATCATTCCTCCACTGTCACCTTAGGAAAAAACCGTAAGATTATGGTCACTATGGTTACCAACAGGAACTAATATACCTGGGGGAATAGTCTACGGTCCGACATATGCGCAAGGGCAGAGTAACAAAGCTCAATCCCCTTGAAGGCTCCTTGACATAATCCAAGGTATACCAACAAGTGACCCCAGGCTCCTCGACAATGGTCTATCTGAGATTTACTATTGTTAATACACGCATATCTTCTATCATTGCCAATGAGATAGAATTTATTATCCCACTGGTTCAGATATGACCTCGTGCTTGACTCCTTTGAGAGGAGCTTCCCAAAGCATACAAGCGACTATTGGATTTTTTCCCTACCACAAGATCAACTACTTGTTTGTTTTAACTGTCTTGGAGAGTTAATTACTCCCTACTCCTAGACAGTAGCCTAAGCTATATTGGTGAAAAGAGCCCTAGAAATATAAAAGTTACTAGGTTAATTTTAATTAAGCGTTGCTTTTAAGAAATTTTTCTTAAGACAATAGGTGCGAAAGTGAAACTGATGACGTGTATTGACCCGACTCAAAACATACTAAAAATGCATCTAATAATGAGAAACAATTCGTTTTCTTTCAATGAATTCTAGTTAAAGGGAAAGTTGAGAAATGCAATCTTTTAAAAACAAATCTTTCCTTTAAACAAGAATAAATGAAAAGAAATCTAATTTCAAATAGAACTCAAAATGATCTATGCTCAATAAAAATCTCTTTTGTTCAAGATCGAAACTACAAACTAAGTTTTTCTTCAAAAGACACTATAATTTCTAGAAAAGCACTCAAAGCTAAAAACACTATCTTGAGATCTAAAAATTCTAAGACTAAATCTAAATTAAAACTTCAAATATTTTAAGGATGTCTTACTTAGCTTGTTATCTAACTAAGAAATTCTTTGCTTGAATCAGAAAGAACTAGAAAAAACATCTAGTTTTCATTTTTTAAGTGAAATTCAAAACTTATTAACAAAAGCTTTAACGATTTGTGAATGAGAAGAATGGGATCTAAATCTCATAAACAATTTTTTCTATGATGTCAGGCTTAGTAGGAAAACAAGAGAAAACCAGTGATCTAAAGGCATACCAAGGTTTCTAATCTCTGAGCGGGATGAAGACAAAGAAAAATCATTAAAACATGCAAATGTTTCAGAAAATCAATCAAAACTAAAAGTGTTGAAATAAACTCTTAACCAAGGCTTCCTAAAAAAAGATACAGGTTTGGGTAATCACTGAGAACCTAAAAAACTAATCCAGAAAAGAGGATTTTAAGATTTTTCAAAAATTTGACAGGGTCCACAGTATTCAGTGCAATCTAGTGCGGTCCCGCATTATGGGTACAAGAAAAGCGCGAAACTGCCCACACTGTCTCTAAAGTAAAAAAGCGGACCCAAGAAAACAATAGAAGAAACCAAAAAATTCTCAGGGATTCTACAGGGATAAACCACCCAAGCCAGTATAACTCAATTAAAAACAGGAAACATAAATTCATAAATCAAAAGTAAAAGAAATCAAAGCTCAAATATGTCCCCAATGGAGTCGCCATTTTGTTGGCCAGATAAGTCGTTCTTACGGATAAGACAGACCTCCCAAGTGTCCTACAGAGATCTAGCAACAAACGGACAAACAAAGCTATCTCTCTCTAGATATATTGCAATTTATGATTAAATGCTATAAAGGTTTAACGATCCTACCTTTGATCCAATGCTTACTTGCAGTAGTAGTCCTTCAGTTGCCTGAAATAGTTGCCTTCGAAGATCTGCAATCACAAACAAACAAACATCAAATATCACTTGCATAACATATATTCATAAATCATATCCATTATGGTGATCAAGGAATCCATAAAATAAACTAATCAATTGACAGCTTATTGAGAAAAACGGATTTATTTGTATTAACTTAAATAATAAGAGCCTTACAACCGTGTTCGCCTTGATGTTGTACAGGTCTTCCTAGGGTCCAGAACAGGCATTTCCTTTACTCAGATCAGCCTTGCACTCTTCCAACCGAGATACATACAGGTATGTAATCCTTCCCACATGAAATTTAAGCTAAAAGGGTCTAAGTTTCAACAGCACTTCGCCTCCAACAATACTAAAACTTCAACTCATGCATTGTAACCCTTTGAGGCTGCCCTATGCCTCTTTTTATAGTGGAAAAGATGAGGTTATAGCTCCATACAAGAAGGGATAGAATCCTCCTTCAAAGGGATTAGTTCCTTACATCAAGGGGTTAGCTCCTTATTGGATGGGATGCATGAACATGAAAGGAGTGATCTTTCCACCGCAGGAATGTTCTAGAAGCTTCCAAAAATGACTTAAACTGAGCTTCTAGATTTTACTTGCACCTTTTTAATCTTTTATAGGGGTCTGCACTTTTAATGAATAAACAGTGTGTTTGGCTCCACAAGATTTATAGCCAAAAGGTGCGGGACCGCAGGCAAAACTAGGAGAAAGTGCAGTACCAGAGTTTTAAGGCTTTTATGAGCTTTTCTCTTAGTTTCAAGGCTTGACTTTGGGAACTTTTATATTGTAGACTTTCAAGGGAGTACTAAAATTTCATGGTGACAAATTTCAATGTAACACCTTTCTCACTTAAAAAAGAAAAAATATGTTGATCATTATTTTCATTTGAGAGGAAGAAATACTTGGAGTACTCTTGGACACTTTCACAAGGAACTACCTCAGCATGTACCACAGAAATATCTAAAGGTAACTCTTCATATGATTCAACAAGCATACCCATCTTATTGTCTAAAATTTTCTTTTTAAAATTTTCTTCATTTGATGTAAGCTAATGCAAGGAATGACATGAAAAATAAACTTCTTCCTTTACCTGATAATTATAGAAATTATCTTCCAGTATTTCCTCTTGTTGTTTGAAATGATTCTCATATTCCTGATGATCAAAAGGCTGACAAGTCTGCTGCAAATGTTCATTAAACTCAGAGGATGTAACATGATTGTCATAAATAAACTCCTGCTAGGTATCATTTTCATCCAATAGAGAGACTACCCTTTCTTCTTGGTGATGAAAGGGATTGTCATGAAGGGCCTCTAAAATTTCCTCATCCATGAACTCATCATCTTCATAGAAATTCTCCAAATATTCAATAAAACTCACAAAATGTTTACAACAGTCTTTGACCGGAAATAAGGAAGAATGACATTCCTTATACATCTCATAAAATACAACATGGAAATCAACAAGAGAATATAGTAAACCATTTGGCAGGCTTTCGTACCAAGACCATGCTTTTCCCTCTAAAGTGAGCATAAACATCTTCATGAGACAATCCTCAGGGAACTAAACCTTAAGTTTGCATACATGCATATGGAATCTAACCAAGTGAAGAGCAGCATTGTCTTTCTTTTCATCTTTAAATATGGGAAGATTATTTAACCAATCAACCTTTGGCATAGGATTTGGAAAACTAGGGATGTGAGATCGATTCATAGGGTCATACCTGGAATTTATTCTTGCAATGGAACTCATCTTGGAACTTCATCAAGATATTGATCCTCAAGCAGTGGAGTCACCTTCCAATTGAATATTTGATGTGTAGAGTCGCCAGAGCAAAAATACAACCAATACATGTCTAAGTGTCTGCTATTCTCAGACATTAGAATTGAAACTTTGTCATTCTTCCCAAGGAAAATTTACACCTTCGGTCCCTGGTAATAGCGCCAAAATGTTATCACCAAACTGAGTCCTTTTGGGATGCTTCAATGGTCAACTTGGAGTAACTATTTCAAACCACTTGTTACTATAAATTAGCCTTTCTAGTCTGAGAGGGCTCTCTCAAATTTATAAAGGATATTCAATGAACAACTTGAAAGAATATGGCTAACTCTGAATTGGATTGAAGGTGTTTTTGTGTAGGTGAAAGATGTATCAGGTTTACTACCATTGGGCTTATCGAGTCAATATGAAAACTAAGTCACAAGTCAATCTATCTCATGGAAGCTGAGGTTATTGTATTCTTATAAAACCATACATGAAGGACAGAACAACAAGCTATATGCATACAGGAAGTTGGAGCATGTCATTGTTACACCATTTTTTTGGTCATCTAATCCATTGTTATTAGATGGACCCAAGTACACCAAGTAATACCAATTTTATCCCAAGTAAAATTGCATTCACTATGAAAAATAACTTAGTAAACCACCTTTATTAAGTTTTTTATGGTCTAAACAGGAAACCCCATGGGAAAACATTAAAAAAATCCATATTTGTTTGACTTCCCTCAAGGAATAATTAGTTAAACAACAGTTTAATTCATATTCCTGGTTATATTTAACCCAAAACAAGGAGATTAATAAGATAAATCATTATTTATCTTATTATTTTCTAAGAATAATTATTTAAACATTACTTAAATAATATTCTTTGTTAAATATGACTAAATCTCCCTTAAATAATTAAATAAATCATTATTTATTTGATTATTACTCAAACATATCCTTAAAATGATAAGGAAATCATTTATTTATTTATTATTACTTAATCACATCCTTAAAATGATAAATAAATCATTTATTTATTTATTATTTACAAATAAGGGGATTTGACCCAAGTCAAATTCCTTTTCCCTCCAACAAATATAATAAAATATTCCATAAAAGTTAGATCTAGGTTTGGTTAATAATATTTCAATTATGCACCAATATCTAGACTAACTCAATATTTTGTTATAAATAGAAGGGTTTTCCCATTCATTTGTCACCTTTTGTTGCCTAAAGATCACTCTGGATCTCAACTCTTGGTCTGGCTATTGATCCACAATCATAGCCATATTTTTCCATTTTTGTCTAGATTTTCTACACCATCAAGAGAGTGGAATTCTAAATCTAAAGTGTTGAGGACTTTCAAGAACCCATCCCATTGAGGAGAACAGGGAACACCCGGCTCTTTTGTTTTCCTCCCAGGTGCCATTAATAAAAATTTCATTGGATATATTCTTGTCTTGTCTATTGGATCTATGGAGTAAATATTGTTTTTCTACTGTTTAATGTCTTCTAATGCATAGATCTAGATTGTTGCAACATTTGTATTGATAATCTAATTACAGATCTAAAGATATTAGCATTCATTTATGTTGTTAGGGCTATTTGTTATGCACAGCTAAAGTGGTCTTTTTTCGTACACTTCGAATCAAGATTCATGCTAACAACTGGCGACTCCACACTAGTTTACAATTATGACCGTTGTCGTTTTTCTGATCCTTTGATATACAGCTGCTTCAAACCCTAGGATTTCTCTTCAAGCCCCTTGTTTTTCTTTTCTTGATGTTTTTTTTTAACCTATAAAACCCTAAAACGATAAAAAATCTAACTTCTGTGTGTTTTCAGACCCATTGCGCAGGTGACAGACATCAGCCGCAGCTGAGATGACAATTTTTCTAAAATATGGTGCTAAGAGTGCCGGAAGTGTAGGTTGCAATTTTCAACCCAAAACCTACAACCTGGACCTCCAGGGTGCACTTTACAGCCCAAAAAGTGTGACCTCTACTGAAAACAGGTCAGAAACTGCGACTTGGACTTTTTGCAGGGATTTTTCGAAAAGTTTTATGGGTTTTTCTAAGCCTCTGTCAGGGTTGTCTGACCTTTGTATTCACCCGTTTTGGACCTGTACTTGTTCTTTTTTTCTCAAATAAGTGGGAACCTATCCCCCTAGGGATTCAATACCCTCCACTTTTTTTGGACGAGTTTTTGTTGTTGTAGGTTGTCTAAAATTTCAAAGTCTTTAGCCATTTTTTCAGATCTCATACCTCACCTTCAGATCCACTTCATATCAGCTTTTTATCCATCCAAATCACCTCATATAGATTTTTTTGGGTTTTCCTCTAGGGTTCACTATGTTCCCTTGAGGAGATGGCCTTTCTCCACCATTTTTCAGCAATTTTTCCTCCGATTTTTTGTTGTTTTCTGCACCACTTTCTAGAAAATTTTGTCTTTTAGATCCCTGTCCCTCTTGACCTTAGATCTATTAGTTTTAGTGTTTTTTGATTAGCTTTTTTACTCACCTATAGACTAGTAGTTGAGAGGCCCACCTCCTTGGGTTTAGATTATTCCATTATTAGTTGTTTATTTTATGTTTTTGCAAGCCTATATACTGTCATTTGCAGGTTTATTTACAGCCATACAACACACTTTTTCTTTTCTCTACAAATGTCTGGGTTTAAAAATTAAAATTCACACACTTTTACACACACCCTAAGCGAAAAAGGGCTTGGTTAACACCGCCAAGCAAAGACTCTAAAAAATTGAAATCAATTGATCCTGCACCTTTCTGCCCTTGTTTTGACATTGTAACCAGTTGATCATGCACCTCCTTGCCCTTGTCGGTCTCTTTTTCCTTTGTGCCATGTTTGTGTCATCACCATTTCGCCACCAAGGCATTTATCCCAGAGACTTATTGGCCTTCATCCTCAGTTTCCGGTAGGAAGACTTACTCCTCCGCATAGGATTCGAGTTAGTCTTCCACCCAGTCCGCACACTGACTCTTCTTTTGGTCCTTTGGGTTCTCCTTCTCATTCCGCCTTCGGTTCTCCCCCTGACACCTTCACCATGTCTAGTGCAGGACCTTATGCTGGTGGCAACCCCGGCCCTCAGGCTGGGAATACCAGCAGTGGGACCGCTATGGATGCTACCCTGGCTATGCCCTTGCTCCCCTTCATGACAGGCCTCAGCCTCCCTGACTTGGACCGGTTGATAAACAACCCTATACACCATGACACTAGTTGGCCTACTATGCCGACAAAGCTCCCTTCTGACATCCCAAAGTTTGAAGGCCTTGCTGGAGAAGATCCTTCAAATCATGTTTGATATTTTGACATGTGGTGTTCATCTAACTCCATGACCGATGACTCTGTCCATCTTCGGTTGTTCCAATGAACGCTTACAAGTGAACCTTCTAAGTGGTATGTTGATCAAGCCACATCCTCTCATACCACCTTTGCGATGCTTGCCCGGGCATTTTCATCTTACTTCCAGCTTCCCCTTCATTATGACACTGGTATTGAACTTTAGATTGCTTTCTGTCAATCATCTACGACCTGCCTATCCGATCATGTCCAGGAATGGCGGAGAAGAAAGCACCTATGTCAATCACTTACCTTCAAAGACCATGTCTACATGGACTGGTTCCTTAGATATCTCTTTCCTCCTATTAGAAAATATGTCGCACCACATTTTCCTCAAACCGAAGAAGTCGCCCTCCAAATGGCGTTAAAATATGACCTGATCTATGCTTAGACGGGTTATGTTTATACCGTTCTACCTAATCTTCCCAGACCCGGTGGTGCCAATGCACTGGGGGCACCTCATGCCGCCGACGGTATCGTTGGGGCTACCTCTCATCCATATGCTCAACCTCCCATGGGTTGTGGTTTTCCTGGGGGAGGGGGCAGCACCTCTCACACTTTCCCCCCTCCCAGTAGCACTTATCTAGGATACGGCATGCCTCCTCTTTTGGCCCAACCTCCTGTTTACCACAATGTTACCCAACCCCCTTATCTGTATCTGTAACTTGGTGCTCCAGCTCCTCTAGTATTAGCACCTCTGCCTCCCTTTCCTTCTCAACCCTCACAACAGTATCCACCGCCCCCTCAAGAGCAGGTGGATGCACAGCAGGGATTTGTGGCTACCCAACGACCTGAAGGTCAGGTGGCCACTCAACCTCTTCCATTTGGTTCCCCCAATTACCAGATTCTCATGATGTCCTATGATCAGCCTTATGAACCTTCTTCTCCTGGCCCTTCAGCTTCAGCTGGTACTCATGAGCCCCTTTATCCTCTTGGAACGGTTCCTCCAAGCCTTAACCATCTTGGAACCATCCGGCGTAGTCATTACCCCCCTGGTTAGATACCATTCCTAGCTCCCCCACCAGGTGTGTACACAGTACCTGTTATGGCCACCCTCTCTCTTCCTAACCTGACCCTTGGGATTCTCGTCTGGTACCTCGATCCTCTAGCTGCTACCCCGCTTGGTCAACCCAACCTATGAATTCTCCCGCTACAACAGTGCCTCAGTCACCTCAACAGGAAACACCTCCCGTTGCGACCGCTTCGGGTAAGAAGGGAAAAGCTCACAAGGGGGCATCAAAGGACAAGGCTACCTCGGCAAACCCTGCCCCGTCTTGGCCTCCAAAGCATATCATCCAGTGTGTTTTATGTGATTTTGTCGGCCACACCACCCATACTTGTCCAGAGCTACCCCACCTTAAGTCCATGGTAAATGAGACGTTTCCAGAATCTGATATCCTAGAGGTATATGTCATCATACCCAATTCAATCCCGAAACTCAAACCATTCCACACAAATCACCCTTGTGCTTTGTGTGATTTCCATAGCCATTACACTCACCTCTGTCCTCACCTTGAAGAGTATCATTTCTCTTTATAAGCCTTACTCCAATTTGAGGCCAAGCACAACGAGTCCACCGCTCCCTTATTTGCACATTTCGCTTTGGAAAAACCAGAGGACACAAATGCTTCCATTGACATTCCCTCTCCTAATGTCGAGATGATGGAGTCTTCATCCACCATTTTCTACTTATTATCATCCATGAGACCCTTGGTTGAAGCCCCCTTGGAGACTCCCCCTGATGTTTCGCCTAAACTCCCTTCAGTGATCACCCTAGGCTCAACATCGGTAGATCCTTTATCTTCTTACTCTCCTGTCACCACTTGTGACGATGTGCATTTGAACCCCTCTTCTCATGATGACGAGTTAGGTAGCTTCGTCGCGTCAGGTGGTCTCTCTTCCATTAGTCACCCCATCTTCTATTACAATGACAACATTATGGAAGTAGCCACCACTCCTGAATTTATCTTTTCCCTATTACATCGAACTCATGCATTCGAACCACATGCACCTTGTGGCCATTACATTGACACCCAATGTTTGGGTAAGGGGGCACCCATATTTGAGAGACCAGGAGAAGCAGTTCTCCACCACTCTCCTAGTGAATCTAGTCATGTCGACTCTAGTCCCATTATTCTTCCACATTTAGAAGAACCTCTAGAGCCCCATATCACTTTAGATCACTCTAGGGATGATACCCATCATCATTTCTTCATATTACATCAAAAACCCAGTCTCATAAACATTGTGGTTGACCAACCTATGGGTTTTCTAGGAGAACATCAGTTCATCATCTCAAAATCCTCTCTTTGGGATAATAACACCATGTACGCCAACCTGGAAACTTAAATTCCATTTGATTCATATATGCAGTACCAAAGGAGATTGGTAATCATCTATTTCCTTCCTCAAACTGCATAACCATACCAAAAACAAATGGCGCACCAAATCATTAAAATGTGTTTAGATTTCCCTTTTTCTAAATACATTTTGGCATGTCCACAACATGCTTGGGGGCACCTATGCCCCTCAACCATACAAATCCCAGATCTCAGCCAAAAACAACACTGAAAACCCCTTTCTCTGACAGGTCACACTTTCCAGGTCATTCCTTGGGACAGGTAGTAGTTTTCTACCCAGTACCTACTATGCAAGTCGCAGAGCAGACCCCAAGAAAGTGTGACCTAGCCTGTTCATGAGCTATGGGTACCTAAGCTTAAATTTCAACCCACTAAAATGAAAGAGTAGGATTAGGCATCTTACCTACAAATGTCGGATCTTAAATTCCAACGGTCATTTTATCTGCTACAACCGTCGCAAGATTTAAGGCCTCCTCTCCTCACGACATTCACCATAGCTCCACCGGAAAATGAGTGAATCTGAAAGGAAAATTCCTTATTAAAAGAAAACCCCTAATTTTTCTTTTTCTTACTGTGACCAAACCGTAGCTCAGTTTGACGAACCGTATATACCATTGGAAAGATCTCACCAAGCCCTCAAATGGGTATCTATTATCTTTTTTGTGATTTGATACTTCACCAGGACAAATTTTGTCCAAGAAGTGCCACTTCACCCTTTCTCAAAATCAAATTTCTTCACTTGCAACACTCGTACTGGGGGCACCACGTTGCCTCCATACTTGTCCATGCTCGTGTTGACTTTCGTCATGAGTTGCCATCTTGTACTCATGCTTTTATGGTCCCCATTGGACCCTTTACATATGTGGCAACACCATCGAGTCACCCTTGTTTAGAGCATCCGAGTGGAGTCATCATTACATTCATGGAGTCTATCCCAAGTCCCTTTTCATCCCACTATAGTCCTCCATCATTCATTGCTTGGTCCCTATCTCGTGTCGCACATTATGGACTTTAGTCCCACTGTCCCCTATCCCTCATGATGTTGTGTCAATCATTGTGAGGTCATCCATGCCCTTTATGCTCTAACAAGGGAAGTCGTCTGTTTGCTAATCATTCCCCCCCATTTCATCATCATCATGGGTGTCAGTCTGTCAGTCACTCTACTATTTTCCCTCATGCCCTAGTTGAGGATCCCTTATTGCCTCACCTATGGTGGACCGCCTTCTGTCGACATCAGCTCATTCATTCTAGAAGACAAGTCTAGAGGGCGGTGTACCTTGGTTCCAGCTTCCACTCTTGTTTGGTGCCTCGAATCAAGCAAAGGGACTCCTTATTGCCCTTTAACTTGATTGTTTCTCAGCTCTAGCTCCTTTCAGCATGACCGAGATCCGTATACTCGATGGTTCAATGACGCAGCAGCTGATATCGGTGATTCCCAGGTATGTGTGAGATTTCTCAACCCTCATGAGGGGGTGGCCCTACAGGTATCCCCCCACATACCTAGATGACTTCTTCACTTCAGCCTTTGATGCATCTCCATAGATTTAACGATACTGACCACAGTCACTTGCAGCACCTTCTTGATTGCATATATCAATTAGATTTTCAGAGCCCTTTCTTGTTTACAGGGGCATCTGGGTTGTTTTCATATCTCATGTACTCAGATATTATAATACAAAGTCCCGGCTGTTATCCCAGGCACAATATGTATGTGGGATTCATTATTATGTTATTCATCTAGCTCATGTTTATGCCATCATATGCTTTATTATTTCATCCCGTGGTTTTCCGGACGCTTTATTGTTTGTACTATTGCCTCGGAGAGTATAGGTATGCCTCCCCCGCCGCCTATAGCAGGTACTCACTTATCAAAAAGACTTGTCGCACCTGCAAGTCACCTCCTCATGGTCTAGTTCTTTCAGCACTTTGGTCTACCTTACACTCCTCTCTCTTTGACTTCCCCTTTGTCATCTAGTGATTGAGTTCTTACAACGTACTTCGGTCATACGATTAGCTCCTAACGCTCACACGCTAGGGGGAAATCTGTTACACCATTTTTTTGGTCATCTAATCCATTGTTATTAGATGGACCCAAGTACACCAATTAAGACCAATTTACCCCAAGTAAAATCGCATTCACTATGAAAAATAACTTAGTAAACCACCTTTATTAAGTTTTTTATGGTCTAAACAGGAAACCCCATGGGTAAAAAAATCCATATTCGTTTGACTTCCCTTAAGGAATAATTAGTTAAACAGCAGTTTAATTCATATTCTTGATTATATTTAACCCAAAACAAGGAAATTAATTAGATAAATCATTATTTATCCTTGATTATATTTAACACAAAACAAGGAAATTAATTAGATAAATCATTATTTATCTTATTATTTTCTAAAAATAATTATTTAAACATTACTTAAATAATATTCTTTGTTAAATACCCCGGATGCGTGTGATCAACCATAGGTGTTAGTTGATATGGTTTTGGGTTGGCGTGTGGATTCATTACACCGCCACACAAACTCATGCGAGGTTGCATTTAAATCTGCCCACCGTCCTTTGTTACACTGCATTAATGCAGCACAATCGCGAAGACCAGCCCACTCCCATAACAGCTATGGCATTCTCTGGAAACTTCATTCCCGCTTTGCCTCCCTTGCGCTCATGCTGCTCCCCTGTTGTTGCAGAGCCCAACTCTCGAACCAGGGCGGGGATACGATGTTCCATTGTCTATTGTATTGCAATTGCACCCGGTCTTCAAATTTCGCAGAGCCCTCTCTGCACTCTAAGCTCAATTTTCTCAATGTGAATTCCCCTGCTCTAAGAGAACACCCTCTACACACCCTTCAGACTCCCCTTCTCTCTCATACTTCCACCTCTCTTTCCCAATCCGTCTCCAATCATTCTGCTGTTCGAAAGCTCCACTCTGCTCGGAGGATAATGCCGCGCCTTCGCTAGTATGCGCTGCAGGAGAGGCAGAAGTCATGGAAAATCCTCTCGCCAGCCCTCCACGTCCATTACTGACTCCTCCTCCCCCTCCTCTGATAATTTCATCAGTCGCTATCCTAAAACTAGAAGTGGTTGTGGGTGTGGGCCCCATGGGAAATCTCAATTCGAGATGGGCTCTCTCCACATCCCTACCTCTCAGACCATCTTCCTTGCGCATTCCCGAACTGCCCAACTTTGTTTCCCCTTCTCTCTAAACAGGCCTACAGTCATTGCCACCATCACCATCGAGCTCAAGGAGGAACCACCCAGCTCGGATGCTGAGCAAACTGGTGTTGGGATGGAGTCGAGTGTTTTCGACAAGCAAAGTACTCCTCCTAATGCAGGTTTGAAGAGGAAGGCTCCCAGTTGCAGTGAACACCAGGACTTAGACGACTTCAAGCGAGGCTGCTCCAATGACCAGGATGACTTCAAGCGAGGCGGCTCCAATGACATTGAAGACAAGCAGGCTGAGGTAGATGATTTGTATGCTTATGGTTGTCGTATTGTTGAAGAACCCCCATCCACTTCTCATGATACATAATCTGGTCAGAATTAGCAGTTTTTCTCTTCACAGTCTTTTGGCGAAGTCATGTTATTCAGTGCTCTTCATGCTATCTCGTCTATGGTTTCAGTTTTTTGGTCATGATATTGTGTTAATGCTCCAAGGTCGGTTTCCCCTGCGTGGGCAGCATGTTCTACTTTGTCTAGCATGTGTTAATGGTCTAGTTTGTCTGGGATGTCTGGTAAACAATCTTCCAACAGTTTTGCAATGTAAGAATGCCGCTATTTTGGGCAAGTTTCGTTGAGGCCGGCGCCTCTTTGTAAAATTTTTGTTATATTAATAGATTAGTCAAATTCATAAAAAAAAAAATAAATAAATAAATAAAAATAAAAAATAAAAAAATTCTTTGTTAAATATGACTAAATCTCCCTTAAATAATTAAATAAATCATTATTTATTTGATTATTACTCAACCATATCCTTAAAATGATAAATAAATCATTTATTTATTTATTATTACTTAATCACATCCTTAAAATGATAAATAAATCATTTATTTATTTATTATTACTTAATCACGTCCTTAAAATGATAAATAAATCATTTATCTATTTATTATCTACAAATAAGGGGATTTGACCCAAGTCAAATTCCTTTTCCCTCCAACAAATATAATAAAATATTCCATAAAATTTCGATCTAGGTTTGGTTAATAATATTTTAATTAAGCACCAATATCTAGACTAACTTAATATTTTGTTATAAATAGAAGGTTTTTCCCATTCATTTGTCACCTTTTGTTGCCTAAAGATCACTCTGGATCTCAACTCTTGATATGGCTAATGATCCACCATCATAGCCATATTTTCCATTTTTGTCTAGGTTTTCTACACCATCAAGAGAGAGGAATTCTAAATTTGAAGTGTTGAGGACTTTCAAGAACCCATCCCATTGACGAGAACAGGGAACAACCTCTTGTGTTTTCCTCCGAGGTGCCATTAATAAAAATTTCATTGGATATATTCTTGTCTTGTCTATTGGATCTATGGAGTAAATCTTGTTTTTCTACTGTTTAATGTCTTCTAATATATAGATCTATATTTTTGCAGCATTTGTCTTGATCATCTAATTATAGATCTGAAGATATTAGCAGTCATTTCTGCTATTAGGGTTGTTTGTTATGCACAGCTAAAGTGGTCTTTTTTCATACACTTCGAATCAGGATTCATACTAACAGTCACCATGAATTCCAAGTGATTATACATAAGAAAAACTAATAAAACATGAAAAAACAAAAGTTAGGTGTATAAAGGAAGTTGGAGCATGTAATCATGAATTTCAAGTGATTATGCAACTAGAAAACTAGGGAGAAAGTAAAATACTGATATAAGAAAAATACATAAGAACACATAGAAGAATCTCAGGCCTGAAATAGGCTGCCGCAACTGTCTATTATTGATAAACAAATATTACAAGAGTAGTGCCTTCATAACATCTCCCAACTCCATCTAACTCTAAAAATCCTCTCATTTATAGAATGAGAACTCGTACAAATTATTTTTGACGCAACAACGCTGAAAGGTCTTTCTACGGAGAGCTGGTCAATGGTGACGTGGCTCTGTCTGATTTTGCCTCTCCTCCCTATGGTCTATTTCTTTTCATTAATTATCAAATTCGCAAAATTTGATAAACAATACTATCCGCACTGTTTAACTTTATATTATCTCCCCGAACCTTAGATTTGGCCTTTCTGGACTTTATATTAGTCTTCGGAACTTATATTAATACTCCACGCTTTGTAAATCAAACTTTATAATAGAATCCTCGCTCTGGGCCCACCTCTACATCTAATAGCCAATCAAATAGTCGCCCGTACCTTAGGTTAAATCCCATGCATCTTCGCTGCCCGACCACCATCTGATGGTCCTGCGCCAGATCGACGGCTCTCGTTGATATCGCTCAGCTCCCAGCGCCGGATTTTAACGCGCGATGAGAATACGGAAAGGCGGTTTTGTACTTCTGTCCGGTGCCACACGTCGAAGGCTCTGTGGAATCGCTCCAATTCAGAAAATACTACCTTTTCACCAAAAGTGGTGCGATATGGGCAACCCACTTTTCAAAACCACTCGTGGTTTTGCTACAGTGATTGACCAGGGTAAATGCGGGGTTACATTATTCCTTTGTTCATTCAACTCACGTCCAGACTACGGTTCCAGTTCGAAAACAAAACCTCTATTTCTTTATAAAGCGGGAAATCTACCAAATTAAACAATTTCACGGCCACACTTCTTCTGCACAGACCCGCCTGCGGGTAGTGCGTATTTAACAAGGTTTATTCGGATAATTTAAGGGAATTCAAGGACAAAGAATGGAATTACCATTACAAAATTGCCTCACAGTTAACCAATTCTTCACAATTATAAATACAGGCAGTCGGAAATCAACAGGACTTGAATTTTATTCAACCAGAAGCAATTGCTCAATACACAGAGTTTATTGCAGAAATATCTCTTTCTTTCCCCCCTTCTTTTTTTTCCTACATCCGAGGGATTACAATTTTATACAATAACATATGAATCTTTAGTTCCTCTGAGAGGACTGTTTTAGGAAATCAACAGCCTAATTAAAATAATTCAACTAACTAGAATATTACAGGTAGACTAACTGAGCTATTCGACTTCTACGATTCTAACTGGTCTAATAATACAATCACCTAAGGTATTGACACCTAGCTGTAACAACTCGACTATTTTCAAACCCTCCTAGCCACAACATGTGGACAAAACTCCTAAATTGCTGGCTAGTGTCTAATGCCCCTGCATCAGACTCCCGAGGATAATATTCTTCATGCACTCCTATCCATGAGCTCTTCCACTGATCTGCCTATCTTCTGCAACATTTCTTCAATCATCCAAGTGGCATCTTCCTCTGGCTTATCTTTCCATTTAATCAAGTACTGAAAGTACTCTTGTCCTATGGTCCTTCTGAATGGTATTTTATCCAATATTTTCTCTGGTAGAAATGGTTGTGCTGGAGGTAGCTGCTCTCTCCACTCAATCTGTTCCTTGTCCTCCTGTAGGGAATTGGATGCTCCCTTGTCTTCAACTTCATCTTTTCTATTACCTCAGTGGAAACCAGATTGTCTGTGCTGCCACTATCAATGAATAGCTAGCAGCACTTCCCTTGGACTTTGCATATGCTCCTAAACAAAGTCTTCCTTTGTGCAGGCTCAGTGACTTCTTTGGCTTGCTTCAACAGGACCTTATTTACCACCAAGGATTCTCCCCTCTCTGGAAGAATTTCTTCCTCAATTTTTGCCTCTTCTCCAGCCTGGGCAACAACATCATTTCGTGGACCAGCACCCACATTCTCTGGACACTCATAGTGCTTATGTCCCACTTTCTGACATCTATAACACCTCAACTCTCTACCTCTGCCTCTGTCTCTTCCTCCTCTTCCTTTTCCTCTGTAAGAACCCCTTATTCCCCTTGCATCATCCTCTATAGATGCGTTCTGAGGTGAGCTATTGTTAGCTCCATCCCTGGGTGTAGCAGGCTTTCCTCTACCACCCTGACTTCCCTTCCCACGGAAAGTACCTCTCTTCTTGGCAGACTGTTTCCTCAATAGTTTCTCCTCTGCTTTCAAGGCCATCTGATAGGCCTCTTCCACTGTCTTAGGAGACAGGAGACCAATCTCATCTTGGATCTCTAGCTTGAGACCATTCACATATCTGGCAGTCTTCTCAGGTGTGTCTTGGAATTGCCCAGCTCTTATGCTCACTCTGTAGAATTCCTCTGTGTATTCCTTGACTGTCAGCAACCTCTGTCTCAGGTTCTGCATTTGCTTGTACAATGTCAGCTGGTAATCACTAGGTAAGAATTTACCTTTTAACTTAGCCATCATTCTAGTCCAGCTCTGGATAGGTTGCTTGCCAACTCTTCTCCTCTCTACCTGCACTCCATCCCACCAAAGTGCAGCATGTCCTTTCAGCTTTGTTACTGCAAACTTGACCTTTTTATCTTCACTTATTTCTTCATAATCAAAGCATTTGTTCAACTCATTTATCCAGTCCACCAGCTCCTCTGGATTTAGTCCCCCTGCATAACTCGACACTTCAATTCTGGGCTTAACTGCAGACCCCGGAACAGTTCTAAGGAGCCTCATGTCAGGAGGAATTTCAACATTTTCTTCTGCTTCTTCTGTCTCAGGTTCACTGATGTCTTCAGGATCTCTGGGCTACCTTCGTTCCATGGCATCTATTCTAGCCTCGACCCTCTGCAACATCCCCAACACCTCAGTGTTGGAAATAGGCCTTCTTCTACCAGCACCTCTACCAACTCAGATTGCCATGTCAGCGAAAAAAACTTCAGACAACGGCTCTCATACCACAAATGATGCAACACTGCTGAAAGGTCTTTCTACAAAGAGGTGGTTGGTGACGTGGCTCTGTCTGATTTTTCCTCTCCTCCCTGTGGTCTATTTCTTTTAATTAATTATCAAATTCGCAGAATTTGATAAATAATACTATCCGCACTGTTTAACTTTATATTATCTCCCCGAACCTTAGATTTGGCCTTTCTGGACTTTATATTAGTCTTCCAAACTTATATTAATACTCCACGCTTTGTAAATCAAACTTTATAATAGAATCCTCGCTCAGGGCCCACCTCTACGTCTAATAGCCAATCAAATGTTCACCCGTACCTTAGGTTAAATCCCATGCATCTTCATTGCCTGACCACCGTCCGATGGTCTTGTGCCAGATCGACGGCTCTCGTCGATATCGCTCGGCTCCCAGCGCCGGATTTTAACGCATGATGAGAATACGGAAAGGCGGTTTTGTACTTCCGTCCGGTGCCACACGTCGAAGGCTCTGTGGAATCGCTCCAATTTAGAAAATACCGCCTTTTCACCAAAAGTGGTGCGATATGGGCAACCCACTTTTCAAAACCACTCGCGGTTTTGCTACAGTGATTGACCAGGGTAAATGCGGGGTTACGTTATTCCTTTGTTCATTCAACTAGCGTCCAGACTACAGTTCCAGTTCGAAAACAACACCTCTATTTCTTTATAAAGCGGGAAATCTACCAAATTAAATAGTGTCATAGCCACAATTCTTCTGCATAGACCCGCCTGTGGGTAGCGTGGATTTAACAGGGTTTATTCAGATAATTTAAGGGAATTCAAGGACAGAGAACGGAATTACCATTACACAATTGCCTCGCAGTTAACCAATTCTTCACAATTATAAATAAATGCAGTTGGAAATCAACAGGACTTGAATTTTATTCAATCGGAAGCAATTGCTCAATACACAGAGTTTATTGCAGAAATCTATCTTTCTTTCCCCCCTTCTTTTTTTTCCTACATCCGAGGGATTACAATTTTATACAATAACATATGACTCTTCAGTTCCTCTGAGAGGACCGTTTTAGGAAATCAACAGCCTAATTAAAATAATTCAACTAACTAGAATATGAAAGCTAGACTAACTGAGCTATTTGACTTCTACGATTCTAACTAGTCTAATAATACAATCAGCTAAGGTATTGACACCTAGCTGTAACAACTCGACTATTTTCAAACCCTCATAGCCACAACACGTGGACAAAACTCCTACATTGCTGGCTAGTTTCTAGTGCCCCTGCATCAATTTTCCACCTTGCTAGCTTTGAATTCCCACCTCAGAGACCTATTTCAAACATGATTCCATCACTTGGAGACTTCCTAGGGATATTTCTTTTTTGCAAAGTTTGAATACAAAAAGGACTCTTCTTTCATTAATAGTTCAACAAATAAATTTAATAACACTTATCAACTATAACCAACTAATTTGGTGAGTGTGATAGAGAGCTGATGTGTCATTATGCCACATGGATGTTGAGTTGGACCTCCTCCAAGTCAATTTTTTACAATTTTTTCACAAATCTGGTTACTGAAAATTATGAAAAATAGGCTTCAAAGATGAGTGGATAATTTCCAAACCCTGATGGCTTTGCAGAAACGGAGAGAGATTTTTTTAGATGGACCCATGCTGAAGAAAATCCTCTTTCATATTTCCAAAATATTTTTTCATTTGGTCTGAAAGAAAACTTGAATTTGACTGCTAAAATAGTCATGTACAGAAATTTCGTAGCATAGTTTAGTAGCGAGGTTGTTTTTGTCCTTTGTCTTTTCCTTCTACAACCTCTGCTGGTCAAAAAATGTTTTTCAGGTCAAAATGAGTGAATACCATCAACCTCCCTCCTTGGATCTTCCAAAAACTATTTTTATAGTCAAAAAAGCATCTTCAGAAATTTCGTAGCGTTTTTTGGCCTTAAAGCCTCGAGCACGCTACGAAACTACCTGATAATGGAGAAAATTCCAAAATCTTCCTTTTCTTCCAAATTTAATCTATAGGTCTGAAAAGTGATATAAATAAATATGATCATGCAAAATTTCCTCTTACCCTCTTCAAAAAACATCATTTTCACCTTTAGCAAGTTTATTCATCAATAAAATGACTCTGTTTTTTCTGAAAACATAGGGTTCATAAATGAGCTCTTATATCCCAATACTTGATAGATGTTAAAAAAATGAAGGAGTTTTTTGTAGGTCCTTATGTTATGAAGAAATACCTCTCTTGGATTTTTGAAAACCATCACCAGCTTTCTAGAATCAACATTTGGAAAACATGTATAAAATTGGAAAATTCTACATTTTGAAAATAGAGCCGAAAGACATCTCTAAATCTCCCAATTTGTAGCACCTTTGAGAAACGTGAAAGAGGTTAATGTTATTTGATATGTGCTTTCCAATAAAATTTCTCAATTCCTTAAAATGCTTCTCTGTTTGTCCAGAAACATCCCTTGAAGTTGACTGCTCGAAAGTCAAAAAGCAGAGAAATCCTCATATTCGCTATGAAATTATTAGCCAGTTTCCTAGTGAAATCTTCCTATTTTACATTGAATTTGCTACGAAACTATGTAAAATTGGACAGTGGCTCACTTTTTTAATTTGAAGGCATGGGTGTGAAAACAAAAAGACATGGTGTGTAGTTGACTAACATGACATGACTCATGGTGGTTTTTTTTGACATAGGATAGACATGATTTGGTAAATTCTTCATCAAAGACTTGACCCAACATGACCTAACATGAAACCTATGGTGACCTTATCAAAATAAATTTTGAAAATTTTGAGTGTGAGAACATAACCTTTTAAGATTGATATTTAAATTTTTTTTAAGTGGCATGCAAAGGGCGACTCTATGTTCAATAAAATCCCTAAAAAGTGCGGTTGTAACAGAATGATGTAGTCTTTATTGATTTAGAACTAGTCAGGTATTTTTTCTACATATAATTTTTTTGGCACCTCATCATCTTATGAGCCTATGTTAGTAATTTAATGAGTAACAATTTAATAAATTAATTTTCCCAATAGAATTGAAGATGAAAAATGAATTACACCAATGGAAGCTAGAAAAATTAATACTATTAGAGAACAAAGGGAACAAAAATTAATAAATATTTAGAAAGGGAAACAAGTAATGACCAAACACTTCAATAAAGGAGCTGAAGGTAAATCTTTTTCTAAATTCCCAATTGTTTTGTTGTGAAATTAAGGCAAGGAAAATCCTTCACTACATATTAAGTTTGATGCATTATCGATTGAACCAAATAAAATAAAAAAGATATGTGGTGTTAGTTCATTTATATTAAAAGGGATGGATAGTCAGTTATTCAATATGTTAGTCAATGGGAAACATGTTAAGAATATTTTCACTTAATTTTGATAGTAATCCATGTATCATAGAAGTGTCTCATTTTTAAATATTAAAATTTAGTTTTTTCTACGTGCATATAGATATAATTTCAATTCCATGCCCAATGGATTCAATTTCTTCAAGGTTCTCAACAACCTGCAAGGGGTCACTGTCCCATTTTTTGAGTTAATATCTTGATTTGTTTCCTCATGTCACCCTAGCAAGGCCTTACCCATATTCATTCTCCATTATTTTGTCAAAGTGTGCATACCTCCCCTTTCTCTTGATTATTCAATACATTTAAATTTTTAAATTGTTTAGAAATTTTTGGCTACAAAAAAACCCTCCACACCCCACACAATTTATGCATCATACAACCATATGTTACTATATATACACTTCTCCAACAATTATTCAAGTTTCCATTCATTTTCAAGATATGGCGTGCATCCTTTCCTTAGTGAAACCATTTCTCCACACACTTGAGTCCCCCATTTTTTGTACCTCTACACTATCACATATCTACACATACAAATATTTTACACTATAGTGTCACTTATTTTTATAAGGAATGGTATCATCATTTATAAGCCATACTTAGTGAAATTTATGAGACTATTGCTCCTTTTGAAGGAAATTCAGGGCGCATTTAAGAAATCTCAATCCCCAAGGTAAAGGCTAGAAATATGGCATTATGTGAATAAAATCCTTCATATTTTAGTAAAAGATGTTCCTTTGTCAATTGACTCCCAATTAGAATTCTCCCATATCCCAATAAATATGGTATGTGATAAAGTGATGTTTTAGTATATGGAATTGATGAACAGAGACTTTAAATAGTTATGATCTTCATAATGCTACACGTGTCATGTATATCAAAGTGCACTTGGAGAATAAAATAGCATGGTAAGTAAAAGGAATAAGGAGGTATTTTGTGGAGATACTACTAACTCTCTCACCCTCAAGATACTAAATTTCATTGGTCAATGGCACACTAGTGGTATTTGAATTTGACTCTTGAGTAGAAGCTAAATAATAGAATATGAACCTCTAACTTAGGAAATGTTCAATGTGTTAATAAAGACTTTGATTTTAGAGAACTTGTTTCCCAATGTACTCATTGTTTAATCTCTAAGAATAAAATGATTTTGGTGGTCTCCAAGGAAAGAATATAGTTCTCGTGAATACCAAGGCCTTCAGAAGAATTCCAATGTTGCACAACCCAAACAAGAAATCGAAGCTACCTAAAGAAAATTATTTCCTCCACTCTAACAGTAGGGGTGTAATTTCACTAAATAAATTCACATCTCAATTGAAATGCAAGCCAACAAATATCTCATCCATTGATACTGTTATCACTCCAATAATTCGTAGGTTGTTATGTTTTTTGTTTAAATAAATATTAGAGGTAACTATCAACCAACTTTTGAGATCAAGATCTAACCTTCCTAATGCTCAGAGAGGGATCTCTCTTTATGATATAACTTTGTTTTTTTAATTGGTTTTAGGCTAGTTATGTGAGATTGATTTGGTTTGATTTAATTTGTTTGGTGGAATTACTTATTTAAATGGATAAATTTCTGTCTATATTCCATTGGGCTATGGAGTCAATGTATCAAGAAAATAGGACAGAATCAAGTTCTAAAAGAAGTGTTCATAGGGCAAGGTAGTTGAGCAAAATCAGATCGTTTAGGCTGGATGTTGAAGTGGTTTCAATTGGGATCAAGGATCAGTTAAGGATTCCTTAAACCAGATAGTGAAGGAAATGACAGAGTTCAATTGGGATGGGAGAGCAATTAATAATTCTCAGATCCAGATATCAGAAGAAAACATTAAAATGAAAAATAGTTCAAGATAGAGTGTATTTAAAAAAGTTCTGAAATAAAACTCTTGTTATAACATTTAGATTCAGAAAACATACATGTTTATGGAATACTTAATAAAATAACAATAAACAATTGAAAGTACTTCACTGAAGTGGCTCAACACATGAATCTTGTAATGTAATGTATTTATTTCTTGTCTTGTCTGTTGACTTGAAAATGGTATAATAAAACCTCGGGTATTTAGATCAATTACAACTGTAGAAATGTTCAGGAATCCAGCCAATACTTAGAATTATGAAGTATTTATATAAAAACTATTACAAAAAATCTTAAAACTGAGTTAGGAATTATTCAAGGAATAAATATCTTCATGCAAGCAGATAGAGACACCTAAGAGACTATATGCTAGTTGTCCCTCTTTGATTTGGATTTTTTGTTTGATCTTTGATATTTTGTTGTTTTCTCTCTTTGATTGTTGTTTTACGCTGGCTACATCATTAAACTAGATGACCTTTTCTGATTTACCTTTTAACTCTGCTTTTCATCTGATTTCATCTCTAAACTCTGTTACTCCTCTTTAAATTTTGTTACTGCTTTGTTTTTACTTTAAACTGCCTGCTCTTTTTACTGTTTTACCTTGACTTATTTTTAACTATGACCTTTGACTGCTCTGTTTTCATCTTTAACCTAGACTGCTCTTTTACCTATTTTACTTTTCACTTTTACAGTAGATCATTCAATTTCTCCCAAGCCTCTTCATCTGGTAATTTAATTTTTGTAATTTTCCTATAAATATCATTAGCTTCTATGTATTTTGCAAATATATGCTTGTTTATAAAGAGATGATTTACCTCATGCTAGAGGTAAAAGAGATTCTCAAAAGTATGATAAGAACTTTTCTTGTGGGAATTCCTTTCGTGGAGGAATTTTTGGATTGTTCTTTGGCCACTTCTCTGATCTTCTTGTCATAGTCTTCATGCTTCATTAATCTATCATTGATCACCAAAGGATTAGGCAAACCTTTCTGCCTCAAAACATTAAATTTCACCATGAATCTGGTTATTGCAAGTTCCATGTTTTGACACTTATCTTCAAGTTGTGTCATTAGGTTTCTTTTGGAAATTACATTTCTTACTTCTAGGATTGTTTCAGTCCTATCACTTATGCCAATTTCTTCTAATTCATGTTTGTTCTTGGAATTAAGAAACTTAATGATCTTAGTGGCCTCTTCTGGCTTTTTCCCAAGTTCCTCTTTGACTTTCTGAATGACTTCACTTGCTTTCTTGATCAAATCCTTCTGCACAAAGATAACTTGGATAGATGGCCAAATATCATTAACAAAGTTAATGATATTGGCCCACAGCTACTACTTTCCTTGGGCAACTGGTTCTTTTAGTGTCAATTCTTTCTCTAACTTCTGTACTCTATCAATAAATTTGTTTGACTTCTATGTTTCATTCTTATGCATGATTTGTATCAACTTCTTTTCATCCTCTAGACATTTTATTTGTTCTTTAAGTCTATTTATTTCAGTAGTCTGTATTCACATGTCCTACATGGTTTTAATCAATTTTCCTACTTCATCACTAGGATGAGTTGTTGTTGTTGTTGAATCTATTGTTGATGTAGTTGGAGTTGAAATTTTTGTAGCCACTGGAACTATTGTTGCCACTGGAGCTACCGAAGTAGATGGAACTATTGTAGTAATTATAGGAATGGCAGTGAAAGGGATTGCTTCCATGCTGGAATTTTTATCTTGCACCAATTTATCCATCTCATTCTCCATCTCTTTCAGTTAAGTTGTCAACTGAATGATGAGATTCATCATTTCATATTTTTGGCCTTCATTCTCTAAAACTTATTTTTCCCGTGGATGTTTAGTAGGAGGCAATTTCAGTTGTTTTTTCAATGCAGCAATGTCTCCATTCTTTTTCTTGTGATTTCTTCTACAATTTTGATGTTCTTGGGATCATGTTATGAACCAGCTCCAAGAATAGAAGAAAAGAGAGATCAACACCTTAGATATAAGCCACTTCGAGGGGGAAACCTCCAATACATTACATAAATGAACAATTCTTGGATGATACAAATGACCAAAACCTCCTTCAATATATAGGAGTCCATGGGGCCACAATATAATCCTAGCCGACATAACAATAATAATGTAAGGACACAATAATAACAATATTGGGGTTACAGGGGTATAAAAATAACAATAAGGGGGCTAGACTAATAACAATAAGGTACTAAACTAGTAATATAGGAACCTAATATGCCCCTCTCCTTTAAAAAGGTGTTTTCCTCAACGATTGAGTAGCTCTAGGTGCTTATGTATAAAATTCTCATCCTCCCATGTAGAATCTTCAGTGGGTAAGTTCTTCCACTTGATGAGATACTCTAAAATTGATGGATTTCGTAGTTGTCGAGTTCTTGTTTCTGTGACTGCTTCAGGTTACAATATGATTTTTCCTTCCTCATCAAGTTCTGGCAATATTGTTTGAACTGGAATATTTTCACCTATAACCTTCTTTAAGCATGAAACATGGAAAACTGGATGCACTCACGAAGAAGCAGGAAGATCCAATTTGTATGCCATAGTACCAATCTTTTGCAACACCTTGTAAGGACCATAGTGCTTTGGCAATAATTTATTATCATTCTTAGCTTGCTTGAGGGACATTTGTTTGTATGGTTTTAGCCGTAAAAATACTCAGTCTCCTACATCAAAAATTCTCTCACTGCGATGTTGATTTTCCTGTTGCTTCATTTGATTTTGTGCCAAATTTAGGTTATCCTTTAAGAGTTGGAGAACCTCTTGTTGATGCTCTATGTGATCTTCCACTGCTTGAACCTTATAATTTTCTCTTAAATTTGATGTGATGGATGGTGGATGATATCCATAAAGTGCCATATATGTGTCATTTTTGCTGCAGTATGGAAGGAAGTGTTATACCACCATTCAGTGAGAGGTAACCACTTGACCCATTGTGTTTGTTTATCAGATACAAAACAACGAAGATATCCTTCCAAACATTTATTCACTATCTCAGTTTGACCATCGGATTGAGGATGATAAGATGAACTATGAGCTAATTGAGTACCCAATCAATAAAATAACTTCGTCCAAAAATTTCCAGTAAAAATGGGATCTCTGTCGCTCACAATAATCTTTGGGTTTCTATGTATCTTTTGAATTGTGTCCACAAATGTAGTAGAAATTGTACTTGCTTTAAATCGATGAGATAATGCACAAAAGTGTGCATACTTGGTAAGTCTATCAACTACCACCATTATGATACTCTTTCCTTCGGACTTAGGTAAACCTATGATAAAATCCCTTGAAATCTCCTCCCAACGTTGACTTGGAATGTATAATGGTTGTAGAAGAACATAGGTCTTAATTGTCTCAACTTTATTTTGCTAGCAAACCAAACATTCCTCCACAAACTTTTGAATATCAGAATTAAGGCCATCCCAAAAAAAATATTTCTTCACCTTGTGGTAAGTTTTTAAAAATCCTGAGTGTCCTCCTAAAGGAGAAGTGTGCAATTCCAAAATAATATTTTGTTTTAGTTGGGAATTCTTACAAATATATAAGATATCTTTGTACCATAAGGAAACATCTTTCCAACTAAATGTATCAGATGTATAATCTTGCTACAATTTTTGAATGAGTTTCCACACTTCTTCGTCCTTCTTCCATTCATCCCTTACTTCGTTTATCCAATCTGGTTGGATAATAGAAATGGCACAAAGCAATTCTTCCACCTCATAATTCTTTCTTGAGAGTGCATCTGCAACAACATTTGGCTTCCTTTTTTGTATATTATTTCAAAGTCATAACCCAACATCTTTGTGACCCATTTGTGCTGCTCTTCTGAAGATAGTCTTTGTTCCAAAAAGTGTTTAAGACTATCATGATCAGTTTTTACCTTGAAGTGTCTTCCCATTAGGTAAGGTCGCCATTTTTTTAGTGCATGTAGTGTGGCTAACATTTCCTTCTTTTGATTGGACGACTTTCAAAATAATTGGGTCTTCCTTCTTGCATTAAAACAACACCAATTCCATTTCCTGAGGTATCACATTCCATAATAAAGTTTTTTTTGAAGTCTTGCGTAGCTAAGACCGGTTCTAGGCACTTTACCTATTTAAGATGTTCAAAGGCCTTAGTTGCTTCAGGAGTCCATGAAAATGCATCGTTCCTCAATAATGTTGTTAGAGGTGCTGCTATTCTCCCATAATTCTTAACAAACTTGTGCTAATATTTTTTAGCCCGAGAAATCCTCGCAACTGCTTTATGGTTGTAGGGAATTTCCATTCCTTAATGGCTTTAATTTTGTTAGGGTCTACCTTAACACCCTCGTGAGATACAATATGACCCATATATTCCACCTCTTGTACTCAAAAGAAACATTTGGATGTTTTTGCATATAATTGTTTCTCCTACAATAGTTTGAGCACCCTGTCAACATGTTGAACATGATCCTTCCAAGACCTATTGTAGATTAGTATATCATCAAAAAATACTAGCACAAATTTTCTAAGGAATGGTTTGAAAATGGAATTCAGCAACCCTTGAAATGTAGAAGGTGCATTGGTAAGGCCAAAAGGCATGACCAAAAATTAATAATGACCCTCATGAGTTCAAAATACTATTTTCAGGATAACTTCAATCTTCATTCTAATTTGATGATATCCTGAATGAAGAACCAACTTGGTAAAATAAATTGCTCCATGTAATTCATCCAATAATTCATCAATCACAAGAATGAGAAATTTATCTTTAATGGTGAGCTTATTGAGCACCCTATAATCTGGACACATGCGCCATAATCCATCCTTCTTATGCACCAATACTATTGGAGCAGAGAAAGAACTTTGACTAGGTTGAATTATACCAGCCTCTAACATTTCTGCAATCATATCTTCAATTTTTCTCTTTTGGACATAAGGATATCTATAATGCCTGATGTTTGTAGGAACACTTCTTGGAATCAAATGAATAGCATGATCATGATCACGAATAGGTGGGAGTCCTTTTGGAGTTCCAAACACCTTGGAATGATTGTCTAAGACTTTTTGGATATCTACAGAAATAGATGATTTTGATGTTGGAACTTCTTGTGAGAATAATTGTGCAATTACACCTCATTTTTATTTCTTCAAAATATTTTTCATGACATTAGAGCTTATTATCTTTCACGGCTTCCCTGCGATACCCCATAGTTCGACTTCCTTTCCTTCTTAAAAAAAATTTCAAGAAAAGTTCTTGAAAATTAAAAGCTACCATCCCCAAATATTGTAACCATTGTACTCCTAGTACAAAATCAACACCTCCAATTGGAATGTGTAGGAATTTACAGGGTAAGTTCCTTAGATAAAAAACCAAAGGTCACCGCTCACAAACAGATCACAAATAAGTACACCAGTATTATCACATGGTTAAAACCCTCAAAGAGGGAAAAATTCCATAGCCTGAGCCAATGCGGCCACTTCAAGAAATTTATTAATATAAAAGAAATATTACATATGCTTCTCTCATAAATGGTTACCAGAAAAATGACCCTCCATGCTCTTTAAATAGAGATCATGGACCAATTGGGTGTTAAGCCACAGATCAAGTGTCATTAATACCGAGGAGAGAGTGAACCATGGGATCACTATAAATCGTGGCTTTCGGATTATAAGTTACAAATGTACATAGTAAAGAAACACACTTTACCTAACCCTAAACTAGGCTAAGTTATTCTTAACTATTTCCTATGTGTCGGAATATCCTAACATCCCCCCTTAAGAACAACTTGGGATGGGATTGAAGGATTTACAAAGGTGACACAAAAGGGGCCTATTTCGTATGTGTCGAAATATCCTATCATCCCCCCTTAAGAACAAATTGGGATAGGATTGAAGGATTTACAAAGGTGACACAATAGGAGAAGGAAGGAGGCATTAGACCCTACCCCCCCTTAATGATAACTTTCCTGAACTGCAAGCATGGATCAAAGTTTGGTAAATTTTGCTTCTGTGAGAGCCTTTCTAAAGATATCGACTACTTGATCATTGGTTGGGAAATAGTGCACATGATCATGAATGAAATTTTCGATGAAGTGTATGTGGAGCTCAATGTGTTTCATACGCTAATGTTAAACTGGATATTTACATAGTTGAATGGCACTTTGATTATCACACCAAAGTGTAGTTGGATGTCGCTGATGAAGACCAAATTCAAACAGGATCTGATGAAGCCACATGGATTCCTTGCTGGCTTCAAATGCACCATGATACTCTACTTCTACTGAAGAAAGAGAGATGGCACTTTGTTTCTTACATTGCCATGTAATAGGTCCTGAACCAAGAGTGAATACATATCCTACAATAGACTTTCGATCATCAGGGTCACCAGCCCAATCACAATCAGTGAAACCAATCAACAATGGAGATGCTCCTACACTGTAATGAATCCCGAACTAAATTGTACCTCAAATATATCGAAGAATTCTTTTAGCTGCTTTCCAGTGACTTTCATGTGGTTGGTGCATAAACCGAGCAACAAGACCAATGAAAAAAGAGAGGTCAGGACGGGTATGGGTTAGCTACAGAAGTTTACCAACAAGTTGATGGTATAAGGTAGCATCAACTTCAGGGGTAGTACAAGTGGCTGAAATATTGACTCCAGAATGAAAGGGAGAAGGGGCTCACTTATAGTCTTCCATGTGTAAGTGGTGTAGAAGATCATAGGCATACTTGGACTGAGAGAGGGTACTACCTTCTTTGGATTGCAAGACTTGAAGACCAAGGAAATAATGCAAGTGTCCTAAGTCTGTCATTTCAAACTTGTTTTCGAGGCTAGACTTCACATGGTTTATATGGTTGGGATCACTACCAGTAAGGATAAGATCATCAACATAAAGAAAAAGGATGGTGAAGGACTTACCCACTTTCTTGGTGTAGACAATGTTGTCAGAATGACACCTAGAAAAGCCATTATCTAATAGAAATCTATCCATTTTGGCATACCAAACCCGAGGAGCTTGTTTGATACCATAGAGATACTTCCTGAGGCAACAAAAAAGGCTAGAGTCGTTTTGGATAAAGACAGGGGGTTGTTCCATGTATATTTCTTCATGCCAATATCCATGTAAGAAGGCGGATTTAACATCCATATAATGGACTTCCCATCTAAAGGAGGCAACAATGGAAAGAACAAGGCGAATAGAATTCATTTTGGCAACTTAGGAGAATGTTTCATTACAGTCAATGCCTTCAACTTGTGAAAATCCTTTAGCAACAAGACAAGATTTATGTCTATCCACTTTTCCATCTGGTCCAAACTTTGTTTTGTAAACCCATCTGCATCTGACAAGTTTTCTTCCTTTTGGAAGAGGAACAAGATCCCAAGTGTCATTCGCCAATGAGGAACAATATGCTTCATTCATAGCTTCATCCCAATATGGATGACCAGAAGCTTCTTCAAAGGTGTCTGGATCAGGATTTTCGGGAACTTGAGCCAATAAGGAAGAGGCTCTTTCGAACTGAGAACGTGTACATTGTCGATCTACAGGGCCACCTACAAGAGAACCTGTTGCATCTCAAGTAGATCGGACCCATATTGGAAGCTGCGGAGCGGAAGGAATATCTTCAAGAGGTGGAGGAGGATTTTCATCCTCACTTTCATTATTTGAACTAGAAGGAATGCTGTCAAAAATATAAGAGATAGAGAGAGGTGGCACATATGCCTAATCAAGCTCGCAGGCCAAAGGTGGCACACCCGCCAAACTAGGCTCGCATGCCGATAAATTTTCATCAAATTTTCATCTCTTATGATGACTATATTTTTGGATTTTGGTTGAAGAAGTCTATATCCTTTGACATATTCATAATATCCAACAAAAATTCACTTTTCACTCTTAGGTTCTAAGGTTTTATGTTTTGCATCTAGAATATGGGCCCAAGCATCACTTCCAAAAACATGAAAGTGACTTACATCTGGTTTGATTGAGATCCAAGCTTCTTCTGGAGTTGTATTCCTTAAAACCTTAGTAGGAGTGCGATTTAATATAATTGTTTCTGCCAAAAAATTGAGACCAATTCCTTTAGATCGAAGCATACAATTAGCCATTTCTTTTAAGGTGCGATTATTCTATTCAGCTATGCCATTTTGTTTTGGAGTATATGGAACAGTATGATGCAATTGAATTCCATGCCCAGTGAAAACTTTGATAAATTTTTTGTTAACATATTCCCCTCCATTGTTTGATCTTAACTTTAAGAATTTGATGTCTGGATTGTTTCTGAACAAAGGCCTTAAAGGCCAAGAACATTTTAAAAAATTCACTCTTGAGTTTTAATAAGTATACCCAAGTGCGTCTGGAAAAATCATCAATGAAAGCTAAGAAGTACTTTCAACTAGAGAAAGAAACAACAGGAAGTGGACCATATAAATCACTGTGCATAAGTTGCAAAGGGGATGAAGCGTGCCAAGAGGTACGTTTTTTGAAACTATCCCGATGATGTTTCCTGAGTACACATCCGGAGAAAACACCATCTCAGCAAGATACCATAGGAATATTAGTCAGCATTTCTTCTTTACATAGAGTTTGAAGAGAGTGACAGTTTAAGTGACCAAATCGTTCATGCCAAAGTTTGCTCACTTCATCATTATGAGCAACAAAAACGGAGGGAGGACATCATGACCCAAAGTTGTCAAACTTATAGAACCTTGTGGAATCATCAGCAATGCCAGTAGCTAAAACATGTCTAGGATCTTTTAGGTCCTTGATTACAACATCATGAGGTGAGAATTCTACTATTTTCCCTTCACCTAAATGAGTTATATGATAAACATATAGAAGGTCGCATGACAAGGTAGGAACACATAGTAAATCATTAAACTGACCATTACCTAGATGAATGGTTCCAGATCCTACAGCACTAAGAGATCTATCATCACCAACGTAAATATGTTTGGTGTTACAATCATTTAAAGAAGAAAACATGGCTTTATTTTTGGCCATGTGGTAAGAAGCTCCAGAATCAATGAGCCACTCATGAGAATAAGAAGAAGAAGATACATTTAATGCATAACCAGAGCTTGATTCTTGACAATCACAAGCAAAAAGTGCCATTCCTAAAGATGAAGGTGAAGAGTGCTCCAAATTGATGTTGTGTTTCTTCATTTCTTCTTCTAAGGCTTACATCTACTTAAAACTTTTGGACTCTATATGGCCATCATGATTACAAAAGTTGCAATGTCTATCTTTCTTCTTCCCTTTGTTTTTATTTTTCTTATCATTTTTTTGAGTTGATTTTCCAGTTTGCGGCTGACATTACTTAGACCCTTGTTTGATTTACGACCATACTTTTTAGGATACTTCTTCTTGGGATTCTTTTGATATGGTTGTTGTTGGGTTGTTAAGGCTTTCTTAGAAGCGTTTCTAGAAGTGATAAGACCAAGGTGTAAGAATTTTTCTTGTTCTCTTATCAAAGAATCGCAAAAGGAATCAAAAGAGGTGTTCTTGTAGGCATTTCCTGAAGAAATGATGGCTTCTCTAGTGGAATGAAAGGTGGAAAAAAATATAGAGCATGCAGGGCCAAGCTTAGCAAGAATGGAATAGATGAGGCTACCATCGTCATTTTTTACCTTACAACCTTCTAAAAGAAGTCTAAGGGTCTTGAATTTGGAAAAAAAAATCTTCAATAGAGGAGAAATTATTGGGGTCCAAAGTAAGAAACTCATTTTCAAGCTGGTGGGCCCTGATTTTATTTGAATGTCAAAAATAGTATTTAGCTTTTTCAGGGCTTCATCAGGGGTGTCAATTTCAAGGATATGAAATCAAAGATCTTGAGCAATGGACATTCCTATCAACCGTCGTTCTTGATCTTGTTTATTTTCCCATTTAGTGACTTTATGATCATTGGAAGATTTAGTTTCTTGCCCTGTGGCTATTCTATAAAGCCCTTTACTTCTAATTAAATCTACCATGTCAGGTAGCCATTGGAAATAATTGGTGCTCTTAAGAATAATCGGGCATGCACTTTCCATTTTAAAAAAAATTGAAGTTGAAAAGAGCTGAAACTAACTGCTCCAATGGAAATATCTCGAAAAATTAGGCCGATTAAAAAAAATGGCTCGAAAAACGGCTTTCGGATGAAGATGTTATGCCTTTTTGAAACAAAAGAGTTGGAATAGTTACGACAACGGTTTGAAATTTGATGATGAATTTCAAACTTAAAAAAAATATCGCCCCTTTAAAAAAAAAAATTTACAAAAGAATATTGAGAAAGAGACTTGAACCCAAGACCCCTATTCTCATAAAATAACTTCTCACCAAGTGAGATAGTAAAAGGATTTTATAATTGTTTGAAAGGAGGAAGGTTTTTTTTTGTCTTCGATGTGCATGCCTTTTTCCTGCACAAAAAAACACAAAATCCGAGCAGCAAAAAACAAAAATGCAAGCCTTATGTCAGAACATTAGATTTCCGGTTAGCCTTACCGGAAACTATCTATTTTTTCACTATTTCTGATTTCCTAAGATCACACGAAGACGCGGGGAAAGAGCATACATAGCAAAAAAAATTCCCTTCTTCCTATTTCTGATTTTCTGAGATCGCACACAGCGTAGAGCAAAGAGCATACACATAGAAGAGGGTATAGATCCGGCAAATAAATAAAACCTAAAAATGAAATAAACAAAGGGAACCGAAATAACCAGAACTATTGACAAATATAACTGCAAAATAGATACTTTATACCTCCATATCTAAACTGACATAACTTAGGCAACTGGAAACCTTTTCGCATGAAACAAAAGGGGTTCCTCACTATAATAGTCACTCCAGACACAACAAAGGAGTTATCCAAGCCTGAAAATGCCCATACATAGTAGATCTAGAAAACGACAGTTGCATGCAGTCAAACCGACTTCAGATTTCGATCAACAACGAATGCGGCCCTTGAAATATCTCGGATACCATGTAGGAATTTATAGGGTAAGTTCCTTAGATCAAAAACCAAACGTCACTACTCACAAACAGATCAAAAATCAGTACACCAATATTATCATGTGGTTAAAACCCTCGAAGAGGGAAACAGTCCACTGCCTGATCCAATGCAGCTACTTCAAGGAATTTATTAATATAAAATAAATATTACATATGTTTCTCTCATAAATGGTTACCGGAAAAATGACCCTCCATGCTCTTTAAATAGAGATCATGGACCAATCAGGTGTTAAGCCACGGATCAAGTGTTGATAATACCGAGGAGAGAGTGAACCGTCAGATCACTACAAATCGTGACTGTCGGATTATAAGTTACAAATGTACATAGTAAAGAAACACACTTTACCTAACTCTAAACTAGACTAAGTTATTCTTAACTATTTCCTATGTGTTAGAATATCCTGACATAATGAAAAGCATTGGACTATTCAATACATATTCCCCCATGGTTAGCTTGATATTATCGCATTTTCAAGAGAAATTTATAGTTCCTCCATTCGCAACCATCACTTGACATTCTGGTGCTGGGTATAGGAAACAAATGAAATCCTTGGTTACCTTACAATGAATAAAATTATGGGTACTACCTGAATTAGTCAACAATATTACCTTGTTCTTCTTGATATGTCCTTCTATCTTAAGAGTTTGAGGAGTGGTAATTCCTTCCAATGCATTACACGATATGGTTGAACTCCTTTCTTCCTCTTATAAGGTTGGTTCCTGGTGTATATCCTCTTATTTTGAAGATTCTTGTTCATTTTCTTCTTCTTCATAATCTATGTAAAATAATTTCTTCTCACACTTATGACCTTTAGTGTATTTTCTATCACAACTGTAGCAAAGCCCTTTTTCTCTTTTTTCTTCCAATTTTTGTGGTGTCAACCTTGTAGGTTTTGGAAGTCTAGGTGCAGCAACACTTCCATATTTATATATGTGATTCGTAGGCTTCCTTGTCACCATAATTTTACATTCAATTTTTCTTGCCAACCTGAATGCCTTTTCCAATGAATCAAGTTCTCAAACACGAACTTCATGTTGGATGTTATCCTTTAAAGTCCCTTTGAAGACATCGATCATGTGTTCCTCTGGAATATCAATTACCCTTATATTCAATCTTTGGAAGTCATCAATGTGCTCCACCACTAAACCCTTTTGTTTGAGATTTATCAATTGGCTAAAGAAGGTGTTGCTTTTTGTATCCTCATAGTGTGCTATCATTTCCTCCATAAAAATTGACGAAGTGACAATTTTTTTACAGGAGAAAATCCATTGATACCATACAAATGTATTTTGTTCTAAATGTAAAGTTGCAATGTGTACTTTTTGTGTGTTTTGCACATTATTGAGATCAAAATATTGCTCCATCTGTAGTATCCATGTTACGGGATCCTTGCCATCAAACTTTCTCATATCCATCTTTGGAATATGGTGGTTCTTCCATCCAACATTAGAGTTTATGAAATCACGATTAACATTTATTTTTTTCTCATCATGAGTTTCCTCTACTATATTTTTTCCATTAGGAAACATTTCTTGTATCGAATTTTCCAAACCTTCGATGTCTACTTTTATATCATTCTTCATGTTTTCCATGTTGTCTTTCAATTTTTCATCGATCTTATCTTCCATGTCATCCATATTAGCTTCCATGCCAACTTCCATGCCATCCATATTAGCTTCCAAACCATTCATCTTAGCTTCCACGCATTTCTTCAAACCATCCATCTTAGTTTCCACGCCTTTCTTAAAAACTTCCATTTCATTTTTTGTTTCTCTTTGCAATAGCGAAATTTGGTGCACTTGCTCTTGTAATTTTGATATCTCATGTTGCATTTCTTCGTCTTCATGACTCATAGTAGAGCCTTCTGAAGGCTTAATGGGAGTTGAATTCTTTTTAATTTTAGAACCCAATACTTATATCTATTATTCAATATTCCCTTGGATTAAATTCAAAATAATTTTTTCAAACAAGACTTATGTAATTCGAAAAAAATACACACCTTTTTCTTGCTTTTGAGGAGCTTGATATTGAAAGTGAATTATCTCTATGATTTTGGATCTTCAATATTTGAAATTGGGCCCTCTAGTAGCCCTTTGAATATCCTTTCAAATTCCAGAGATATGACCTGATTTGGATTCTTCAAGACAAAGTTATGCCAAATATCCCATAATGACCTAATTATGGACTGGTTCAGTAGAGCGACCTTATACAACATGCCACGTGTCACTATTTCCTCCTTTGACTCTGAAATTGATACATAGGAAAATACAGTCTGTGTACTTTTGGCCACTTCTTACAGAATTCCAATCCAATGCTCAGAGAGAGAGTGATGACGATTTTCTAACAGTCACCTCTTTGAGAAGAAATTCGTGAGCCTTAGAAATCCCTAACTTCCACAGGCCCTATCTCTGAAAATAATGTGAATCAAGCTCTCAATTTTTTCCACAACGTTCCGCAGGATTACAAATTCACGCTATAAAAATTTTAGCTTCTGAGCCCTTGTAGAAAAACAGTTATAGTGAAAATTCCATGATGACCTGTTTAGGTTAAATTTAGGAGCCTGGACAAATCCATAACATGCACGGATCATATCTCCGAAAATATTGCGAACCAAGATCTGAAATTTTTCCACGACATTCCTTAGGATTTCGGCCTTGTGCTGTAAAACTTTCAGCTTGTGAAACTTCGTAGAAAAAAAGTGATAGTGAAAATTCCACGATGACCTTTTTGGAGCAGGGAAACCGTAGAATCCAAACCTCTGATACCAAATGTTATGGACCAACTCCAAAAATAGAAGAAAAGAGAGATCAGTGCCTTAGAAATCAGCCACTTCGAGGGGGAAACCTCCAATACATTACATAATGAAAAATTCTTGGATGATACAAATGACCAAAACCTCCTTCTATATATAGGAGTCCACGGGGCCACAATATAGTCCTAACCGACCTAACAATAATAATGTAAGGACACAATAATAACAATATTGGGGTTACAGGGGTACAAAAATAATAATAATGGGGCTACACTAATAAAAATAAGGGACTAAACTAGTAATACAGGGACCTAAAAAATCATATCCTACCTCTATGACCAATTCTTCAAGAGATTTGATTATGTTGTCTTTGTCTTGTGAGGAAGCCTTCTCTAGTTTTAACTGACCTTTGATATTATCTAGAGAATTGAGCAATTTCTGGACACTCATAGCTTTGTTGGTCATAGTAGAATATATCATTTCTGCAGCTTACTTAAGAAATTCAATCTGATCTAAAGGATGAACATTTTTAGCCATAACTTCAAATGATGTTTTCTGGTAATCAACTGATGATTTTGGAGCCTGTATAGTTGGTTGTAAGAATTACATTTGCATTTTCCTTGTCTTGTACTAAAATGTTGAAATCAATCTATTTCGGCTGCCAGGAGTTTGCTTCAGGTACACTGAATATATATCAGCTTTAAATTCTTCATTTCTAGTCTTAATATATTTGTACCTCTCCTTGATGTCCTTTTTTTATCCACTGGCTTCCTTGACGAGGAAGCATCCACACTTTTCTATTTTTTGATGATCTAATCACTAGAAGTAGAAGGATGATGTGTTTCCTCTAAAACTGTAGGAGGTGCATTGTCTTTAACCATTATATTTGTGTCAATAATTTCAATTATTTCCATTAACTCTTCCTATTCAAATACTGGATTCAGCTTGGGCTTCTTCCTGTACATTATTTTAAATTTAGTCTCAGTAGTGGTTTGAGCTAAATATGATCCTTATTCTCTTGATCTCTTGGAGTTCCTATCTTGTAGGGTTGGATTTTGCAGGACAGAGCTAGTCTCAACTAGTTTCTCCACCTCTTTAAAAGTATTCTCCAACCATTCTGATTCGTTAGAGTACTTTTCAATCTCTAGTTTGGACTCATGGATAAAAGGAGTTAATTTAAATTTGATTCTTTTTTTCTGATAACTCCCAAAGGATCATAATGCCATTTGAAACTCCCACTGAACTTGAATTCTTGTAAGTTCTTTTCTGCTTGTTGACCAACAATCCTGTTATTGCAAATGAAAGGACCAATATGGCTTTTAATCTTAAACTGTGTTTTCTTCTTTGCTGAAAGAAAATTCACTTCATCAGAGTTTAGGATCTTCCTGATATATTCCAGTGCAAATAACCTCATTGGGAGGTATTTGGGCAGCTTGTATGGAGTAAGTTTACATCCATACTAATTTCAGTGTGGTTTTGGTATAAATACCAGTCTCTTGTTCTACTGTGTTCAGACAACTGTAATACTTTCTTTATTTCTTCATTGACCCTAGGTTCACGACTACTGCTTAGCATATTGACAATTGGATGAATAAATGAATCAATGAATTCCTTGTAGGTGAACTATGTGGAATATTTCCTAATTAAGGAAGTCCAAAAGACTATTGATTGGGGATTACCCTCAGTGTCCAGTTTTTGAAGGCTAACTGCAAACCTTTCAGATTGGAAGTATAAGAATAAATGAAACAACACTGACGAATACTTAAACACTCCTTCTTTTGGCAATTTAACTAGTTTCTCATGGATGGCATCTGATAAGTATTGAGCAAAGTTAAATGTGAAAGCTGGAAGCTATCCTGGGCAGAAAATGGATAGAAAACCTAGGACTGAAGCATCTACATACTCATCTGTAAAGTATCCTAATATACAAGACATCATTGTGACAATCTGTCTGGTTCTCTCTGAAAAAATTGAGGCTGAATAAGGAGGGTTACTCTTTGGGGTTTCAACTGATGAAGGAAAGAAAATTTGGAAGATTTGAAACCTCTTTGGAAATTCAAGCTTCAGATATAATTCACTGAGGATTTCTATTGGCAGAGGGGCTTCATTAGGCTTGGGTTGGATTTGCAGCATCCGATTTATTTATTCTTTAGTAATGGTGAACAAAATCTCTTTACTATGGGTTACTAAGGGTCTTTCATTGGGGAAATAATAGATTTTACAGAGCCTGATTATCTCTGGGAACTGGAAAGTCTGTGGGAGGATGTACTTGGGTAAATTTGATTCCTAAACGTAGATATCATCAGCCTGGTCCATGGATTTATCATGGCTCTAGTAGTGGATTTCCAAGAGGTTGAAATCAGTGACTGTTTCAGTGATTTATAAATCTTTTTCTGCAAGGGGGATATGTTCAACATCAACATAGGAGGTTGCAGGGGCTTAACAGTCACAATTCCCTATAAAGCCGTATATTTTTTTATTTTAATTAGTTAATTACTTTCTGGCTTAATAAATAGTCTCAAGCACTCAAGAATACCTGTGAAAAGGTGATTTCTGTCTGCAGAATGATTCTGGAAGCAACAGGGACTTTCCTAGTATTTATAAAGCTTCAGACTGAGTCGACACTGTCTTCTGGTAGCAAAGGCTTTAATTCTGTCTAAAATATCTTGAAAACGGGTTAGCAGTGGTTGCTTTAGCTTGGAAATAGGTCGACAAGGCTTCTACTACGTAGATTTCAACAGAAATGGTGAAAAAAGCTTTAGAGCAGGCTTTATTGTTTTTTAACCAACAATGGTTAAATTTATTGCTCAGGGTTCAATTCAAATGGCAGGGTGGTATCATAGCAATGGGTAGAAAACAACTTGGTGGTTTTCACATCGCAAAAAGAGGGTAAATTGTTTTGGATTGGAGGATGTGATACAAGTTGGGGCTACCACGTAGCAGGGGGGTGGGGGTGTGAAACCACCTATTTCGCAACCCCCCAATGGTGTTAAACATTAGCTTCTTGAGAATGCGAAATGACTTGGGAACGGTCAGATTGGGATTAATCCAATTAGACGGTTAGATGAAATGGCAGAATTTTTTAGGTGGGGTCAAGTATTATGAATATAGAAATGGTAATACATATGCAAAATGATATATGTGGGTCAAGAATTATATGAAAGTGGGATTTTTTTAAAATGGAGTGGGACCCGGGATATATAATAAGCAAGGGATTAATATAATATGCAGGTTATATATATTGGAAGGTTTATATATTCGGCGGGGTTTAAAAATACAGTGGGACACGGGGAATATGTATATACTATAGTTTTAAATTAATACGAAGGGGATTAATATAATATGGGTAGGGAAGTAATATATGCGGGAATTAGTATTATATGGGGTAAATATGTAGATATGCAGGATATTAAAATACACTAAGAATGAGTGTTTAACAGAATGTCGAGGATGCATTTAGCAGTGGGGCCTGATACAACTTCAAACTTTTCATGCTTAGGATAAATGGTTTTTGGATGTGTTTTGAATGAAAAGGAAATTAGTAAAAGGGATTTTACTTTTTAAAGGAAAATATCTTTTTTAACTAGGAAAATGGGTTTAAGGAAGGTAAAATGGGTAAAATAAGGGGAAAAGGTTAGTATGAAGGGAAAGTGATATTTTTACAAGGGAAAATGCCTTTTAAGAACGGAAAATTGGGTTTTAAGCAAGGGGAAGGGGATTTTGGGGGATATTAGTGATTTGAAATGACCAATTGATGCTCTCCATTACTTGTGAACGTAATCTACCTACCCATCATTTACCCTAACATTTTTTCTTCATTTATGGGGTGCATTTAATCTTGTTGACCCTTCATTTATTTTTTATAAGAAAACTATGTAATTCTAATCTTATGACTTCCAATGGCTCAGATTAAACTTATGATCTCATTATTATTCTCTACCTAACTACTGATCTTCCAAGATTAAATGGTTTGGCTAGATCTTTATTCTCTAACTATCAGCATGAAATTTAAAGCATGAATGAATAAAGATTAAACTGTTTTATCCTCATGGATTGTGGCATTTTTTGACAAGCTACACACAGTCTTATTTGCAAAGTAAGTAAAAGCAGTGGAATTTGAATTTGCATCACTTTCAGGATCTATTTTTATCTCTTTTTTTGGTGGGGTTCATATTTTATCTTATTTTTTTACATTTTTCTTTTAGTCCTTTGATTTTTCTTTTAGGACTTACCCTCTTTACATTTTCTAATATGGGAAAATTTTTCCAGAAAGAAAATTATGTACAATATTACAAGACTTTAACATAGTCAATTCAAAATTATGGTTCCTATTATTATAGGACCCTAACAGTGGTTCCATTTTGGGATGGCATTTCCTGGTGAAATTTCAAGAACTTTTAAGATCAGTGGCCTTGGAACTTTGACTGTGCTTGCCTTGAAATTTTTTTCTGAGCCCTCCTTTATTCATACTTATGATATTATGTCTTTCAAAGCTTAGGGTGTTCTCTTCGGGCTTCAACTTTGCAAGAAAAAAATCCAATCCAATATATGCTTTGCAATGGTATTTACAATGAGAAAAGTAAAAAAAATGAACTAATGGTTAATTTTGAGAAAAGTAATCCTTAGAATTCTACCATTGACTAGTCCATCTAGTAGATCTACTCCATCTAACTCCTTTAATAAAAATGCATTATTACCTCTGTAACCATAAATGATGTATGGGAATTTCCAAAGAAAATCAAATTTACCATGTTTCCCTTTATCTTCTCTTCTGGAATCCTATTTGAGTACTTTATCACCTATGTAAAAATCATATTCTTTTTTTTTCTTGTCAAAAATATTTCTGATTTTATCTTGGATAACTTATGATTTGACATAGAATTCTTCCTTGTTTTTCTACAAATTTATTGTATGATTTATCCTCCTCTAGATATCATTGGGTGCTACTTGCATCTCTTGGATCATCTTCATCACTGGCCCTCCTAATGAGGATGGAAAAACAACATTCATTCCATATACTAGTTGATAGGGAGATTTACCAATGGACTTATTTGTAGTTAGTCTGTCTGCCCATAAGGCATTGACCAAAATTTTGTTCCAGGTCTTTTTGTTTTCTTCTAACAGCTCCTTGATGATATTAACCACTATTTTGTTTGAGGATTCTACAATTCCATTACCTTGAATGTAATAGGCAGTGGAATGGCCAAGGTTGATGTGGTATTTGTTACAAAAGTAAATCATTTTCTTAGATTTGAAGACAGTTGCATTATCAGTAATGAGCTTTTGTGGGAATCCAAATCTAGAAAGGATATTATTTTCAAGGAATGAGATAATGACAGAGTCAGTGTCTTGTCTAGAAGGGATGGCTTCTATCCACTTGGTAAAATAATCAGTGGCTATCAAAATCCATTTATGTTGGGTTGAGGAGGGTGGGTGAATTTCACCAATGAAGTCTAGACCCCATTCCTGAAATGGAATTTATGTGGAGATGGGTTTGAGGAGTAATGGTAGGAGTTTCTTTTTCCCTTCAAATATCTCGCATTTGTGACAGGAGGTCACATAATTTATTACATCTGCAAAAAGAGTGGGTCAATATAAACCTGTCGTCAAAATTTTATCAGTAGTTGTCTTCCAGTAAAGGTGTCCTCCACAGTCACCTGCATGAAATTCCACCATAACTTTATCAACTTCATATTTTAATAAAAATTTTAATATAATTCCACCATGATATTTTCAAAATAAAGCATTATCTATGATACAAAATTTCATTGCTTTTAATTTTAATAATCTACCTTCAGTTCTAGACAAAGCAGGAGGAGCTTGTAAATTAAGTAAAACAAATATGATATATGCATACCAGGGTGAATCTAAAAAATCTTCATTGATCTATGGAGTCGCAATCTCTTCCTGATCATCTATTTCTACAATGAAATTTATATCTAAGTCTCTACAGTTAGATTCAGCCATGAGTTTGGCTAAACCTTGGCCTTTAATCAATTTAGTGGGATTTATTTCAATATCATATTCCAATATAATGGAAATCCATTTGCCTCTTTTTCCATTAGGCCCATTCTGATTCAAAATTTTATTTAATACTGAATTTGGAACATATTCAATTATGTGTGAGTATAAAATATATACTCTAAAATATTTAATATCTTTCACTAAAGCAAGTGCTTATTTTTCCATAATGGTGTACTTTAGTGGTGCATCTCCTAAGGATTTGCTGAAAAAAGAAATGGATTGTTCATAACCCTGACCATTATTTTGCAACAAGACTACTACAATGGTATGTTCTGAAGCAAAAGAAAAAATTATAAAATATTTTTTGAAAACAGGACTTATAAGGATAGGTGTTTTAGTAAGTGCTTCTTTAATTGATTCAAAATATTGTTTAGCCTCTACTATCCATTTAAGTGTTGAATCTTTTTTTAACATGTTATTCAATTCTATGATTAGTTCTTCTAAATTAGAAATGAATCTTCTGAGAAAGTTCATTTTACCTATGAATGCATGTAATTATTTAAAGTTTCTAGGATGACTAATGTTTAAAATTTCTTCTATTCTAGCTAGATCTATCCTAATTCCCTCTTTTGAGATTATGTGTCCTAAGAGTTTACCTTCTTCAAGTCCAAAGAGTGTCTTTTTTAGGATTCAAAGAAATACCAAATTTTCTGCATTTAATGAAAACTCTTCTCAAATGATCTAGATGCTCATTATCTATTTTGGAAAACATTGTTATATCATCTAGATAAATGACTATAAAATCGTGAATTTCTTTGACAAAAGCTATGTCCATATCTCTTTAGAATGTAGCTCCAGCATTCATCAATCCAAAAGGAACTTTCACATACATGAAAGTAACCCATGGAGTGGTAAATGATGTCTTTTCTTGATTCTCTAGTTGGACTATAATTTTATTATATCTAGAGAATCCATCTACTAAAGAAATTCTAGATGAACCAACTACCCTCTATAAAATATGATCCATTTTGGGGAGAGGATAGATTGTCTTTTAATGACACTTTGTTTAAATTTTGAAAATCAACACAAAATTTGATTTCCATTGTTGTATTCCTAATGGGAACTAAGTTTGATACCCAATCATAATATCTAATTGGTGCTATGATTTGTGCTTCATACATCCTTTTTACTTCTTTTTCTATCAAAGGCATAAGAACTGGATTAATTCTCCTAAGCTTTTGTTTAAAGGGTTTCTGATTTTATTTGATGGGTATTTTGTGTTGTATGATGCCAGTGGCATAAGACTTAATGTCTTCATAACTTCAGGAAAAGACATCTTGAAATTCTTAAAACAAATTTATGTATTTCACCTTTTCTTCTGAAGGTAATGCTTTGGATAATTTGAGGAGCTTAGGTTTTTGTTCTGTTCCTATGTTACATTCTTCTATGTCGGATCTTAATGGTTCCATTTTTGGTTTTCTAGCTACATCATTCGAATCAAAAAGATCTTCTAATGGGGCTAATCCCTTACGCAAAAAGTTATCTTTAAGGTTCAAAATCTCTGATTCATCATTAGTCAATTCTTCTATTTCTAGTTTTTCTAATTTATCTATTTCTACTTTAGTAAATTTAGCGGGTTCTGTTTTGTCTATATTGTTTACATCTAACTCACTATTTTCTACTGTATAATCAGTATCTGTGTTACAATTTTGATATTTCTCTCTCAGGATTCATAAAATTATAGATTTGAGAATCTTGTGAAAATATATGCCAATATTTCAAGTTCCCTGGTATAGTAGGCATGTGTCTTACCTCTGCAATATACTCATGATTGGGTTGGAATGGTAATCTGCAGGTGCTAGCAAAGGTATCCAAACTATGAGCTTGCATAATTTGTTTTCTAGGAATAACAGAAAAATCATTTTTAAGAAAATAATTTATCAAAGCTAGAATGGTTTCTCTATATTGGCTAAGTCTAGGATTATTCAAAAGATACTCTCCTTTAATTTGTTTTATGATTAATTTTGATTCTTCCAAGATAGAAACTCTCTTGGCACCAAGTTTTCTTACAATTTGTAGTCCTAAGATTAATGCCTTATACTCTGCCATATTATTTGTGCATTTAAAGTTTAACCTAAAGGCATGACCTTTTGAATGATCATTCTCTAAGTTATAAATCCACACTCTTGCTCCTTCTCCTAGTCTGTTTACAAAACCACAGAAATCCAAGTGCCACATAGATTCATGTAATATATTGTCACTCTCAATTTCTTTATGTTTCTATTTTAAATTTGTGTTTTTATCTGTGCCAGTATCCGAATTACATAAGATGAAAGAATCCATATTAGAATGTACAAAATAAATAGGATAATTTTGTGGTTTTTCTGCACTACTAACCATGTATTTCATTAAAGTTCCTCTGTAAAGCTTTTTGAGTTGGCCAAATACTGAATTTGTTGCATATGAAATGTCTAACTGTAGTGATCCCTGTAGTTTTTCTCCCCATGAGTGAGATAATAACATTCCATACTTTGGAGGGATATCAACAACTACAATATCAATGACAATACTCTTGGTTGGGTATTGGATTAAAGTGACACACAAGTCTTTTATCAATCCAAGACATTTTATTTTACTATAATCAAAAGAGAAAAGATCTTTGTATGGTCTGGTGATATCTAGATTCAATGTTTCCATGAAAGATTTTAGCATTAAATTGTGAGATGCTCCTGAATCTAACATAGCATCATGTAAAATATTTTCATCAATACACAAACTAATGTAGAATGGAGGAACGTCACCTTCTTGATGTTTACCATTTACCTAAAGACCAAATAGTAATTCTAGTTGGTCATCATTCAGATTAAAAAAACCTTCTCCTTCACTTATGTTCAGTGTTTTAGTGATTTGGGATTTGTATAAATCATTTTTCACCAACTCTGTTAAAGGAACTGGTATTTTTAACTTGGCTATTTCAGTTTGGATATTAAATGGGACTTGTATTTTTCCTAACTGAATAATTTCCTCTCTACCAATTGTAGTTTGAGTGTTCTTATCTTTTCTATCAGCAATTGGTATTTCAGTCTGTGTTTCCACTGTTTTATTTTCATTTTTTTTATTTTTATTTTTCTTTCTGGAATTGTCTGAGTGGAAGTTGTAGCTTTAGCATCATTTGAAGGTTGAGTATTAGAAGATGTTTTAGCAGCATCTATAATGTCTACAATGTTTGGACTAGCTGCAATTTTTGGATTGGTTGTTTTTTGAGTTTCTATAGGGAGGATTTGTAGCACTTTGGACACAAGAGCTTCTATTGTTTTCTTGGTGTGATTTTGAACAGTTTTCTTAGTAGGATCTACTGTATTTTTCTTACTTCTAAAGTTATACTGCTTGTGAAATTCATTAATGGAAAATTCATAACCTTGTTTATAGTCAAAAGACTCCCTAGATTCTAACTTTGATTGTTGTAACATGTATAATTATTGTTCTTCTTGGGTAACAAAAATAGTATTATCATCATTTATCCCCATTAATTTAATCTAAGTGTCCTAGTCATCATCATTTTATTGGGAAATCTTTGCATAGTTTTCTTGGAAAGGTGGTCTAATCAATTGATCAGGTGTTGTTTCTCTTGATTTACCAGTGTTGGGGTTCTTCCTAAAGTTTGGGTTTCTTATTTGAGGCCTTTTTGTTGATTATCACACTATGGTTTTCTTTCCATATTTTCTAATCTATCCATTATTATTTCCATACATTTTGTTAAACTTTCTATCCTAATCTCTAAGGTGGATGGTTATTCTTTAATGGTAACTCTTCTTTCATTTCTCATCCTAGATCTTTTTGCTAATAAATTAGCCTCTACACTAACTGCATTAGTTTGCATTTTATCTAATGTTTTAGGGTTCCTTTATCTCAATTGGTATGACATATCAGTGTCAAACCCATCTAGAAACTTGATCAGGGATATATATGGTGGAGGTTCGATGTTTGCAGGAATTGCATTATAAATACTGTTAAACCTAGTACAATGATCTTCAACTAATTCATTACGATCTCTTCTAATGTTTTCATATTCAGATAATATTTGTAAAGGGTTTTTCTTCCTTTCCCATATATTAATAAACATTCTATGGAAAGCAGCTAAATTAGAAATAATACCAGCTGTAAATATTTAAACCATTTCTTTACATCTCCTGCTAGTGTTTGAGCAAACAATCTCATTTGAACATCCTCTTCATCAATTTCATGTAATTCAAAGTGATCAGTCATTTTGTTTACATGTTGTTGAGCTGTGTATTGACCTGTACTATCAAATTGAAATATTTTACTTTGGTATTCTTGGGGCATGGCATGTAATTGAGTTGGTAAGACCAAAGGGGAATATCTGGTTGCCATGGCTAAGATGCTAGCTTGACTGGGAGGTAAAGTTGCAGTGTTGGGGGATGGACCTAAACTTGTAGATGGACCTAAACTTAAAGATGGACCTAAACTTGTAGATGGACCTAAACTTAAAGATGGACCTAAACTTAAATATGGACCTTAACTTAAAGATGGACCTGAAGCTGAAGTGCTTGGAAATGAACTTGAAGTGATTGCAAATGAACTTGGAATGCTAGAAGATGGGAATAAAACTCTAGGTTGAAGAGGAAGTTTTGGGATGAATGGATCTGTGGAATGAACTTGGGTGGATTTATAGATTAGGTGATACTATATAAATTTGTATTTACAGCTTCAGAAGGAATGGCAGAATGCTTAGGGGTAGCATCAGATAAAGCATCTAATTCAATAGATTGTTGAAAGTAGGCTTCATCTATATCCTTAATCAAATTTGCAGCTAAAACATCAAGCTTGTCAAGAGTATTGATAACATGTTGATCTAAGTCATGTTGTATAGTTTCCTTCTTTTCTTCAATAAATTGAATGAAGTTAGGATCTACTTCAACATCAGAGATTGAACTTTCAGATTGGGTTCTAAATAGAGAGTGTTCGAATGATAAATCAAATTGTATATCTTGTAAGCTTGACAAATTTTTGGGAAGTGAATTTGATTTGACTAATTGACTGTTACTTCCTAGACTGTCTACATTTTTATGTTTTCTTAAAAATATGTCAGGATCATCAATAATTATAGTAGTCTGTGGATCAGGATGAGCCCTAGTATAGTATGTTCTTCTAAAAGCCAGAATTTTAATTTTTAATGAAAAATGTTTGAACAACCCTAAAACAACCTTAAGGTGAAAAGATGATAAAAATTATATGATTTAAGGTTTATTTTAAACAAAGGACTGATTCCCCAGTGGAGTCGCCAGTATGTTATCACTCCAATAATTCCTAGTGTTTTTATGCTTTTTGTTTAAAGAAATATTAGAGTTAATTATCAACCAACTTTTGAGATCACAATCTAGCCTTCCTAATGCTCAGAGAGGGCTCTCTCTTTATGATTTAACTTTGTTGTTTTAATTGGTTTTAGGCTAGTTATGTGAGATTGATTTGGTTTGATTTAATTTGTTTGGTGGAATTACCGATTTAGATGGATAATTGTCTGTATATATTCCATTGGGCCATGGAGTCAATGTATCAAGAAAACATGACAAAATCAAGTTCTAAAGGAAGTGCTCACAGGGCAAGGTAGCTGAGAAAAATTAGATCTTTTAGGCTGGAAGGTGAAGTGGTTTCAATCAGGATCAAGGAGAAGTTAAGGATTCCTTAAACCGGATAATGAAGGAAATGATAGAGGTCAATCGAGATGGGAGAGAAATTAAGAATTCTCAGATCTGGATATCAGAAGAAAACATTAAAATGAATAACAGTTCAAGAAAGAGAGTATCTAAACAAGTTTTGAAATAAAACTCTTGTTATAACATTTATATTCATAAAACATACATGTTTATGGAATTAGTAAGAAAACAACAATAAACAATATAAAGTACTTCACTTAAGTGGCTCAACACATGAATCCTGTAATGCAATGCCTTTATTGCTTGTCCTGTCTATTGACTTGAAAATGGTACAATAAACTCTCAGGTATTTGAATCAATTACAACTATAGAAATGTTTAGGAATCCACCCAATACTTCGAATTATGAAGTATTTATACAAAAACTATTACAAAATATCTTAAAACTGATTTAGGAATTATTCAAGGAAAGATAAATATCTTCATGCAAGAATATAGAGACACCTAGGAGACTAAATGCTAGTTGTCCCTCTTTTATTTGGATTTGTTGTTTGTTATTTTATATTTTGTTGCTTTCTCTCTTTGATTGTTGTTGTAAGCTGGTTGCATCGTTACGCTAGTTGACCTTTTCTGATTTATCTTTTAACTTTGGTTTCCATCTGATTTCATCTCTAAACTCTGTTACTACTCTTTAAATTCTGTTACTGCTTTCTTTTACTATTTTACCTTCTCTTTTTACTATTTTACCTTGACTGATTTTTAACTGTGACCTTTGACTTCTCTGTTTTCATATTTAACCTAGACTGCTTTTTTACCCATCTTACTTTTCACTTTCATAGTAAATCATTCAATTTCTCCCAAGCCTCTTCATGTGGTAATTTAATTTTTATCATTCTCCTATAAATCTCACCAGCTTCTATGTATTTTACAAAGATACGCTTGTTTATAAAGAGATGAATTATCTCATGCCGGAGGTAAAAGATATCCTCAAAAGTCTGATAAAGCACTTTTCCTGTAGGAATTCCTTTCATAGAGGAATTGTTGGATTGTTCTTTGGCCACTTCTCTAATCTTCTTGTCATAGTCTTCATGCTTCATTAATCGATAATTGATCACCAAAGGATTAGGCAGACCTTTGTGCCTCAAAACATCAAATTTCACCATGAATCTAGTTATTGCAAGCTCCATGTTTTGACACTTATCTTCAAGTTGTGTCATTGGGTTTCTTTTGGAAATTACCTTTCTTACTTCTAGGATTGTTTCAGTCATGTCACTTATGCCAATTTCTTCTAATTCCTATTTTTTCTTGGAATTAAGAAACTTAATGATCTCAGTGGCCTCTTCTAGTTTTTTCCCAAGTTCCTCTTTGACTTTCTGAATGGCTTCACTTGCTTTCTTGATCAAACCCTTCTGCTCAAAGTTAACTTGGATAGATGGCCAAATATCATTAACAGAGTTAATGATATTGGCCCACAATTGTTGCTTTCCTTGGGCAAGTGATTCTTTTAGTGTCAATTCTTTCTCTAACTTATGTACTATGTTAGTCAATCTGTTTGACTTCTATGTTTCAATGTTATGCATGATTTGTATCAACTTCTTTTCATCCTCTATAATTTTTATTTTTTCTTTAAGTCTGTTTATTTTAGTAGTCTGTATTGACATGTCCTACATGGCTTTAATCATTTTTCCTGCTTCATTGCTAGGATGAGCTACTGTTGTTGTTGAATCTGTTGTTGATGTAGTTGGAGTTGAAATTGTTGTAGCCACTCGAACTGTTGTTGCCACTGGAGCTACTGAAGTAAAAGGAACTATTGTAGTAACTATAGGAATGGAAGTGACATGGATTGCTTCCATGATGGCCTTTTTCTCCTGCACCAATTTATCCATATCATTCTCCATCTCTTTCAGTTGAGCTGTCGACTGAATGATGAGATTCATCATTTTATCTTTTTGGCCTTCTTTCTCTAAAAATTATTTTTCCTGTGGATGTTCAATAGGATGAAATTTCTTTTGTTTTTTCAATGCAGCATTGTCTGCATTCTTTTTTTTTATTATTTCTTCTGCAACTTTGATGTTCTTGGGATCATATCCTACCTCTATGACCAATTCTTCAATAGATTTGATTATGTTGTCTTTGGCTTGTGAGGAAGCCTTCTCTAGTTTTAACTAACCTTTGATATTATCTAGAGAATTGTGTAATTTCTGGACACTCATGGCTTTGTTGGTCATAGTAGAATATATCATTTCTCCAAATTGCTTATGAAATCCAATATTATCTAAAGGATGAAAATTTTTAGCCATAATTTCAAATGATATTTTCTGGTAATCAGCTGATGATTTTGGAGCCTGTATGTTGGTTTTAAGAATGTCATTTGCATTTTCCTTTTCTTGTAATCAAATGCTGAAATCAATCTATTTTGGTTGCCAGGAGTTTGCTTCAGGTATTGTAAATATATTTCAGCTTTCAATTCTTCATTTATAGTCTTAATATCTTTGTACCTATCTTTGATGTCCTTTTCTCTATCTTTGGCTTGCTTGATGAGGAAACCTCCACACTTTTCTATTTTTGGATGATCTGATCACTAGAAGTAGAAGTTTTTCGTGTTTCCTCTGAAACTGTAGGAGGTTCATTGTCTTTAACCATTATAACTATGTCAATAATTTCAATTGTTTCCATTAACTCTTCCTGTTAAACTACTGGATTCAGCTTGGGCTTCTTCATGTACATTATTTTGAATTTAGTCTCAGTAGTGGTTTGAGCTGAATATGATCCTTATTCACTTGCTCTCTTGGAGTTCCTATCTTCTAGGGCTGGAGTTTGCAGGACAAAGCTAGTCTCAACTGGTTTCTCCACCTCTTTCAAAGTATTCTCCAACTATTATGATTAATTAGAGTACTTTTCAATCTCTGGTTTGGACTCATGGATAAAAGGAGTTAATTTAAATTCGATTCTTAGTTTGCTGATAACTCCCAAAGCATAATAATGCCATTTGAAACTCTCACTGAACTTGAATTCCTGTAAGTACTTTTCTGCTTGTTGACCAGTATTCCTGCTATTGCAAATGAAAGGACCAATCTGGTTTTTAATCTTAAACTGTGTTTTCTTCTTTGCTGACAGAAAATTCACTTCATCAGAGTTTAGGATCTGCCTGATATATTCTAGTGAAAATAACCTCATTGGGAGGTATTTGGGTAGCTTGTATGGAGTACGTTGACATCCATACACCCTAATTTCAGTGTGGTTCTGGTATAAATACTAGTCTCCTATTCTACTGTGTTCAGACAAGTGTAATACTTTCTTTAGTTCTTCATTGACCCTAGGTTCATGACTACTTCTTAGCATATTGACAATTGGATGAATAAATGAATCAATGAAGTCCTTGTAGGTGAAATTTGTGGAATCATTCCCATTTAAGGAAGTCCAAAAGACTACTGATTAGGGATTAACCTCAGTGTCCAGTTTTTGAAGGCTAACTGCAAACCTTTCAGATTAGAAGTATAAGAATAAATGAAACAACCTTCAAGAATACTTAAACACTCCTTCTTCTAGTAATTTAACTAGTTTCTCATGGATGGCATCTGATAAGTATTGAGAAAAGTTAAATGTGAAATCTGGAGGTTGTCCTGGGTAGAAAATGGACAAAAAACATAAGGCTGAAACATCTACATACTCATATGTAAAATATCCTAATATACATGATAGCATTGTGACAATTTGTCTAGTTCTCTCTTAAACAATTGAGGTTGAATAAGGAGGGTTACTCTTTGGGGTTTCAACTAATGAAGGCAAGAAAATTTGAAAGATTTGAAACCTCTTTGGAAAGTCAAGCTTCAAATTTAATTCAGTGAGGATTTCAATTGACAAAGGGGATTCATTAGGCTTGGGTTGGATTTGCAACATCTAGTTTATTGATTCTGCAATAATGGTGAACAAAATCTCCTTACTATGGGTAACTAGGGCTCTTTCATTAGGAAAATAATTGATTTGACAAAGCTTGATTATCTCTGGGACCTGGAAAGTTTGTGAGAGGATGTACTTGGGTAAATTTGATTCCCAAAGGCAGATATCATCAACCTGGTCTATGGATTTATCATGGCTCCAGAAGTGGATGTACAAGAGGTTTAAATCAGTGACTGTGTCACTGATTTTGAAATGTTTGTCTGCAAGGGGGGGTATGTTCAACATCAACAACAGGAGGTTGCAGGGGATTAATAGTCAAAATGGCCTGGGAAGCCATACATTTGTTTATTTTAATCAATTAATTACTTTTTGGCTTAAGAAATAGTCTCAGGCACTCAAGAATACCTATGAAAAGGTGATTTCAGTCTGCAGAATGATTCTGGAAGCAATAGGGGCTTTCTTGGTCTTTATAAAGCTTTAGACTAAGTCAACGTTGTATTTTGGTAGCAAAGGCTTGAATTCTAGTCTAAAATAGCTTGAAAACAGGTCGGAAGTGGTTGCTTTGGCTTCGAAATAGGTCGGAAAGGCTTCTACTCCGCAGATTTCAATAGAAATGGCGAAAAATGCTTGAGAGCAGGCTTTATTGTTTTATAAGCAACAATGGTTAAATTTATTGCATGGGGTTAAATTCAAATGGCAGGGTGGTATCCTAGCAATGGGCAGAAAACACCCTGGTTGTCTTCACATCGCAAAAATAGGGTAAATGATTTTGGATTGGAGGATGTGATACAATCTGGGGCTGCCACGTAGCAGGGGGGTGGGGGTGCGAAACCACCTATTTCGCAACCCCCCAATGGTGTTAAACATTAGCTTCTTGAGAATGCGAAATGGCTTGGGAATGGTCATATCGGGATTAAGCCAATCGGACGGTTAGATGAAATGGCAGAATTTGATAGGTGGGGTCAAGTATTACGAATATAGAAATGGTAATACATATGAGAAATGATATATGTGGGTCAGGAATTATATGAAAGTGGGATTTTTTTAAAACAGAGTGGGACCCAGGATGTATAATAAGCAAGGGATTAATATAATATGCGGGTTATATATAGTGGAAGGATTATATATTCGGTGGGGTTTAAAAATACAGTGGGACTTGGGGAATATGTATATACTATAGTTTTAAATTAATATGAAAGGGATTAATATAATATGGGTAGGGAAGTAATTTATGCGGGAATTATTATTATATGGGACAAATATGTAGGTATGCAGGGTATTAAAATACACTAAGAATGAGTGTTTAACGGAATGTCGGGGATGGATTTAGCAATGGCACCTGATAAAATTTCAAACTTTTCATACTTAGTATAAGTGGGTTTTGGATGCGTTTTTAATGAAAAGGAAATTAGTAAAGGGGATTTTACTTTTCAAAGACAAATATATTTTTTCACTAGGAAAATGGGTAAAATAAGGGGAAAGGTTAGTAGGAAGGGAAAGTGATATTTGTAAAAGGGAAAATGACTTTTAAGAATGGAAAATTGGGTTTTAAGCAAGGGGAAGGGGATTTTGGGGGATATTAGTGATTTGAAATTACTAATTGATGCTCTCCATTACTTTTGAACATAATCTACCTACCCATCATTTACCCTAAAAAAAATTCTTCATTTATGGGGTGCATTTAAGCTTGTTGACCCTTCATTTCTTTTTTATAAGAAAAATAGCCAATTCTAATCTTATGACTTCCAATGTCTCAGATTAAAGAGATGAGCTCATTATTATTCTGTACCTAACTACTGATCTGCCAAGATTAAATGGTTTGGCTATATCTTTATTCTCTAACTACCAGCATGAAATTTAAAGCATGAATGAATCAAGATTAAACTATTTGATACTCATGGATTGTGGCATTTTTTTACAATTTGCACACAGAATTATTTACAAGGTAAGTAAAAGAAGTGGCATTTGAATTTGCGTCACTTTCAGGATCTATTTTTATCTCTTTTTTTGGTGGGGTTCATATTTTATCTTCTTTTGTGATTTTTTTCTTTTAGTCCTTTGATTTTTCCTTTAGGACTTACCCTCTTTACATTTTTAAATATGGGAACACTTTTGCAGAAATCAAAGTATGTACAATATTACAAGACTTTAACATAGTCTATTCAAAATAATGATGCCTATTATTATAGGACCCTAAGAGATACAACAATATTACCAATGCTTTATCAATACTTCTCTAATTTTTTTGCATATACAATCGAATAAAATTCAATGTCCCATATATCCAATTCATTCCTTTGAATTATATACTTCCCCTTCAAAAAGGAAATTGTGCGACTAGGTAGAAGTGATTTCCAATTAAATCAATTGGAAAATTATTTAAGAACTCGCATATTTTTCATGGAAACTGAACTGGTATTTAAGAACTCGTATATTTTTCATGGAAACTTAACTGGTAGTCTACTATAATTTATTCAATAGCCTTCCTTTGAGGAATAATATGAATATGGAGGTTTAGCTAGTTCCAATTAGCAAATTATTTAAGAAATCGTATATTCTTCATGCAAACATAACTAGTATTAGCAATAGTCCAATATAATTTATTTAATAGACTAGTTTTAAGAACTAATATGAATCTTGATGTTGCTCTAGTTCAGTTATAATGCCCTATTTTATGGAGACATAAGATAGATTTTCAACTTTTCTTCCTTCAAGATAATTTTGTTAGGGAATTTTGACATATTTTGACAGGAGTTGAACCATAAGGGTTAACTTAACAAGCACAATACTTCTTGAAAAGAAAAGGGATTTGAGTATAGGAAGATACTTTCACATATATATGGTTGTATGTATATCAAGGAATTCCCTTATTTCTTCCTATAATTATTTGTGATAAATAGTTTGTTGTAGAAGTATGCAAAAATTATTGTTCTTTTTCAATTCTATTTTACAAGAAAAAAAAAGACAAATAATTTCACAACCCTTTAGTAAAGCAGACTTTTACTATAAATAATTCATCACATTTAGTGGATATTTCTAATACACTTAAGACATTTAATTTTAAGGAATATTAAACTATCAAGTGATTTAACTCTAAAGGGTTATTATTTAAGCACTTGTGATATATGAGCTATAGCAAATTATTAACTAGGATTACAAAGGAAATGGAAGATAATGAAATGGAAACAAAAGAAAAAAAGGAAAGGGGAAAGAAAATTTTGTATAGAATTATGACTTAATTACACAAGTTAGTACAAATAAACAAGAAAAAATAAATACTAGACAAATAGGGAAGAATATAACTAATGTGCAATCTTCGTCAACCCCACCAACACATAGAAGTTCCTCCTCTACATAGAAAAACAAGGAAAAAATTCCCTCCAAAGGAAGTATTTATGAGAGATATGATGATGAATAACCACCCCCACATATCGATTTGGAAAATTTGCATGTTATTACATAATTAAAAAGTAAAAGAAACTCTAGAAAGAAAATATTCTAGAAACTGGAAGGCCCCATAGATATGTAGGTAAAAGATGCCACAATCCCCAATGAGGTCGCATTACGAATAGCAAAAATTAAAAATATGGAAGAGGAATTATCCACTAAAGAGCCAACAATATTTGAATAAAAATCACTAACTATGCACAATTCACATTATAATAAATTAAAAATTGAAAAGGTTCATGTTAAAAATAAAATGGTTACAAATATATGGAGGTATGAAGTAGATAATTCAAGAGTAAGGCCTTATGTACTCTTAAATTTTCATATTACTATGAGGGATTCTCTTTCCCATTCTATCATGTAGCAATATATTGAAAATACATTATTGAGGAAAATAAGTGAGTATGAGGAATACATAAGCCCTAGACCTCTATTCACATCCACTTTGGATATTATAGCTCTAAATGACACACTAACTTCTACACTCAGAACGCCCAATAGGATAAATAATATAGAAAAACTACTTAGTGGAATTAGGACTTATGTCATGGAAAACATTAATAAGAACCTACGTATCATTTCTAAATCGTGACTTTCTCACTTATATTTAAGAAATATTTCTCAAAAAAATTCTTATTTTATCGATTATTTGTCGAAGGACCTTGACCATAAATGACATGTTTAAGAAAATTATTTAAATACATTCATTACAAATATTTCTCCTTTAAGTTATTTTTGGAAGTCTCAATTAGGAGTTTTATCAAAGATGCTAATAAAGTAGATATGAGCAAGATGGTCTACAAGAATGTAATATTCCCAAATGAGGAAGCAACAATATATGAACACAATAATGGAAAGAACAGTGAATAAATCAATACACCATGATATGAGAAAAATGTACAACCATATTATTAAACATATCAGCAAATAATAGGCACAAGATCTTGAGGATCAAATCACTCAAGCAATACAAAACAAGCCACTACAAGAAAAATATGTCATCACATGAGAAATAGTTGCCATACAAGTGTCCTTGAGCTAAGACATCGTATTTTTAGGGCATAAAATGATGCATACAGATATATCAATGTAGATCTGTTGGTATATAGCTCAAATAATGCTAGGAGTGAATATCTAAGCTCCTAGACACCTCTCCAAGAGAACCCGGGAAGGGTTTCCGGAAATACACCCAAATACAAATGGTGATATACAGCCCTAGGGATGAAGCATCACTACAACTGTAGCTCCTGAAATAGAAGACTATAAATGATATAGATATGATGTAGATCTCCTCCAAATGTCTCCTCCAATGAAAGGCTGAACCCTTCACCTACAGGAAAATTCTCTAAAAGAGCCACTAGATCCTCCTCTGAAACTGCCCTCCAGAATAACGCAATTCCCAGCTGAAACTGCACTGTGAATGATGGTGATAAGTTTTCTTGGTGCCAAAGATCTGAAATTTGCCCAAGAACCCTCCTTTCTGATCTCCCAAGAGAAGGAATCCTTCCTCCTATGAAAAACTAGCTCAGAAAGTGGGTTTCTCAACCCTCCACTGCAACACCCTACAACACAACACAATATTCTACAGAAACTGCAATGTAGTTGAAGGCCGAATCTTGGCCCTAATCCTGAATTTGGAAATGAAGTACAATTCTCCTCCAAGAGGCCTCTCAAGGAAAGATATGGGATTCCCACTCGGGAACACCCAGTGCTAAACAACACAGCAATCTCAACTAAACAGATCAAGAATGCAAGAAGACTAAACAGACCACATACAAAACAATAATCTAAAACATGAATCCATATGGCTTCCATCCTCTTCCTTATATAAGTTATGAGATTTCTTGCCCTTGGACCCACTCAATTAGGTCATTTTCTTCATGCAATCAATCTCCCTCCAAAACTGTGTTATTCCTCATTTAATGTCCACTCCTCCATAACAACGTTGTTGACTTGGTCAAAGTTGACCTGTTCAACATGATCCAACCCTTGTTCATACCCAAAGGTACTTTATTTAGCTGTTTAAAAGGTCTCCTTTCACACTTGAAGTGTTTTTATTGCTGCTAAGGAGATTTATGGGCCTCCCTACCCATTTATTCACGTACCTAGTAACAAAATAATCCATAATATTCCATTTAGCTAAAAGCTAAATTTTAGGAATATTACAGTCCTCCCCTCCAAAATGTTTCTTTTCCTCAAGAAACTGTAAGGAATGAGAAAAATTATCCCCTCCTCGTCTTGTGGCCTCCTCATCAAATAGTCTCCACCATTGCTTTAGACTTCTACAACAATTCTATCTCCCAATGGTTCCTCCCAAATGTGCAAGTTGGCCTTTGGTGGATAAACCAAATGGCTCTCATCATGAGAAAATGTAAAGTCTATATGGAAACCTTCTTGATTTCCAATGGCCTCTTTAAGGTAGAAGTGATGACAAGCATAGCGGATCTCATTCCCGATGAGAGGCTCCCAACTCCATGATATCATCCAAATGAAATGAATCACCTTCTAGCATAATAATTCATAGAAAAGTTCCTCCCAAATGTTCATGAGCGGCATATCCCAAGTACTCAAAACAATTATATGTCCCACCTCATAAAGAAACAACTGATATAATGTAGTAGCCATATCATTTCCCATGCTCCCCTTGAAACATGAAGCATAAAAGGTGTGGGAAATTCCACTCCCCATGGACACATCCAACCAATGTGCCTTCCCTCCAATCATGTTACCGACAAAGATAAGTAAATCATCAGCATATGGAATAATAATCAAAGTCATGCTAGCTGCCATGTGTAGTAAAGGAGAATGAAAATGGTCCCTCATGTGCAACAAGCACAGTTTTTCTCCTAACTGCCATAGAATATGATATAACAAGTGCTCTTCCCACCACTTGTTTGTTGTCGGATTCTCCTTGCATGCTTGGAGAAGGTGTATGATGGTTGGTGTTAATGAAGCACACCATGAAGAATACATCATCTCCCAAAAATCTTCTAGGGAATGGTCAACATCATCATTGCTCATGGCCCCAAATAGCCCATGAACCAAATAAGAAAAAGTGCCCCCTCTAGGAGCAATGCCTTGCACATGTGTGGTAAGAGAATGCAATTATATAGTAAATATATCATGATGTTTAGAAATACAATCCTTAGCATACACTTGGTTTAGATCAGTGAGGTAGCTCATGGAAGAGCTCCCTCTCACACCCAATGAATAAGGAGGTGGTAATTATAACTCTTCCCAAGAGCTATGTCCCTCCTCAACCTGCGAACAATTTATGCACTTCCTCATGTGATATTTCATCTCTTCTTTGAAGTCTTCTCACATGAATCCATACAAGATAATATGGCATGCTCTAATGAATCTAGTGGGATTTGGAAGCAAGATCTCATAGGTTTCATGTAGTAGTTTTTCCTACAGCTTTGAGTCTTTAATCAAGTAGATCTGATAATGAAAATAAATGACTCCATCAACCACTCTATACCTCCCATCTATCACTTGCCTACCAAGAAACTTACATGTCAAGAGGTTCTTTTAATATTCCACCAATAGTTGGGACCCCCAATATGGATCTAGGCTTCCCAACAATGAAAACGTTGTATAAATATGAAATGAAGTATCTGTCACATCATAAATCTCCTCTTTGACATGCTCAATTCCAAAGCCACATGTTGGAGTAATTTCACCCCACTTTTTTTGTCTCCCTTGCAGTTGATCTTGCTCAAGACAAGAGTGAAGTACATGGAAGTTAACTTCCTCTTGGATGGTATATTTCTTCCAAAAATTCCATAGTTTTTCCCATTCATGCAAGAGTGTTAATGACCTCTTGTTATATTCAGAAATTTTTCTCATGTGTGGAAATATCATTTTCTGCTCCAAGATTATGGAGTGGCCATTTGACACCATGCTCATGCTATTATAGATTTATGAATCATCTTCCAATGTAAATAGTTGAATGGGAGATGGCAATTTCCATATCAGAAAATTTCTCACCTCTCCTTGGAACCCATCAAAACTTCTCAGCGCTATAGTAGCTTCTCCCAAGGATATTTCCTTAGCCAAATGTATCAATGTTGCACCATGTTGAGAGAAATCTTTATTCATCTTCCAATCAGGGGGTCTCCCTGGTGGAATGCCTCCATGTAAAGAGTCATCAAAGTCTGAAGTAGACTGTATAGGCGAGTGGATTGATTTGTCCCTCCCTTCACTGCATAAATCAATCTCCTTATTCTCTATATAAAACCCTTGAAATAAATAAGGGTGCATGCTTCCCATCCTTTTATGTTGATCCACCTTTTCTTCTCCTCCTTGGATCAATGAGTTACAACACATCACTATTGCCACAAGATTCTCCTTGGGAACTTTTTGCAAAGATGCAAAAGCTCTTCCATTTTAAGCCATAGCCTCATGCCCATCTCCATGTGGTGATGGTTCTCCTCCCAAAGTGACATCGCTATTACTTACTTTCATCTCTTCCTCGTCATAAATATTTAATAATACCTCATCAACAATGAGAGACCTTGTATCTTGGTCTTCCCTTTAAGGAGGAATCTTCATGTCTTCCCTTTGAGAAGAAAACTCTTCCTGCAGTGGGGATTTTTCCCTTGGCAAGGTATCATACAGGTTTTATCCCCCTCAATAGAAGTCTGAAGTGGAGTTGGTGTAATAGAACTTTCCAATTCATGCAAAGGTTTTGAATGTTTATGTTTTGCTAGCTCAATCAAAGATGTTTCATATTGTTTTACATCAAATCTCTTCACTAATATCTTAGTGAATCTTTCATAAGAAGCAATATTTGCATGGTTAAATGAAGATGATTCATAAAACCACCAAGTATGAGCGTTACCTTCAAGATGTAGTGTTGTTATCCTAAAGGCTTCCCTTTCTGAAACTTGATGTAGATGCAAATATGAGTCTAGTTGATCTATCCAATCCTTCGCTGTGCATGTGGAGGACCCATCAAAATTTGATAGGAATAATCTACCTCTTTTGCTTCTATTGTAATTTTTGGGTCTTATTTCCTCCTTGAGTTGGAAAAACTCTTGGAAGTTCAAGTGCTCCTTGAAACCCCAAGATTGAGATTCATACTCCTGAAGATAGTCACTCAAAGTGTCCTCCTTTGGTGCATCTTCTTCCTCCATATCTCTTGCAGTCAATATGGGCATAATACTGCGCTATGGATCATAATGTGTGGTTGCATGGTCACCTCCATCATGTAAAAATCTAGGGCTTGCATCATATTCAAACCCCCTTGGAGATTCCCTACACATCTCCCTTCTCATTTTCTTGACATCTCCCTTGATTCTCTGCATAGTTTGGAGAAGAAGTTTTGAAGACTTCTTTCCCTCCTTCGTGAGAAGCTTCTTCTTCTTCTAATAGCATAGATGCAATGTCTTCACAGGCTGATCCAAGATTATGCTTTGATACCACTGTAATATTCCCAAATGAGGAAGTAGCAATATATGAACACAAAAATGGAAATAATAGTGAATAAATCAATACACCATGATATGATACAAATTTACAGCCATCGTATTAAACATATCAGCAAATAATAGGCACAAGATCTTGAGGATCAAATCACTCAAGCAATACAAAACAAGCCACTACAAGAAAAATATGCCATCACATGAGAAATAGCTGCCATATAAGTGTCCTTGAGCTAAGACAACGTAGTTTTAGGGCATAAACTGCTGCATAAAGATATATAAATGTATATCTACTGTTATACAGCTCAAATAATTATATGAGTGAAGATCTAAGCTCCTAGACACCTCTCCAAGAGAACCCAGGAAGGGTTTCCGGAAATACACCCAAATACAAATGGTGATCTACAGCCCTAGGGATGAAGCATCACTACAACTGAAGCTCCTCAAATATAAGGCTATAAATAGTATAGATCTGACATAGATCTCCTCCAATGAAAATCTGAACCCTTCACCTACAGGAAAACGCTCTAAAAGAGCCACTAGATCCTCCTCTAAAACTGCCCTACAGAATAACGCAATTCCGAGTTGAAACTGCGCTATGAATGATGGGGATAAGTTGGATTGGTGCCAAATATCTAAAATGTGCCCAATAACCATCCTTTTTGATCTCCCAGGATAAGGAATCCTTCCACCTATGAAAAAATAGCTCAGAAAGTGGGTTTCTCAACCCTCCACTGCAACACCCTGCAACACAACACAATATTATGCAAAAACTGTGATGTAGCTGAAGACTGAAGCTTGGCCCTAAGCCTGAATGTGGAAATGAAATACAATGCTCCTCCAAGAGGCCTCTCAAGGAAAGAGATGGGATTCTTGCTCGGGAACACCCAATGCTAAACAACACAACAATCTCAACTAAAGAGCTGAAGAATGCAATAAGTCTAAACAGACCACATAAAAAATAATAATATAAAACATGAATCCATATGGCTGCCATTCTCTTCCTTATATAAGTTATGAGCTTTCTTGCCACTGGCCCCACTCAATTAGGTCATTTCCTTCATGCAATCGTTCTCCCTCCAAATCTGTGTTATTCCTCATTTAATGTCCACTCTTCCATAACAGCATTGTTGACTTGGTCAAATTTGACTTGTTCAACATGATCCAACCCTTGTTCATACCCAAAGGTGCCTTATTTAGATGTTTAGAAGGTATCCTTTCACACTTGAAGTTTTTTATTGATTCTAAGGAGATTTATGGGCCTCCCTACCCATTTATTCACCTACCTAGTGACAAAATAATCCATAATATTCCATTTAGCTAAAAGATAAATTTTAGGAGTATTACAAAGAATTTAAATGTTGAAGGATGCCATAGCTAATTCTATAAAGATTAATGATAATGGAAGTAGTTATTTCTTCAAATAAATAAATCTCATTTAGTACCTTCAAGGGACATAATTAATCAGAGATTCTATGTTGGTTCTGAAGGACCATCTGAAGGAAGAGTTTATTGTCATCAAAATTTCTTAGGAAAATGAGTTTAATAGTATAACTAATTTCCTAGAAGAGTAAATAAAAAAATGGTTAGTTATATTTTCTAAATTATGACCACATGGAAACCATTTATCTATTACTCTAATATTTAAAAGAAATCAAAGAATAACTTTGTTTTCTTTAGGAAAATCTAGACATTATTGTCCCCTCTACCCCAACCCCCCCCCCCCTACCATGATGGAGTACATTGATGATTGACTTAAAAGACAGTTAACTGAAATTTTAATCCTAAATAACTACCCAAATTAGTTACATTAAAAAATATTTGAATCCAACATATGGTCCAACGTTTGAATGCTACAATGGAGAGAGGATGCATTTGCTCAATCATTCTTCTACATTTTTGTTAGTGTCTTGTATTTTATTTGAAGCAATTTCTCCTTTCTGTTTCACCTCAGTCTCAGATCATCAAAATTTATGTTTTTTGTTGTTTCGTTGTAAGTCCAATCCATAACTGAAATTATTTTCTTTCTTCCAAGTTATTATAAAATTTGTTTAGTCCATGAGAGCCCCATTCGTGTCCCTTAGGAGAAAATCCATTTAATTTCCATTTAAGTATCAATTCTTTTGTGGAGTTATTTGGACACACTCTACTCAAACTTAAATTTCAATTTTTAATATTTTTGACTCATAGAGAATTATTTTAGGAGTGCATATCGCTTGTGATTTCATAAATTTTTATTAAGCATGAGATCTTATGAATGATCTACTATGACACGTATGAGCTTAAATGAATGAAATAATTTAAATCTCTTTGAAATATTTGGACCTTATTTTTTTATTTTTGGTCTATGCATTTTTGCTTCAAATGTCTCTTCTTCATTATGTTTGAATGAATAGATATGATGGAATTAATAATTTTTTATATTATTGTTTATTTTTTTTTACTTATTTCATGCTATTTACCTCTTATTCCACTCATAGTTGTGAATGTGTTGAACACTTAGTTTATCTTTATTTGTGTTAATTAGAAACTATGGTTGTAGAAGAGAAATACCACCTCTACAGAATTTATAGATAGAACTTTAATAATTTTGTAGTATGTTGAATATGCTTGTAGGTTTTAACCCTGTACTGAAATTACCTGCAAACGAATCTTAAAAACAAAAAATAAACAATAGCGAGAGTATAAAACATAAAACAGATATACACAGATATTTTCCCCTAGATCCCAAATCGGGATGACCAGCTTGATTTTTCATTACATTCCTTTTAGTGTTACAACACATATATATACATGTCGAAGCATACATAAACCCCAATCCATTAACCCTGGATTAGAACATAAACGTATTTCCCTTGACCGGATCTACAAAATAAAATGAGTTGAAAGCCATCATGCCCCAAAACCATGTGCAAGCCCATGCACAAAACCATGGGCGGGTCTGCCCACCGAAAGATAGGGTCCAAAAAAAATTTCTCGGGGTGCCACCATTGACCCCGAACAGTGGGGCTTCCTCCCCCCCTGTGACCCCCCTGCTACACCCAGCGCAACGTACAGGGGAGGTTGTCACCCACCAGCGCATGCGACTAATCATGGAAATAATATAACACATATCAAACATTCTCCCACTTGTTGTTTTCTTTCTGCAGGGGGGCACAAGAGATCTTAGTAACTAGTCCAGCCCTGCAACACCCATTTTTTCTCTGCACCAAGAGAACTTCTGAGTGCTCACATACTTCGTCAATGCATCTGCAGCATTCTTCAAAGTGTCCACCTTTACCAGAAACACCCTTTTATCCTCAACCATATCTCTCACAAAGTGATATTGACATCAATGTTCTTTGTCTTTGAATGATAAGACGGGTTCTTATCCAAGGAAATGGCATTTTGACTATCACAGTCTATCCTTATGTCCCACTGCACCAACCCCATACTTGAACACAATCTCTGGAACCAAGCTGCTTCCTTGCTTGCATGAGTGGCTACCATGTATTATGCCTCTGTAGTTGAAAGAGCCATTACAAAATGTCTTTTACTCATCCAACTGACTACACCTCCAAATAGGTTAAAAACATACCCACTTGTACATCTTCTTTGGTCCAGATCTCCAGCCCAATTTGCATCAACAAAACCTTGGATTTCTAATATTCTAACCAATTTTGGTCTTCCCTAGTAGCACTAACCATAATCAATAGTGCCATGCAAATATCAGAAAACCTGCTTCACTGCTATCCAATGCTCCTTCCCTGGTTTTGACATAAACCTGCTCAATACTCCCACTGCATGTGCAATGTATGGTCTAGTATAGACCATTGCATACATCCTGAGGCTACCACTGCAATTGCATATGGAACACGGGACATATCTTCCTCTTCTTCTTGTGTCTTGGGACACTGTTCAACAGACAGTTTTAAACCTACTGGAATAGGAACCTTCACCAGTTTACTATCATACATATTGAACCTTTGCAATATAGTCTCGACATACTTCCTCTGGTTTAACTAGAGCTTCCTCTTTTCCCGATCTCTCTTAATTTCTATGCCCAAATTATAGTTTGCAACACCAAGATCCTTCATGTTGAATTTGGATAACAATTGGGTCTTCAAACCTTGGATAATTTCTTTGTCATTTCCAATCAGCAACATATCATCCACATACAAGACCAAATAAATAACATCATCAACAATTAATTTAAAATAAACACAATGATCCTCTTTGCTTCTAGTGAAGCCAAGTCCCTGTATATAGGTATCAAATTTATGATACCACATCCTTCGTGAATGTTTAAACCCATATAGAGACATTTTTAATCTAGATACCAGTTCTTTCTTACCCTTCACCGCAAAGCCTTCATCTTGCTTCATGTATATCTCCTCTTCCAGATCCCCGTGAAGAAATGTTGTCTTCACATCCATATGTTCTACCTCAAAATCAAATGCATCAGCAATAGATAAAAGTAATCTAATAGAAGTAACCTTGGAAAAAGTAGAAAAAATATCACCAAAATCAATTCTCAGCACCTGGGAATAACCTTTTTTCTATTAACTGAGCTTTGTATTTCTCCACCTTGCCTTCTAAATTCATCTTATTCTTAAACACCCATTTTTTCCCGATGGGCTTCCTTCCAGCTAACAACTCCACCAGATCCCATGCCTCATTTTTCTGCAAGGATGTCATTTCATCAACCATGGCCTCCTTCTAGAGGTTTCCATCCTATGAATCCACTGCCTCCCTGACAATTTTGGGATCATCATCATTAATATTTAAAGAAAAATTTGAACAGAAAGAAGATGGACTATACCTTTCTTGCTGCCTTCTTTCCCGAACTGAGCTTCTCACAGCTGGAGATTTTGGCTCTTCCTCTTCTGAATCTTCTTCTGTTGTAGATTTTGATTCATCATCCTTTAGCTGAAACTCTATCTTCTCAGGTTCCTCTAGTAGGACTTCATTTTTAACAACATATTTCACCTCTATAAACACCACATCTCGGTTGTACACAACCTTCCTTATTTCTAGTTTCCAAAGCTTGTAACATTTTAACCCATCATTATACCCAATAAAGATGCACCTTTTAGATTTATTATCCAACTTGGTCCTTTTCTTATTTGGAACATGTACATATGCATCACATCCAAATACCATCAGATCTGAAAGAGAGGGTTTCTTACGAATCCATGCCTCATGTGGAGTCTTATCGTCCAACGCTAATGAAGATGATCTGTTAACCAGGTAACATGCAGTCTCCATTGCCTCTACCCAGAATTCCTCTCCTAACTCAATACCACTTAGCATATTTCTTTCCTTTTCCATCAGCATCCTGTTCATTCTTTACGCAACTCTATTTTTCTAAGGTGTGTATGGATTAGTATTCTGTCGTGCTATACCACACTTCTTACATAAATCTTCAAATTCCTTCTTGCAGAACTACCATTATCTTTCCTCAGCACCTTTATATTCTTATCTGTCTGGTTTTCCACCGCAGCCTTAAATTTTTTAAATCTGTCAAAGACTTCAGATTTCTCCTCAAGAAATATATCCATGTATTCCTTGAGAAGTCATCTATGAATTAAACATAGTACATATAATTTCCCAGTGATGGAACCGACACAGGTCCAAACACATCACTGTGCAGAAGCTCTAATATCTTGTTCGTCTTATTAGCACCAGAAGGAAAACCCACCCAATTATGCTTCTCATATACACAATGTTCACAGAAATAAAAATCTAGAGAGTAATTAGACATACCTTCTACCATACCATTTCCATGCAGTATCTGAAGGCCCTTCTCTCCAATATTTCCAAGCCTTTGATGCTATAACATGGTCTTTTCTTCATAGACCGCTAAGCTTTCCTCTCCACTTTCAGGAACCACATAACTATTGCACCCATTAATAATAGTGCTACCCTGAAGCTTGTACAGAATTCCAATCTGAACTCCCCGCATTAATACTAGTGCTCCCCTAACCATCTTGCAGGTATCTTTCTCGAACATTGTTTTTACACCTGCATCATCCAACTTGCTTATAGAAATCAAATTTTTGGACAATGCAGGAATATGTAGAACACCAGGAAGTATTCTAATCCTTCCACCTTGCAGCTTTAGCTTAACTTTTCCATGTCTGATGATTATGGCCTTCCTATCATCCCCTAATAAGACATCACCACCATCATACTTATCATACTCGCTGAACCACTCCCTATGGGGAGTGAAGTGAAAGGATGCACCTGAGTCAATCAAACATGCCTCATGATCTACATGTGTATTTGAGGAAGAAGCCAAATACAAATCCCCACCTTCATCCGAGGTGGTTTTTTGCTCTACCGAAGAAGCATCATCAAATCCCTTTCCTTTCTCAAGAGCTTTAGATCTGCAGTCCTTTATGTAGTGCCCTTCCTTTCCACATTTCCAGCACATATTTAGAAACTTTCCTGAAGATTTAGATCTCCCTCTAGATTTAGATATCCCACTTGAGACTTATTCTTGTTTCTATTCTGGGACCTTCCTCGTACAAATAAGGCGTCTCCATTCTGGCCCTTCATATTTCTCCGTCTCCTTTCCTCTGACAACAAAGCTGAGACAGTGTCATCAAAATTCAAGGTAGTTTTATTGCTACCTATTACAATAACCAGACTGTCCCATGAATCTGGTATAGAACACAACAAACTGATGCACTTATCTTTATCTGAGATTTTAATTTCAACAGATAACAACTAACTTACCATAGTATTGAAGGCGTCCAGATGCTCTGTCATCGAGTCTCCATCCTTCATCCTCAGGCTATATAGCTTTTTCCTCATGAACAATTTATTCACCAAAGACTTAGATTGGTACAAATTCCCTAGCTTGTCCGACAAAGCCTTCACCATAGCTTCCCTAGATACATTCAACAATACTGAATCTAAGACACACAACCATATTGTGCTCTTTTCGTTGCGATCTAGATTCTTCCAGTCTTCATCTGACATTTTTGTTCGTTTAATACTTGGATCTACCGCGATCCACTGATATTTATCCACCAGCAAATACTCTTTCTTGAGCTTTCACAAATCAAAACTCTAAACATTAAATTTCTCGATCTCTACCTTTCCACTACTCGCCATTTTCTTTCACCACAGGAATCGACCCCGTAGATCTCCCACTAAACAGGATATACCATAGGCCGAAGCTAAAAATTCCTCAACAGCAAAGGCATCCCCTTGAAGCCAAAACAGCTCTGATACCAAATGTAGGTTTTAACCATGTACAGAAATTATCTCCATACGAATCTTAAAAACATAAAATAAACAATAGCGAGAGCATAAAACAAAAAAACATATATACACAGATATTTTCCCCCGAATCCCAAATCAGGATGACCAGCTTGATTTTTCATTATATTCCTTTTAGTGTTACAACACATTTATATACATGTCGAAGCATACATAAACCTCAATCCATTAACCCTGGATTGGAACATAACCATAGTTCCCTTTATCGGATCTACAAAATACCAAGAGTCGAAAACCATCATGCCCCAAAACCATGTGCAAACCCATGCACAAAACCATGGGTGGGGCCACCCACCAAAAAATAGGGTCCAAATTTTTTTTCCCGAGGCGCTGCCCCGAACTCTGAACATGGGGGTTGCTGCCCCCCATGTTGTGCCTAACGCAACGTATAAGGGGGGCTATCACCCACTCGCGCATGCTACTAATTGTGGAAAGAATATAACACATACCCAACAATGGTCCTTCATTGGAAAGGAGACCAACAAGGGAATTTTCTCTTTTTCTTTAGTTCGGGGTGACCTATAATAAAATTGGATACTGGTTTAAGTACCTGTTGGTCATTGTAATTGTATTAATTTTTACCCAAATTACCCTACCCTAGCCTCTGTTCTACAACCTGGATAAGGCCTCTCTACTTGAATTTTTGGTTTCCCTTAATGAATTTTTGGGAAAATGGATATGTTTTCTTATTTTAATTAAAATTTCAAATAGGTCTATATATTTCCATGTAACTCATTGATTATGTTACCTTATGGATTTGCAATGAATGATCACTAATTCGAAGTCAAATATGGTTGTGGTACAGGATCCTGATATTATTTCACTTGCTTCGGTTCCTGCACTAGATATGGATCGTAGATGTTAGAGGAAATGGTGCACACCTACTTCAAAAACTTTTTCTCATTATTGTATAGATGATTTGGAGTGTTCATAGGCTCCTAAAGGTAGGGATCGGTTACCAACAACTAAATATTTTTTTTATTTGCTTGACAAAACCGAGAGACGATGTGATATGTATAAATTTTAGTTTGATCAGATCGTAGGGTAGTGATACTACGGGAAAATTTTGGATTTTGTATTCTGAGAATTTGTATTGCCAAAATCCCTCTTGGAGCTAGATTTTTTTCTTTATATCAAGTACTATGGTGATACTTTTATCATTTTAATAAAAGAGGCGAATGTCGGGTCCATGTACCTATTTTTTGTCTTTCCTGTAATGTTAATATTTCTCTCATAGATTGAGTTTTTTCCTTAAGAAGGGAAATGAGCTGGTTGGCTAGGGCGCAACCAATCCAGCTCGTTCTCCCATTACTATTATGTTGTGTGTTAAGTACATGAAGTGATTGGTGTGAAGGTTGGTTATGAATGATGTTTGTGAGTTATTGAATGAGCTATTGTGTATTTCTTTCCTTTTGCAACAATGTTCTCATATCTGAGGTTTTGTGTGCCGAGGTGTGTTTCTTTTCTTTAAATTGAAAGCATTTATTTATGTTCGGTTTTTTAAGCACAACAAGCATTATGGTCTGGGAATTTTTCCCTTCAATTTCATTTCAATTAGGGTTTGTAGGATTTTATCTATTTTTACCTTTCTTAGTGATTAGCATATATCTCATTTAAAATTCATTTTTTTGAGGTAAGTAGGGAAGAACCCCTCATTTTGATAAATGCATATTGTAATTGTGTAAGGAAACTTCTCTCTTTGTGGAAATTGCTAGATCTAAATCGCATTCGCGATCTCATTGATCATTCATTTATTTAAATTCTTTAAGTATAGGAACAGAATATCACTATTGTCCAGATCGAATATCATAGTTGAATCTTTCTATCTGAAAATTTTTCCTTTACAAACATCGAATTTCACTTGAGACATAGTGTTAAATAGTTCAGAATGAGATATAGGAAAAATATATATTTAAGGTGATTTATTTATTCAAGTATAGGAGTTCAATATTCGCATGTGGTTGGATAGAATTTCTATTTGATTTCACAATTTATATTTTGAACAAGCATGTGATGGTTTGGGAATTTTCATCTTGGTTTAGTTAAAGCTTCCTTCTTGAAAATTTTGATTTTAGCCTTGATATCACAATATTTTTTTGTTGGTTAGGGAATAATAGATTTTCAAGCGCATGAATATATTTCTTTTAGAACAAGAAAATAATCGTTTCAGTATAGTTTCAGAGTTGTTCGAGTACAGTTTTAGAGTTGTTCCAGTATAGGGACAAATTCATTCTAGTGCAGGGAAAAAATCCTTCCAGTACAAGAACATAGTCGTTCTAGTGTAGGAACAGAGTTATTATAGTACATAAATTAATTTTCTCTATTTTCCTAGTATAGGAATTGAAGTACAGGAATAGATTTACTTCAAGAATCGTTTGAGATTTGCAATTGATTTTTTTGACTTTAATGAGTGGAATGAATTTCGAGTTCGTTTATTTTTGAATTATTTTTCCAAGAAAGTCTTTGATTGCTACTTTCTTAGTGAGAGTCCAATTTCTAGATTGGTGTGGTGTCATTATGTTCACATGTGCAGGAAAATAATTAAAAATATTTCTTTAAATTTGTTATTTCAGAATTTGATTGGTTCAATTGCAAGGATAAAAGTAGGACTTATAGAGTAAACCCTAAATCCTTGGAATTAGTTTTTTTATGCCTACAATCTTGCGTAGCCCTGGTTTGAAATTTAAGTGTTGAGAAATTGAATTGGAATTCCTACACCCAACATTTTGGCGCCATTATCTGGGAGGCGTTGAAAGAATTCTGGTAAAATTATGGTTTTTCCTTTTTATGCAGTAGGGGTAACTCTATTTATTTTTTCAAATGTGGTGTTCTTATATTGCTTGAAGTAATTTATTTGGAATTTATTTTTGTGTCAAAGACATGTTTTTTGAATCATTTGCAACATTTCATTTGATTTTTTCTAGTAAGCTTTTTATATTTCTGTTAATTATTTATGGTTTGATTTATCTTAAAATTTATGACTAGGAGAGTTAGGGGTCTAAAGCCCAAGAAGGGAAGAGGAAATATTGATAAATCGAAAAAAAATTCTCACGTTGGGCCTTATATTGCAGGAATGAGTTCCAAGTAGACACAAACCCAACCTTCAAGTACCATTCACCTAGACTATAGGGACAATAGTTCAGGAATTTCACAACTAGTAAGAGGGAAAAATGAGACTCTTTGGACTAAAAATAAAATCTGAACCATAGTCAACCTTCATAGTCTATGAGAAGTGGCATGTTTAAAGGAGGAAAATGGCATATAATTAGGACCATGTTGAATGGGTTGGTGAGAACCATCCAACGAAGGAGAAGTCTACTTTTCAGTTTCCAATTGTGGATCCACATGTAGTGGTTCAAATGAAGAACATCCCACCAAATATTCCTCCACATTTTCATGTTAAACTACATGAATATCTTGACTCTTTCCTTTTTTAGTTTTATATATTTTGTAGAATTTATGATTATTCTTCAGATGCCCATAACCTAAATCTTTCCCCTGTAACTCTCAAGGATTCAACTTTACGTTGGTTCATGGGACTAGGAGGGAATACTATAGATTCTTTAGATAAACTGAAGAGGGTGTTCTTAAATAAATACCAGGCATATTGCAAAACCAGAGAAATGCAGGACCAAATTTTTACTATTGCACAGGGGGAAGATGAGACCTTGAAGGATTATTTGGAGATATTATTATATATCCTTCAGAGGTCAAAACATAAATTTGATCTAAGTATTATTAGAACCTTATTTTTTTTAGGGCTTACAAATGATTCTAGAAATAATTTGAATTTATTAGGATAAGGAGATATTGCTCAAAATACTTTTGATCAAATTTGTGACATATGCAGGAAGTTCTTACGAAATTAAGCTAGATGTGGTAAGGGAATCGGGAGAAATTATAAAAATAACATATTTGGATCTACATATGTTATGATTATTGGTTTGGGAAATAAAAAGGATAATATCAAAACTAAAATTATGAATAATTTGCAGAATCTAGATTATCCACAATATCATAAAACAATGTTATTGTGGATAATCCGGATTCTGCAAATAACGAAAACCACAGAAGTTTGAGAACCATAATTATTAATAATGTTAGTAAACAGATATATTCTTTAAAATTTCAACAGAAAATAGTAGAATAACGAGAAACATTATCGATTTATTGTCCAAAATGTCGAAAGAAACATCTTTTACGTGAGTGTCCTGCTGATGTCAAAAGTGTTAATAATTGTGTAATTTGTGCAAGGAAACATCCTACCAAATAATTCCCATCTATACTAGGATTAAAATGAACATTTGAAGGAGAGCATTCGTTACTTGAGCCATTGCATGCTATGGCAGCACAGAAATCATGGCCACGTGTAAATACATGTATGATTCCTAAACCTACGCCATATTTTTCTAGCTATAATGCACCACATTATTCCTATCAAAACATGAGTTACCCTCAATCTTGGAAGTATGAGTATCATTCTCAGTATGGACAGTCTCTTTCTCCATGGAAACCAAGATGGAGAGTACCACCACATTCTCATTATTACTATCCCATGCATAAACAATCATATCCCACATCCTATGCACCTTATCCCATGACACAACCCACATTACCAGCAACATCGGCTCAACAGACTCATTCTATGCCACCACTACTATTACCACCACCTTTTCGACCACCTCAATTTCCTACATAGCCAGTTCCCAACCTAAATAATAAAGTAGTGAAAATGATTCATCCTATTGGACCACTCCCTTTCCCTATTTATGATACCATGGCAGTTGGGGTCAATGACCTCCAGCTGAGATTGGGAAGGGTAATAAACTTTGAAAAATAAAAACAAAAACAACCTGTGATTATCATTGAGGAGGAAGCTACTAATATTTCAAATAATGATGCCAATTTTCAGTCTATTCCCACACACTGAAAACCCATTAGGGTAATTTTGAGGCCTAAAATGGACCTCCTAAGGAAATAATAAAATAATAGATAAACCAATAAAATAATATTTATGAATTTCAATTCACTTTTTGCACAACAATCCATATAACCATAGTCAAATTAAATTCAAAATTTGTACCAAAATAAAATTAATAAAAAAATTGCATTGATGTGACTATAAATAAGAATGATTTTTTCAAGAAAAATTCATTATCATTGAACAACTAATGCATTTGTCCTTTGTACTTAAATAACTTAAAATAAAATATAAATATAAATTTATAAACTCTAAATTATATTATATGTTATTAATTAAAATTTATATTATTTAAATTGTATAATAACATGTAACTAATATACTATATAAAAATAATATAATATAATATAATATAATAAATGTATAGGGATATGTATTGTTTCTTTCAAGAAAAATGAAATTACAATAATATATTTTTATTCAAAAAGTGTGAAATGACATTTATTATGAGTACTTTACTTTGACTTTAAAAGTACTTAGAGAAATACCATGGTTAACCATGAGTTTTTATCCACCATTGAGAATGTGACAAGTAAGTACCTTTAACTCAAGCAATGTCACCTCAACCATTAGGGAAGATGCCATCCCTTAAAATGTGATTAGTTCTCATAAAGTGAATTTTGATTGTACATTTTCCTTAGGAGGCCCATTTTAGACCTCAAAATTCCCCTAATTTTACCTTCTTCAAAAAAAAACCTCACTTTCTAGAGAGTCTAGTTATGGAGAAATTTGACCCCACTCTTCACTATAACCTGGCTTCTGAGCCGAAGAATCTTTGTATAAAGGCCCCTCCACTGCAGGCTATAAAAGAGATTTGTTAGGATATTCCGACACATAGCAAATAGTTAAGTATCACTTGGTCTAGCCTAAATTTAGGTAAAGTATGTTTCTTTATTATGTAATTTTGTAACTTATAATCTGATGGTCATGATATGTAGTGATCTCTCGGTTCATCATCTCCTAAATATTACCAACACTTGATCTGTGGCTTGACACCCAATTAGTCCATGATCTCTATTTAAAGAGCAGGGAGTGTAATTTGTATGGTGACTGTTTATGAGAGAAGCTTATGTAAATTTTCTTTCTTTGCATTAATAAATTTCCTAAAGTGGTCATGTTGGCTCAAGCCATGGATTGTTTCCCTCTTTGATCTTTTAAACCACGTCAAATACTAGTGTACTAATCTGTGATCTATTTTTGAGCGATGACCTTTGGTTTTTTATCTAAGGAACTTACCCTGTAAATTCTTACATGGTATCAAATTTTCTTGAGGGTTTCATCTTTCGTTGATCCAAATCCGAAGCCAGTTTGACTGCATGCGACTGTCGTTTTCTAGATCTACTGTTTTTGGCCACTTTTGGGCTCAGATAATTTCTCTGTTGTGTCTAGCACCTCTGTTCTAGTGAATAAACCCTTTTGTTTCATGCGAAAAGGTTTCTAGTTTCCCTAGCTATGTAATTTTAGATCTAGAGGTATAAAGTATTTTTTGAAGTTATATTTATTTATCGCTCTGTTTATTACAATTTATAGTTTTTTTTTTATTACTGGATCTACACACTATTCTCTGCGTATCTTTTCTCTGCACTCTATACCATCTGGCAAACCAAAAACAAGTAGATGAGATTTTTCTCCTACGTATGCTCTTTCCCCGTGACTTTGTGTGATCTCAGGAAATCAGAAATAGCAAGAAAAATATTTAGTTCTCGGGCAGATTAACCAAAAATATAACATCAAGCCAAAAAATTGCATATTTCTTTCTTTTTTTGTTGTTTGTGTGGTTTTGTTTTGCAGGAAAAGAACACACACCCCAAAGAGCAAAAAAAAACTTCCTCCTTTCCAACAATTACTAAATTTTTTAACTATCTCACTTGGTCTAAAGTTACTTTATGAGAATAGAGGTCTTGGGTTCAAGTCATTTTGTCAAGTTGTTAAAAAGCTTTTTGTCTAGTTTTTTTTTTTTTAAATAGTTTTTTGTCAAGTTACTTAAAAAAAAAATGTTTTTTTGTCAAGTCTTTTTTTTTAAAATCACATGTAACTTATGTTTTAAAGTTACTTTATGTGATAATTTTTTTCACCCATTATAAAAAATGAGTCACCTTCAATCTAAATCACTTTATATTTTATTTAAGCTACAGTCTACTTGGCCATTAGTTCATAAAGTAACATTGTAAAAGTAACTCTCACTTATTTATAAAAGTGGGTCAAATAAAGTAGTTTTTTTTTCTTAAGGTGAGTTTATTATATTAAGTTTGGAAAGGGGGGGGGGGGGGAGGGGGATTTATTTTTAAAAATGTACAACTTCATCATCAACTTCAAAGTAAGGATAACCATTGCAGCATCTACAACATCTACTACAACTTATCTTCAAAAAGGCATAACTTCTTCATCCGAAAGTCGTTTTCAGAGCTTTTTTTTTAAACGACCAAATTTTTCAAGATCTCTCCATTAAACCAATTAGTTGCAACCTTTATAGCTTCAATTTTTAAAAATGGAAAGTGCATGCCCGGTTATTCTTAATAGCACCAATTATTTCCAATGGTTATCCTACATGGTAGACTTACTTAGAAGTAAAGGGATTTATATAATAGCCTCGGGACTAGAATCTAAACCTACTGATTAAGATAAAAAGGCTAAATGTGGAAATGAACAAGATCAAGCACGAGTGTTGATAGGATTGTCCATTACTCAAGATCTTAGATTTTTTACTAAATATTATTTTTGGCATTCAAAATGAACTCGGAGCTTACCAACTTGAAAATGATTTGATTACTTTGGACCCCAATAGTGTCTCCTCTATTGAATATTTTTTGTCCAAATTCAAGACCCTCGGTCTTCTCTTAGAAGGTTGTATGGTCAAAAAGAAAGATGGTAGCCTTATCTATTCCATTCTTGCTAATTTAGGCCTTACATACTCTGTATTTGTTTCCACCTTACATTCCACTAGAGAAGCCCTCATTTCTCAAGCAACACCCTACAAGTCCCCCTCTTTTGATGCCTTTTGTGATTTTTTGATAAGATAACAAGAAAAACTCTTACACCTTGGTCTTCTTAATACTTGAAACGCTTTTAAGAAACCCTTAGCAACCCAACAGTAACCAAATCCAAAGAATCCTAAGAAGAAGCATCCTATAAAGAATGGTCCTAAACCAAACCAGGGTCTTAAGAAATCTCAGCCAAAAACTGGAAAATAAACTCAAAAAAATGATAATGAAAATAAAAACAAAAGGAAGAGGACAGATAGACATTGAAACTTTTGTAATCCTGATGGACACATACAGTCAAAATGTTTTAAAAATATGGAAGCTTTGGAAGCAGAAATGAAGAAGCACAAAATCCATTTAGAGAACTCTTCAAATCCATCTTCGGGAATGGAAATTTCTACATGTGGTTTTCAAGCATCAAGATCTGGTCATGCATTGAATGTATCTTCTTCTTCTCATTCTCATGAGTGGCTCATTGATTCTGGAGCCTCTTCTTCTTTAACTGATTGTAACACAAAAAATATTTATGTTGTTGATAATAGAACTCTTAGTGTTGTAGGGTCTGGAACCATTCATCTAGATAACGGTCATTTTAATGATGTATTATGTGTTCCTACCTTGTCCTGCAACCTTCTATTTTTTTATCAGATAACTCATTTAGGTAAAGGGAAAACCATAGAATTCTCACCTCGTGATGTTGTAATTAAGGACCTAACAGATCCTAGACATATTTTAGCTACTCGCTTTGCTGATGATTCCATAAGGTTGTATAATTTTGACAACTTTGGGTCATAAATTCTTCCCTCCATTTTTTTTGCGCATAATGCTGAAGTGAGAAAAAATTTTCATGAGCAATTCGGTTACTTAAACTATCGCTCTCTTCAAACTCTTTGTAAATAAAATATGGTGGCAGGTCTTCCTATGGTATATTTCCAAGATGGTGTTTGTTCCGGTTGTGTACTCGGAAAACATCAACGGGATCTTTTTGACAAACATGCCTCGTAGAACGTTTCAACCCCTTTAAATCTTCTGCACAATGATTTATGTGGTATGTTTCTAGTTATTTCTTTCTCTGGCTACAATTACTTCTTAACTTTCATTGATGATTTTTCCAGACGCACTTGGGTATACTTCTTAAAACTCAAGAGTGAAGTTTTTAACATGTTCTTGGCCTTTAATACCTATGTTGAGAAACAATTTGGACATCAAATTCTCAAGTTAATATCTGACAATGGAGGAGAACATGTTAAACAACAAATTTATCAAATTTTGCTTCGAGCATGGCATTCAATTACAACATATTTTTTTGTATACTCCATGACAAAATGGTGTATCTAAAAGGAATAATCGCACTCTAAATTAAATGGCTAATTGTATGCTTCAATATAAAGGACTTATTCTTAAGTTTTGCGCAAAAGCAATTAAATGTGCAAATTACATAGTAAATCACACTCCTACTAAGTTTTTAAGGAATATCACTCCAGAATAAGCCTGTAGCTCAATCGAACCAGATGTAAGTAACTTTTGTGTTTTTGGAAGTGAAGCTTAGGCCCATATTCCAGATGAGAAACATAAAGCCTTAGAACCTAAGAGTGAAAAATCTATTTTAGTTGGATATTCTGAAGATGTCAAAGGATATGGACTTCTTCAACCCAAATCCAAAAATTTGATCATTATAAGAGATGTAAAATTTGATGAAAATATATCGACCTACGAGCCTAGTTTAGTGGGTGTGCCAACTTTGGCCTGCGAGTTTGATTCAACATATATGCTACCTCTCTCTATCTCTTCTACTTATGATATCATTCCTTCTACTTCGAATGATGCATTAGGGAAATTTGAGGTCTAAAATGGGCCTCCTAAAGAAATTATAAAATAATTGTGGAAATATTAAAATAATATCAAATTACATTATCAAATTTTAGAGGGAAAAAAGGAAAAACTATTTTTTCAACTCGAATTTTCAACTTATTTCCCTATGGGTTTATTCAAATTAAGAGCGGAAACACTCATTGGATGCTGAATTTTTATTTCTCATCCAAGGAGTAACCATGTTGCATACTTTCTATGGACCCTGCTACATGAAAAATGTGATTGTAAACATGTTTTTTCATGTATTTCTCATTTTTCGTGCAGTAGGGTCTATCAAAAGTATGCAACATGGGTATTCCTTGGATGACGAATTAAATTCCACTAATTATAGCGAGGATTAAAATCCTCCTCCACCTCCTCAATATCTTCCTTTAGCTCCACAACTTCCAAAATGGGTCCGCTCTACTCGGGATGCAATAGATTCTCTTATAGGTGACCCTGTAAATCAACGTAGTACACGTTCTCAGCTCGAAAATGCCTCTTATTTATTAGCTCAAGTTTGAGAAAATTATGATCCAAATACCTTTGAATAAGCTTCATGTCATCCATATTGGGATGTATTTATGAATGAATAATATCGTTTCTTATTTCCAAATGATACCTGGGATCTTTTTCCTCTTCCAAAGGGAGGAAAAATTGTCATATGCAAATGGGTTTACAGAACAAATTTTGGACCATATGGAAAAGTGGATAAACATAAAGCTCATATTCTTGCTAAATGATTTTCACAAGTTGAAGGCATTGACTATACTGAAACCTTCTCCCCTATTGTGAAAATGAATTCTATCTGCCTTTTTCTTTCCCCTACTACCTTATTTAAATGGGAATTCCATCAGATGGATGTTAAATATTCCTTCTTACATGGGGACTTGCATGAAGAAATCTACATGGAACAACCCCTTGGATTTATCCAAAAAGACTCTATCCTTTTTTTCCACCTTAAGAATTCTCTCGATGATCTCAAGCAAGCCCCTCGAGCTTGGTATGCCAAAATGGGTAACTTTCTCTTAAATATTAGCTTTTCTAGATGTCATTTTGACAACACTGTCTACACCAAGAAAGTGGGTAAGTACTTAATCATCCATGTTCTTTACGTTGATGATCTTATCCTTACTAGTAGTGATCCCAACCATATACACCATGTGAAGTCTAGCCTCAAAAATAAGTTTGAAATGTCAGACTTAGGGCAGTTGCATTATTTCCTTGGTCTTCAAGTCTTGCAATCCAAAGAAGGTATTACCATTTCTTACACCAAGTATGCCTGTGATCTTCTACGACACTTTCACGTGGAAGACTATAAGCCAGACCCTTCTCCCTTTCAGTCTGCAGTCAAGATTTCAGTCACTTGCACTTCTCCTGAAGTTGATGCTACCTTATATAGTTAACTTGTTGGTAAAATTTTGTATATAAACCATACCCATCCTTATATTTCCTTTTCTATTTGTCTTATTGCTCAGTTTATTTACAAACCTCATGAAATTCACTAGAAATAAGCTAAAATAACACTTCGATATGTTCAAGGTATAGTTCAGTTCAGGATTCAATACAATGGAGGAGCATCTCCATTGTTGGTTGGTTTCACTGATTCTTATTGTTTTGGTGACCCTGATGATCGAAAGTGTACTGTAGGTTATGCATTCACTCTTGGTTCAGGACCTATTACATTTTCTTCTAAGAAAAAAAGTTCCATATCTCTTTTCTTCAACATAAATAGAGTATCGTGGTGTTGTTTAAGCCAGTAAGGAAGCGTTGTGGCTTCCTTGGATCTTATCCAAATTTGGTATTCATCAGCAGCATCCAACTACACATTTGTGTGATAATCAGAGTTCCATTCAGCTATGCAAATATCTAGTTCAACATAAGTGTAGAAAACACATTGAGCTACACATTCACTTCATCAGAAAGCTCATTAATGATCGTGTTCTTAAAGTGCACTATTGTTCAACCAATGACCAAGTTTCTGATATCTTTATAAAAGCTGTCACAAAAGTGAATTTTACCAAACTTCGATCTATGTTTGGAGTTCAGGAAAGTTATCATTAAGGGAGATAGGCTCTAATTCCTCCCTCCTTCTCCTATTGTATCACCTTTGTAAATCCTTCAATCCTATCCCAATTTTTTCTTAAGGGGGGGTGTTAGGATATTCTGACACATAGAAAATAGTTAAGTATAACTTGGTCTAGCATAAAGTTAAGTAAAGCGTGTTTATTTAGTATGTACTTTTGTAACTTATAATCCTACAGTCACAATATGTAGTAATCTCACAGTTCATTCTCTCATCGGTATTACCGACACTTGATCCATGTCTTAACACCCAATTGGTCCATGATCTCTATTTAAAGAGCATGAAGAGTCATTTTTCTGATGACCATTTATGAGAGAATCGTATGTAAATTTTATTTCTTTGCATTAATAAATTTCCTGAAGTGATCACACTGGATCAGGTCATTGATTGTTTTCCTCTTTGAGGGATTTAACGACGTCAAATATTGTTGTATTGATCTCTAACATGTTTGTGAGCGGTGACATTTGGTGTTTGATCTAAGGAAATTACCCTGTAAATTCCTACAAGGTTACTATATTTACCAAGATTGTTAAGGAACTCTATCTTAAAAAGCTAGGGAGGAATAGAGTTGAACCTCACACTATCCAGTTTGTTGGGAGAGCAGTTGATTCGATGATAGGATGTGCTCAAGTGGAAAATATATTGATCCTGGAATCCTAGTTATCTTAGTTCTAATAGGTGATATCCTTGTTCCCAATGTGTTAATAGACCTTGGAGCAGTTATCAATGTTATCATTGTGCAAACCATGAAACAACTTCAGTTGACTCACATTATTCCTACCACCATTGTGCTTGAACTTGCTGATAGATCTAAAATAAAGCCAAAGGATCTATTAGATGATGTAGTTGTCTCGATCGATTCATGGAAGTACCCCACAAATTTTATTATGTTACAACCAAAGATTCTTATTTGGGGTCACCCTTTGATCTTTGGACAACCATGGCTTTCCACAACAAATTCCTATATAGGATGTCACTCAGGTGACATGTATATTTCCCATGGGGATGTTAGGAAAAAGGTCCCCTTGTAAACACCTGCTAGATCTATTCAGGATCTTCAAGATACCTTGTGGTTGGATTATGATAGTAATGATGAGGAGGCTCGGTCCCTTTCCTTGATTCAACAATATACCGAGTCAATTGAGAAGGGGATGACTCAATATTTTCTTGATAACTTAGAAACTATGCAGAATTTTAAATCACTTTATCATATTTTCAGTCCATGTTTCTGGGAAAAATGTGATCTCAAATCCTCACCCTCAACATTACAGACCTTAGTAGCCACCACAAATTTTTCGGATCTTCAAACTACTATTGTTGAGATTAGTTCAGAAAAATATTTACACATCAGTTTAGACCTAGACCCATCTCAGCAAGAGCAGCTTGTGAGATTGTCATGAGATCATCTTGATGCCTTTGCATGGAATTATGAAGACATGAAATTTATCCCCCCTGAAACTTGTACTCATCCTAGATATATATATATATATATATATATATATTAGGGATTCATACTTGTCCAACAAAACCAAATGTGAATGAATCCTGCACTAAGAGAAATTGTTAAAGAAGAATTATAAAAAGTCTTAGATGTTAGTTTTATCTATATTATATTTGATAGCTGAGATGGGAGATATCATATTTGTATTTAATGTAGAGAATTAAATAAATACATTCAGAAGGATTACTTTCCCCTTCCTTTCATTCATCGGGTGCTAGATACCCCTGCAAGTAAAAAGTACTTTTCATTTTTAAATGGATTCAGCGGGTATAACCAAATACAAATCTCACCTAAGGATCAGGTCAATTCTACCTTTACTTGTCCATCAGGGAAATTCTCTTATTTAGTTCTTCATTTTGGACTTTTTAATTCTCCTCCCACTTTTCAAAGGGAAGTCTTCACTATTTATGCTGACCTCAAGTGTGTATAAATTTACATGGATGATTTTTAAATATTTGGTGATTCTTTCCAAGAATCCCTTTGAAATTTAAAGAAACTTCTCAATAGGTTTCAAGAGTCTTGCCTCCCTTTGATCAGTGATAAGAAATATAGATTGATGTGAAAAGTAGAGGTAGTCCTTGGCCATCTTATTTCTTATAACGGTATCCTGGCTAAATTAGAATTTATTATACACCTTCCTGCACCAAAAAAAAAGGAAGTGAGACGATTCCTTGGACATATGGGTTATTGCCAAAGATTTATTCATATTTTTTCGAGGATAGTTTCCCATATTTTTTTATTACTACCTAAGGATAGTGATTTCTCTTGGAATGAATCTTGCTAATGATCTTTTGAGAATTTGAAGGAAAAATTAGTATAGGCACCGATATTAAGGGGGACTAGTTGGTCCCTTCCATTCCATATTTCCTTGATGCCTCAGACACAACCATTGGTTCAGCTTTAGGAAAGGAATAAAATCAACAAGCCTAGATTATTTACTTAATTAGTAATAACTTGCCATACGATGAAATTAAAAATACATTAACTAAGAAATATTTTCTAGCTGTGGTATTTTCTATTAAGAAATTCAGACACTATATTATAGGATATGAAATTTTTATACATATATATCATTTTAACATAAAATATTTATTTAACAAAACTTTAACTAGCAATAGGATAACTAGTTGGTTTCTTTTACCACAAGAATTCAACGTTACTATAATTGATAGGCCAAGAAAATCAAATGCAGTAGCTAATTATCTTTCTAGATTGGATAATCCTTGTCAAGCAATTCATGTAGATGATTCATTTCTTGATGAGCATATTTTTTTTTTTCTTCAAACTCTCCATGGTTTGCTAACATAGCTAATTATCTTGTCACAGGAAAAACACCACCACACCTATCCGCTCGTGAGGCAGAATATCATTCAAAAATGTGCTTCATAGTCTTGGATCTAAGGAGAGATTTTCTATATTGGACCTGACCTTATTATATGTATATGTGTAAGAGAAGAGGAGGTGTTTGATATCTTGAGAGCTGCCCACGATGAGCTTTGTGGGGGCCATTTTTCTAAAAAGAGAAAAGCATATAAAATTATTCGTGTTGGCTACTTTTGGCTTTCTTTTTTTAAGAATGCCAAACAATATGTTTAGCATTGTGATAGTTATCTCTGAATGGGCCAACCTAGTCAAGCTGATGAGATGCCTTTATTCCCTCAAGTCATGTTAGAGCCCTTTGAAAAATGGTCCATTTGATTTTTGGGACCTATAGCCCCAACATCTTTAAATAAAATACATATATTGGTTTGTACAATTTTTGTAATAAAATGGTTAGAAGCCAGATTTGTTCCCTATGCTATTGAAAGAGTTGTGGTTTATTTTTTATTTAATGAAATTTTTACTCGATTTGGTGTTCCAAGATAAATTTGTACGTTTACTAAAAATGGACCTCAGTTTGTTTCTAATGTAGTAAAAGGAATTATAGATCAATATAGGATTTTGCACAAGAAGTCTACACCGTACGACCCATAGGAAAATGGCCAAGTAGAATCTACAAGCAAGGTGATCGAGTCCATCCTTTAAAAAATGGTAAATGTTCATATAAAGGATTGGGAAAATAGATTACTAGAAGCATTATGGGATTATAGAACTACTTGGAGGAAAGTACAACTCATACACCTTATGAGTTGGTGTACAGGAAGTAGGTCTGCCAATAGAATTCTAGATTAAAAATTTTAGAACTGCAGTCTAATTGGGTTTGGATCTCTCTGAAGCATAGTAGCAGCACCTTTTGCAGTTAAATGAACTTGATGAAATAAGAAGGGATGTTATTAAAAAAACTATCTTTACGTAACAAAAACATATTAAATGGCATGACAGGTGGATCAAGAAAAAGTAATTCCAACCAAGTAATTGGGTGCTCCTCTATGATTCAAAGTTTAAAAATTTTAAGGGGAATATTTGTATGTTCTAGTAGCAGCCATAAGAAGTAGTCAGAGTTTTCGAGAATGGAGCGGTGGAGATTAAAACCATTGATGGACACGGAGTTGTTTTTTTGGTGAATGGGCATAGAATTAAAGTATATTTTTAGCCCACCACTAAGGAATATTTCATACAACAGGATTTTAATATGGTAGGCAGGGAATAATACCAGCCTACTATGAGTACTTTTTTATTTACTCTTTTCCTGAAAACAAAATGAAATAAAATTGGAAGTTAAAAATAGTGAAAGAAAGAAAAAAAATAAAAATAAAAAAATTAATACATGACTATTAAAATCAGCTTGTTGGTGCAATCATGTAAGGGTCGTCTTGCAAACTAGCATCCTAGTAGGTAGATTATTTTTGGAAATAAAATGGTATGCTACTTGATTTTGATATATGGATAAATTTTCACTGAGAAGAATCAGGTTTCCTCAAAGGACTTTTGGTGGCAGAAAAAATACCAAAAGAAACTCAACCCAATATTATGCAAGTAGCACAAGGATCCTGCTGCCGTTAATTGACTTTTTTTTTACAAGGCACAACATTATTTGATAGAGAGATCAACTATTTAAGGTAGATACTTTATTTTCCATCTCCCTTTTCTTAAATTTCTCTTTATTTTCACCTATATCCTTACGGAGTAATATTACCCCCTATTATTCATATTCCTTTTCCCTATTTCTATATTCTCTCTCTTTTTCACCCTTAATGTATTTCCCTTTATCCAATTTTCCTATATCCCTCTTGGTAATCTTCCTTATTATGATTTCCCCTTAAGATTTTCCTTCCATTTATTTATAAATATCCCTGTCTCGCTTCTCTTTTCCCCATCATATTTTTCAGGTTATGATAATTTTTGAAATCCTATCTATTTAAAATTGAAAACATGGTGACACCTGAACCTGGCGATGAAGAACTATTTAAACTCTACACTCAGTTTGTATACAATCCAGCCTCACTTTTTTTTTTTTAAAGGAAAATTTATTAGTTACTCGAGAACATGATTTTTTTTACTTTCGATACAGGAATCCACTTGTTCAATTAGGAACCCACTTTTATAGTACAGGAATCCTCTCGTGCAGTGTAGGAACCTCTTTGTTGTAGTGCAGAAATCCTACTACAGTGTGGGAATTTTCATCACAAAATTTTTGAAGTGTAGGGACCTGTTGTAAATTTATTTTGAATTTTCTTTTTGAGTTCAATTCTTGTAAAGAAGTACAATGGTTGTGTGTAAAAATGATGACCTTTTTAACTATATTTGTATAAGTGACATTATTGCTAAAGCCTAAAGGGAATAAATGATTCAAGTACAAGAATTAATGCTAGATCTAGGCGTCCTTATCATAAACAAGAAACTACTAATACAATAGTGTCATGATGAGGGTTGAAGGCCTGCATGAAGGAAATTTCACTCCTTGCCATCATATATGAATTTATACCACCATTAAACTTATTTTTCCTCCACCGCATGTAATCTAGCCATTTTTACCATCCATCCCTTGAAATTATAACCAGTATAATCGTCGCTCCAAATCAGCATTGCCTTACATGTCTTAAAGATCATGTCAAATATATCATCCTCTTAACCGAATGTTGTATTGTTAGGGCGGTAGTTGATTTTATTGGTGGTGTAAATTTTAAATGAGATGGTGTCATTCCATGAATTGGTAAGGTGAATGACATGCATTTTGAATTAACATCCGATGCAGGAATCATGTGGAATTAAAATTAATTATTCATGCACTTCCCGAGCTTCAAAGTTTGATGTCATGAGGAATTTCTTGACATTATTCTTTGAAGTTATAAGTATACTGGAGGATTGGGGGTTGCGACAGTCTCTTAGATGTTATGGCACTAGTTAAAATTGAACCTTGGTCTATCAAAAAAATGGAGGGAACGGTGGAGTATGAGATTAGTTTTCCTATCCTGCAGGAAGTCAATTTTCTTTCCTTCCAGTATAAATTTGTTTTCTATGGTTATGCCATTGCCCATGACTTTGTATGAAGTTTTTATGGGAAATCGTCCACTATAGGTGTGTTGAAATTTGAGGTGAAAGAGAAAGCTATCTCGCATGCCACTATGTTTCTTGCTATAGGGGAGAAATGGTTCAAGAAATCCAAGATGGAGAAAGGTGAATATTGCAAGTTCCTTACGAAGGCTAAATGTACAGTCGATTGGAAGATAGATGTGCAAAGAACTGAAATGATTGAGAAATGGTGACACCTACTATACATCTTACATAATTTTCTTTCATTCCATGTAAGATATTCTTTAACCTATCTATACAACATCCAAATACTAATGCACTTCGAATTTGGAAAGATAATTAATTTTATTTATTTCCTGTTAAAAATTTTACATAAAATGTCTAAAAGTGTGCTCAAGATCTGGGAGGACACAATAGTTTTTAAACTTTTTCATTATAAATTGATTAAAATCTTGGTTAAGAAAGAGATAGAAAATAGGGAAACATCTTGGAAGGGGTTTTTGAAATCATACGAGAGTAGAAGTGCTATTAAAACTACTCATAGAAAGGGCCAGGAAGGTAAGAAGAATAAGGAGAATACAAAATCTAAGGATATGCAACATCAAAAAAGGAAAAAAAAACTTTAGGAGAGTGACTTTGATAAGAAACATAAGACTATTAAACCATAGTAAACAAAGAAGAATATGAAGAAGAGTGTGAAGGTTGAGGTCATGGTTGCAGAACCATCCTGAATAATTACACGATGATTATTTAATGTTCGTCGTGCTTCTTCTAGTAAGAAGACATTTAAACCAGCTACTGTATCAAAGGTTAAGGTTATTGAGACTCTGAGTCTTCTCAAAGAGACTGTGCCTCCCCTAAAAACCCGCCATTGGACATCCCTATGGAGAACATGTGTGTACAAGATAATATTTCCCTTCTAGCATGTGTAGCAACAATGGGCATCTCGATCATAATTTAAGGATATAGGGAAGTCAAGGCCGATGCTCCTCTAGCATCCTTGATGAAGAGGGTTAAGAGGAAGAAGGTTACCCATGCGCAAGAGGTCGAACAGGAGGAAACCAAAGAAAAAACAAAATAAAAGCATGAGGATAATGTTCCTATAGAATCCCAAATGAATAAGGGTAAGCGAAAAAAGGTGGCTCATAGGCAAAAGTGTGAACAAGAAGAAAATCAGGAGTAGAAGGGGTAAGAGAAACATGAGGATGATTTTCCTCGTACATATATAGTAGAAGAAGTGAATATGTGAGAAGATGAAAAGGAAAGGAGTAAGTGTAGGACTCTTCCCCTAGGAGGAATATGAGTGAGACTCAAAGGCTAAAACAATAGTTTTAAGAGCTTGAAGTTCTGAACAAGTGTGTAGAAGACTAGAACGCAGTTTTAAAGATTAGAAATGGATAATTGTCAATGACAGTGTCTGAATTGAAGAAACAAGTAAGAAAGTTGAGTTTTCACATTTCCCACATAAGATTTCATTTTAATAAGTTGTAAAGTATGTGAAGAAAACTTGATTGAATAAATTCAAAGCATAAGGTTCAAGGATTAACATTCAAATTCAGAAATGAGGAGGAAGATTTCACTTTTTATTTGTTACAGAGGTTAGTGGTTGTGTGAGGACACACAACAAGATGAGGTTGGGGGAATTTTGGTAGTTGTAATTGTCTTATTTTTCACCCAAATTACCCTACCTTGCCCTTTGTTCTACAACCTGGATAAGGCCTCTCTATATGCATTTTTTGTTTCTCTTAATGAAATTTTGGGGAAATGGATACGCTTGCTTAGTTTAATTAAAAGTTCAAATAGGTATATATTTTTCCATGCAACTCATCAATTATATTACCTTATGGTTTTGCAATAAATTATCACTAATTCAAATTCAAATATGGTTGTGGTATAGGATCCTAATATTCCTGCAATTGCTTCATTTCCTGCACCATATATGGATGGTCGATGATTTGAAAATATTAACTTAAATTCCATCATAGATGTTAAATGAAATGGTGTGCACCTACTTCATAATACTTGTTCTCATTTTCCTTTAGATGGTTTGGAGTGTTCAGGGTTTCCTAAAGATAGGGATTGGTTACCAATAGTTGCATATTTTTTTTATTTCCTTGACACGACCAAGAGCCGATATGATAGGTATAAATTGTAGTTTAATCAGAATGTATGGTAGCGATATTGTGGGAAAATTTTGTAATTTTTATTCTGAGAATTTGTATCACCACAATCCCTCGGGAAGCTGGATTTGTTGCTTTATATCATGTACTGAGCAGAGACTTTTATCATTTTAATAAAAGAGGCTAATTTCAGGTTCATGTACCTATTTTTTCTATTTTGTGTAATTTTAATCTTCCTCTCATATATTATGTGTTTTCCTTAATAAAGGAAATGAGATGGTTGGCTAGGGCCCATCCAACCCAGCTCATTCTCCCATTACTATTATATTGTTTGTTAAGTACAGGAAGTGATTGGTGTGAAGGTTTCTTATCAATGATGTGTGCAAGTGATTGGATGAGCTCTTTTGTATTTCTTTCCTTTTGCATTAGTGTTCTCAGATATGAGATTTTGTTTGCTGAAGTGTGTTTCTTTTATTTACATTGAAATCATTTATTTATGTTCATGTCTGTAAGCACAACAAGCATTGCTATTTGGGAAGTTTTCCCTTAAATCACCTTCCAGTTAGGGTTTATAGGATTTTATTTGTTTTGACCTTACTTAATGATTAGCATAGATATCATTTAAAATTCATTTATTTGTAGTAAGCAGGGAAGAACCCATGATTCTAATAAATTCATATTCTAACTGTGTAAGTAAAATTATCTCTATGTGGAAATTTTCAGATATAAATTATGTTCTTAATCTTGGTGATCATTTGTTTAATATCTCGATATGGAAGGGATGTTGCTTCCCAAGTAATTGGATCTTCACCGACTTCATAGTCAACAGAATCCACTGTAGAATCCACTTTAGTAGAATCAATGCCTAAGGCTGGTGGATTAGATGGATTATGACTGGTTGGCTTTATATCTTGGATTACTGGCTTAGATGGTTGGTCTGGATAGGTAAACAACAGGTGAAAAGTAAAGATCACAATAATATGCTTAATCTACATGTGATCCCTTACCTGCATGGAGAGCAGGTTAGTATAAAAAGCATAATCTATGGGATCAATAGATTAATTGACAAGATCAACAAAAAGGGCTGGGTCTCGCTATATATATATGTGTGTGTGTGTGTGTGTGTGTATCTCGATATTGAAAATAAGAATCTCGGACACGAAGGTCCGAACTCAGCTCTCGGTCACTAAGATCGGCCTTTCTAGTATTTTCTCTAGGCGCTGAAACTAAACTTGGGACTGTATCTCGAGCATCTGAACCACTAGCATCAAACTCTCGATCACGAAGGTATGTTGCAGGTTAGGAAGATGGAACTGACTGACGAGAAACTGGTCCTTCAATGTATGCTTCAATGTGTGCTTCAACTACTTCTTTCATTGATGATGCACCCGTCCTTGCTTATGGACACCTAACAGAATTGCTGACCATAGACAACCCCACCCCCAAAAATGTGATAGATTGCCTTTCCCGATGTGGATAAGGACTCTGTTTGTTTACTTCTATAAACTTGGGATTTCCCATGGTACAACGGAAAGAATAACCCAAGACAAGGAGATAGTTGAAGATGGATGCCTAGATCCATGGGTATTAGATTCATGATGTCATGTTAGATTTGGGATCTTATTTCCGCATTCTTCCTACATCCTCCCCATAGAGCCTTGACAAAAGGTTCCACACCATTTTCATATAGGAAAATAATCTTCAACTCTGCAAGTGCGAGACATTCATAATGTATTGGGTCCTATGCATTCACATATTCTATGAAACACCCTATAAAATAGAACTATTTAAGTGATAGTAACTCATATATAAACTGTACAAAAATTCCAGGTATGGCAAGTTGCTAAAGGATAAAGGACTAATAGAAGGCTTTCCCAACCCTTAAGGTCCAAATTCCATAAGGAAATTGCAGAGCACAGTGAAGAGAGATAAGGTGGATACAGCATTAGAGCATGCTAATATGATTGATTCAAAGAGTGTGATAGTGAAAACCATTGCCCTATACTAACATGAGACTAGTAATCATGATTTAAGATCAATAAGGAACGAAGTAGCTTGTCCCCTCATGCATGGTTCCCACCCAATTGACATCAACGTTGGAATGTGCGCAAATGTTACTCAAATTGGTGTTAGTGCAAATGCTTGCTTTTTTCACTAGTGGTTCCAAGGAAACTACTTAGTCACCCACCTCTATTCCAACCTTATATCCAAAGTAGGAGGACTCAGGGTGCATTTTGTGTCTTAATCTGTTGATTGTCAGAAAACAAACAGTTTGAAATATAGACTACTTGCCTTAGTCCTATAGTGTAAGTGGTGCTAAACCTTAATAGAGTGCTAAGCTTTAGTTAAAGCCGAGTGCTAGCCTTTGAAAGTATTTAAGTACAACAACCGAATATCACTATTCTTTAGATCGAAGATCATAGTTGAATAAAAAATTTCCTTTATAAACAGAGGAATTCACTTGAGACACAGTGTTGAATATTTCAAAAGGGGATATAGGAAAAATATATATTTAAGGTGATTTTTTTATTCAAGCACAGGAGTTTAATATTTGAATGTGGTTTGATAAAATTTCCATTTGATTTCGCAATTTATATTCTGAAGAAGCATGTGATGGTTTAGGAATTTTCATCTTGGTTTGAGTGAAAGCTTCATTCTTGCACCTTTTGATTTCGGGCTTGATTTCACAATATTTTTCTGTTGGTTAAGGAATATAAGATTGTTGAGTGCAGGAATAGATTTGTTCCAACACGGGAACATAATCATTCCAGTATAGGAAAAAAAAAATTCCAATACATGAATAGAGTCATTCTAGTGCAGACACAGAGTTATTATAGTATAGAAACGAATTTTCTTTGTTTTCCTAGTACATGAAGTGAAGTATAAGAATAGATTTACTTCAAAAATCGTTTGAATTTTGTGATTCATTTTTTTTAACTTGAATGACTGACATGAATTTTGAGTTCATTTATTTTTTAATTATTTTTCCATCAAAGTCCTTGATTTCTACGTTCTGAGTGAGAGTCTAGTTTCCAGAGTGGGGTGGTGTTATTGTGTTCACAAGTGTAGGAAAAGTATTAGAAGGTTTTCTTTAAATTTTTTCTTTAAGAATATGGGTGGTTCAATTGCAGGGAAAGAAGTAGGACTTATAGAGTAAACCCTGAATATTTAGAATTACTTATGGTATGACTTGAATCATATGTACCCTTGGTTTGAAAATTAAGTGTTGAGGAATTGAATTGCAAATCTGACACCCAATAATCCCCAACTAAGGATAATTATTTTCTTGCTCAAATAAATTCATGTAGAAACCGTTATATTATTATAAAATAGATAATCCTCTTCGAAACTATATCTTCTCCATTATATTATTTATTCAAGTGAAATTTACTTTTTTCTGTTCAATGATTAAGATACCTATTGATTCGAATTTTCTTATAAAAAATCTTGAGAGATAGTCCACGTGAGAAACAGGTCCCCAAATATTTGAATCCCCTAATGTAAATTTTAGGTATCCTCCTATCACCACAACGCCACTCTTAATACATTCCATATTGAAAATTTAATCCAAATACTCCACTCTATCAGAGTAGGGACCGTAAACATTTAGGAAATATATTTATCTGCATATATGCATTGTGTATATGACCATCTCTAGACGTGTAGGAAAGGCCCAAGGGTTAGATGAGATATATGAATAAATATCCCTTATAATTATATTCCCACTAGATCTACCAATATCATAAATGTAATTAAACTCCCGCCCAATCATGAATTTTGGGAGATCCTAAATTACCTTTTACCCCTCCATTATTGTCTCTTACATGATGATAATGGATAGTTTTAATGTTTATCTAATCCTCTTGAGGATTGATTTTTTTTAGGGATTGTCCCACCCTCATAATTGAGTGTTAGTAAGATCATATGAGCCCCTCACTAGGGAAATATGATATATTAGCCTTAGTTAGAGATACTATTTCACATATCTAACCCCTAATGATGCTTGTTTATGTGCCATGGAAATAAAGGAATTTCTTCATCTCTAGGTTAGATTTTGGATTCTTACTTCGAGGAGACCGAAGCCCCCTACAACCTTTGTAAGGAAGCCTAAGATTCCCTGAATTTTAGTTAAATTTTATATTTTTAATTTTCCATTTGTATAGAGTCCTACGAGGTTCTCCTAAGATTCTATTCCAATTTAATAATTTGAGGAATCTCCACCTAGTTTATTTCTTCTACCAAGGTATTTTCAACTGTAGGTCAAGGGAAAAGTGTAAATGTCATAAGTTTTTTAATTCCTTGTACGGTAGGAAAAATTTGACTCATATAATCCAATTTACATTTTTCCTCCGCTTAACCCCGAAGTTCCAAAAGCAGATTTTTTTGAACATTTCCTTTTACAAGGGGAAGGAAACTATGGGGACTCACCCAAGAGAGGTATCAAATCCTTCTTGTTACTGATGGAATCTAGGCTCTGTTCCTTATGGAACCCCAATTCCAAATACTACCCTATTGTATCTAAAATCATATCTAAGGGTCCTTTTGAATTCCTTTATTCAAATATAACTTCTACCCTTCAAGAAATTTTAGTGGATTCTTGTAGTTCCACCCCAGTGCTTGAGGTTGCTTCATTTGATCATATACCTTCCTCCACATAGGGTATTTTATTCCATTTATAAATTTCCATATACATGACGTCAATGACATATGAAGGTCATGCCTTACTAATAAAAGGTTAACTAATAACGACATTTATCTATTTGAGTAAAAAATTCCTCTACTAGTCTTCTGTTATGCTAGAGACCCACCAACATTCTATCCATATCAAAGTATCCAGTATCCCAAAAAGGTAAATTGGAATTATAATCTAAACCAAGGTATTTTCATATTTCTAAAATATATCCTTTGATTAGAACAAGAGGCATTTTAGGTATTCAAACCCAAATGAGAAGTGTGTCCACTATAATCATTTTAGAATCAAATTTTTCATTCCATTTCCTAAGAAAATAATTTGGGCACCCCATTTCCACTTACTTTTCAAAACCTTTTTTACCTCTCGACCAAAATTTTAAGCCTAGACTAGACATTGATTTTCCAACATCATTATAAATGATTAACACCCTACAAAAACTTTACAGTTGAACCTTGTATAGTATTTTAAACAATCACAAGACATCTTATTTACTATAAAATGAATAACTACTACCTTCTCTTCCATGTCAATTACATTATTTAACCTACTTTTGGAACCCAAACTTATACTAACATGTCCCATCATTTTTTTAATTTGTTTACTCCTTTTTTAATTTCTTTATTCTAACAAGGGTTTACCGAAGCCCCCCAGTTCCACTATTACAAAGCCCCCCATTAGGATTATGTCCAAGTGTTTTGTCATAAACTTTATCTCATGTTGATTTTTTTCATCCTCGATCAAGTTGTAGGAGTGTAGTTCAAACTACCCATAGAGAAATGTCTAGGAAATAAGTTTTCTATTAGCATAGTCCACTCACTTAATAGCTCTATTACTTTCAAGGTTAAATACAATTTATTATAGATCTATCTTATCCACCTTATACACCACCAGTGGGATAAAAAATGCATAATTAATGAATTTTGTAACTTTTCCCTCGGATCTATCCATAATCCACCTTAAGTGCCACCAATGTCTTAGTTGTAAGCTAACTCTCCTAGAATGTAGAATATGCCCTCATCTAGGTGGATTGACCTCTCCAATCTCCTCTTTGATGAGCTTGTTAGAATGTCATGTAGACAAAAGTGAGGTGTTTCCAAATCAATTAACCCATATTTGGATCAACTAAATAATCAACACATCCATCCTCCATCATCACCATTCATGCCTAGATAGCTTATCCCACATCCTTGTCAAATGGATTCATCCCCTTATAAAATCACTAGATACATCTATAGTCCTAGGTAAAATTAATACTTTACACATAATTTTTATCTAATCTATAATTAAATCTGTTATTATTCAATTCTACAAATTTCAATACCCTTCATAATCCTAATATTCAAAATTCATCTTAAGATTAAAATGTTTCTCGTTCTTATAATATTTTCGTGTTTTAGGATTCAAATTTTCAATTAATGGGATGGATTTGGAGCTCTTCTAGGGTTTTAATAGGTTTTGAAAGGGTGCACCAATCCTGACAGCACTTAGGGATCAAGGCAAAACGACCCTACCAACATGTCAGCTCAGTCACGGGCTGCAAGGTTGACAACAAAGATGAGTAAAACCATTGGGGGGGAGAGATCCCTGACTACCGTAACGTGGTCAGTGGAGAATCCAGTGCATATGGAGCACATACAACCAATACGCATCCGAGTCACGGGAAAGGTCCACCGATCCTAGGAGCGTAATGGCAGAGCCGCATGCAAGGTAATTTCCTACCACGAGCCACAAAGAAACCTTGCTTCGTAATCCTAGGAAACAAACTGGAAGAATACAATACATACATGAAGGATCATGCAGTGATATGTAAGGTCATAGGGGTTTGGCCAAGAAAACACGATCTGGTGAGATGTATTCATCAAAAATGGAAACTCTAAGGGCATGTGGAACTGAAACTAGGCGCCAAGGGATTTTTTATAGCCATCTTTGCTAACCTAGAAGATAAGGAAAAGGTTTTTGACGAAGGCCATTATTTCTTCAACCATGGAGGGATGTTGATGCGACACGTTGTAGAATGTTACAACCTAAATGGATAAAAATTATTACTTTCCTCAGTCTGGGTACGTCTCTCTGGCATCCTGGTGGATTTTTGGGACCTTGAGATCCTGGAAGGTATCAAAAACTCCCTAGGCACCTTTATAAAAATTTTAGACTCAACATGACGAGGAAGATACACTTCGTATGCAAGGATCTGTGTTTACATGAACATAATAGAACCCTTGCTGGAAGCCATCGAACTGGAATACCATAATCAAGTATGGAAATAATCAATTAATTATGAACACATTCCCTTCTAGTGCCAAAGATTCCACGAGTATGGCCACCTATTTCGTGAACATCCATTGAACCAAACTGAGTTAAAGGATCGGGAGAAATACAATAAACAAAGGAAACAACAGGATGAATAGGATGGCTTCCAAGAAGTCTAGAGGAGGAACTCGATCACAAAGTAAAACCAAACCCCCAATTCGAACACATCGAATACAAGAAAAGAAAATCCAATCAACAATAGGTTTCAGATCCTAGAGGAGGAGGAGGAATTAGAAGAAAAATAAAAAGGAAACCAGGCTATTGAGATGGGGGAATAACAAGAAAAAGGAAACTAACTAGCAAAACAGAGGGAAGGGAAAAAGGCCAAAGGAAAGGCAGAAGAATAAATTAGGGACAAAGAAACCACAAAGCTAGGACCAGATCAATCAATCATTGAAATCTATACCCAAAGAGAGGAACTAAGAAACGTAGAGAAATTATTGCATAGACTGGTGAATGAATGGAGACACCTAAATGATCAGTTCATCCTAGAAGCAAAAAATTAGCTCTACAAAGAGACATTTAAACATTATAAAGCTAAACAGGGAAACACTGGGACAAACAAACCAGAGAAATTGAGAGTGCAGAAGATATAGGGAAGAGATTAAGGACCTCCAGGAAAAGGAAGCAAAAAAAGAGGTAGAAATAACCTCAATGAGACCATCTAGATGATAGGACAAACACGGGCTAACTGAGGAAAGGTAGTACCACTATCTGTGGTCTTCCATCAACTCAACAAATATTTTAAATGATTTTTACATCCTACAATATTCGTGGCCTTAATAGAAAAGACAAACAATGCTATTTGAGATATTGACTGAGGAAATATAAGCCGATCATCATGATCATATAGGAAAATAATTTCCTAGAGGCTAAGCTCAAGGATATATTATGAACTTTCAAACTACCAAACGAAGTAATAGCATTACATGTCAGAGGTAGTGCAGGAGGATTAGGCATACTTTGGCACCCAATAGAAGTCATCTTTGAAGATTGGGTAAGTAGACCCGAATGCTTACAGGGAATTTTAGGCACATTGGATCCAATGATTTGGCTATGCTCACTACTGTATATGGGCCTCATACACTAGGGGAGAAAGGGGAATTCCTTCATAACCTAGAAAGCCTATGAAGAGAATGTCCAAATGAATTATGCATAGCGGGGGTATTTTAACATGATAACATCCCTTAAGAAAAAAAAATGAGGCATCCTCCGACATGATCTAGATATGGAGATGTTCAAGGATTCAATATCATAGTTAAAATTGGTTGACCTTCAAAACAACAACTAAACCTTCACATGGAACAATCATAGAGGAGGCCATAATCAGATCGCATCCTGGTTGGACCAGTTTATGGTTTCAGAGCAAGTCATCTCCCATGACATGTTCCTGGAAACTTCTATCCTCCCAAGAATGGGCTCTAATAATTAGCGAATATGCCTGGAAATTGATCTCAAAACAGGGCCTATAAATAGGCCTTTTAGATTCGAAGCATTCTGGCTCTGAGATCCTAACCTGTTGGGACAACTAGAGGAGAGGTGGAAGAACAAAAAAGAAGAAGGCATGAATAATATTCATACATTCCAGCTCAAGCTCAAAGAGATCATGCATCGAATTAAGAAATGGAATAAGAGGACTTTGGAAATATTATCAAAGACCCACAGGAGCTAACAACGAATATGGAGAATGCCCAATTCTGGATCATCACTAAAGGAAGATCGAAACCTCTTGTAGAAGAGGAGGGGTGGCTTATTACTCAACTGGAAGAACACGGAAAATAGGAGGAGATACTCTGGAAACAGAAATCCAGAGTCAACTAGTTGAAGGAGGGAGAAAGAAACACCTACTTCTTTCATAAATAAATGGTCCAACATCGACAACACAACATAATTTTCTTCTTGAAAAATGACGCAGGAAATATAGTAATACGACATGAAGACATGGAGGACCTAGTGGTTCACCACTTCCACACTTTTCTCACGAAGCCAAAGAAAAACCGATCTGAGGCAATCCTTAGAATTATTCAAAAATATTGCACCTCATCTCCAAAGACCAAAACCTCAGCCTCATGCAACTGGTCATGCTACAAAAAGTGAAGGAGGTGGTAAAGGGCACAGAAAAAAATAAAGCCTTGGGCCCTGATGGATTTACAGTGGAATTTTTCCAAGGTGCCTGGAAATTCATAGGAAATAATGTTCTGGAATTCATAGAGGAGTCTCGGCGTAACCAAAAGGTTTGCTAGAGCCTAAACACTACTTTCATTATGTTGATCCTTAAATCGGCTAATTCCGACCAATATCTTTGTGTAACGTCATTTACAAGATCATAGAAAATATTATGGAAAATCACCTCAAACCTCTCCACCCCTCTCTTATCTTGCCTGAAAAACTATCTTTGTCGAAGGCCATAAAACTCTAGATGGACTCATCACCTGCCAAGAAGCGATCCACTCCTTGAAACATCTGAAAGCCCAAGGGATGATGATCAAGCTGGACATGTCTAAAGCCTATGACTGCACAAACTGGGCCTTCCTCACCAGCATTCTACAGGCCTATGGGTTTGATCAAATATGGATAAGATGGATCGTGTAAATGGTCTCCTCCCCTGTCTACTCCGTTCTCCTTAATGGATTACCGACTAGATTTTTTAACCCTTCCCAGGGACTAAGACAAGGAGACCCCTTGTCGCCTTTTTTATTCATTCTAGCCGTAGAAGTTCTAGGCATAATGTTGAAGAATGAATCTCATACTCCTAAAATCTGTGGTCTTATTCTTTGGAAAATGACCTCCCCCTCAACCATCGGCAATTTTTAGATGACATTACGCTCTTTTGTCATGTCTCATTGAAGGAAGGCCATAGAATCAAAGAAATTATTCATGTGTTTATGGAAGCCTCTGGGACCTTGATCAACAATGAGAAATATTTCATTTTCTTCTTTAACATGGCTATGAGTATCAAAACCTTTCTAGAGAGAGTGTTGGTAATTTTCATCAGCTCTCTCCCCACTAGATATTTGGGCATGCCCCTTTCTTTGAATTCTCGAAAATAGCTTGCTGGAACTAATTAATCCAAAATATTCAAAACAAGTTTAGCAACTGAACCTTTAGAGCCCTCAATATGGCTAGTCACATTATTATTCTCAATGTTTTCCTTCAACCGATCCCCATTTATCAGCTATCTGGAATGGCCGCGCCTAAAACTATATGCAGAAAAACGAAGGAAATATTTAAGAAATTCCTCTAGGGAGGGGTTCTTCAACTGAAAAGATGGGTTCTGGTATCATGGAAAAACATCATCAAACCTAGATGGAAGCAGTGTTAGGACTTCGAGATCCCCTTACTCTCAACCAGGAACTGGGGGATAAACTATGTTGGAGATGGGTACAAGGAGGAGCATGATTATGGAAACAGATATGGATGTGGAAGTATGACATGCCAACTCAAACATAGGACATTTTAAGGTATCGGGATCCTCCTAAAGGATCAACAATTTGGAACCATGCAGCTCTGAATAGTGATATTATACAACAAAATTTCTTCTGGGAAGTAAGGAACAGACAAACAACCCTCCTTTGGAATGATTCGTGGAAAAGGCGGGGAAAATTATTCCCTAGACAGGATCTGAGTGAGTGCTTCACCTATGCTATGAAAAAAAACAATCAAACAGTAAATCAACATTGGAAGGAGGAGAGAATAAACCATGGCTAGAGAAGATGGAGAGACAGGAAGAGTGGCCAAATGCATTGGATTCAGACTAATGGCTCTAGATGAAGAAGGAGTTGGATTCTAGAAGGATCACAGTCCAGGAAGGGTCAGACATCCTGAGATGGGGCTACACAAAAAAGGGATCATACACAGTCAAGGAAGCGTACAGTGTGAAAGCACGATGGGGTCAACAGAACCAATAGCAAATTTGGAGGAAAATTTGGGAGGAAATTGGTGGCTGAAGGTGGCCTACCTCCTCTGGCTGGTATGTAGGGGGATAATATTGACTTGGGATCAACTGACTAAAAGAGGATTTTATGGGCCATCGATCTATATCCTTTGTTGGAATCAGGCAGAAACAATGGATCATCTCCTTAAATCCTGTCAATATGTGGAGCACAAATGGAGACAAGTGGAAGAGAAATTTGGTAGGATGGATCGGGAACCTGGGAGCACAAGGGAGACCATATTAATCTAGAGACAACACTTATTCTCTAGCCCGGTCCTCAACCTAGCCTGGGCTCTAGTCCTGGGGTTCACTCTCTGGGCTATATGGAAGGAGAGAAACTGCTGAATATTCAAAAACTCAAGTTTGGACCAAGAGGTAGTGTGGGAGGGAATTAATAACATAAGTGAAACCATCCTTTCTCAGAAGTGGATGCCAGATGATTGGCAAGTGCTACCTCATGAAGCCAGAATCCTAGAGCGCCTTCATTTGGCTTCAAGTATGATCACCCCCTCTTCTTGGAAAGTGATCCCTAACAGAGTGGATATTAGTTGGACCCTCAAACCACCACGAGAAGGATTCATCAAGCTAAACTTTGATGGAGCATTAAAAGTAACCCAGGACAAGAAGGATTTAGAGGGATATTTCGAAATCATATAACCATAGCAAGATTCATTTATGCGGATTCTTGTGGCTATGAAAGCAACAATGAAGAAAAATTAATTGGAGCTTATCAATGTCTTCTCCTTGCAACCATGTTAAGCTATATAAAGTTGGTAATTGAATGAGATTCATAATTAGTTGTTAACACCCTAAAAAAAAAAATCAAGTAATGAAATGGGACAAGCTCAACCACAACTCAATAAATGCTAGACATGTGCAAGATTTGGGGAATATAATCCATAAGTTTGAATATGTTGGCATCAACCACGTGAGGAGGGAATGAAACAGAGCAGTAGAACTCCTAGTGAACTGAGGATGTGTCCATCAGAATGATTCCCTGGAAACAAGCTAACCAGCCAACATTTGGGAGGAGCATTGGACACCGTTGGAGAGAATCATAGAGCAAGACAGGGTTGAGAGTGGGGATCATTCATAGTCCCATGAAATAGATCCTTGATCAGGTTGCGGAGAGGTAGATATGACCTCCCATCAGTAATTATGATGGTGGAATTGGTATTGAAGCCCACCACCCTCCACATGAGTGGCAATGGTGGCAAGCAGTCCTTGCATATGCAACTTGAGGCAAGGTGGTAGGTCGGAGGCCCTCACACTTTGATAAAGATCTAACTGAGGAAGTCATGGGGGTTTTGTTACGAAGGTGGAAGTTGGTGTAGGCATGGTAGCAGAACAACCAACCTCCCTTGAATACCAACCACAATGAATTTAAAGTATGTTACTGGTTTCCCCTATGCCTCTCATACCATGTTTTTGCTATGCCAATCAGTAGGTTCCCCTTGGGAGCATAGGGGTGAGAATTCAAACCTGAATCATCTTTTTTTTAGCATGAGGGATTCGACCTGCATCATCTTTTTCTTGGGGATGGTTGGGATGCTACTACGTAACTTTATCTGTTATGGAATGGGGCATAGCCTCTGCAGACATCCTAGCGAGAGTCGGGGTAGAGAGGGGTATCGTTCTAGTGGGATGGAGTCAGAAAGGGAAATTCTCACTTGGTCAAGGGTCTGGTGGGGGACTTGGGCAACGAATTACTTGGGGGTTTTTCCTAGTATCACCACCATGCGCCACCAGGGCTCTGTGAGAACGGATACCGGCCAACGGAATTCAAACTCGAAAGGGATAAAGGGTAGGCATAACAATTATGAAAAATAGGATGGTCGGAGGTATGTCAAGTGGATTGTCACCAGGTTTGGGCTTTGACTGTTGTCTAAATACTGTGGGACTGAAGGAGATAGCAAAGTTTCTGGGGAAATTATGGGAATCGACACTCAGCTCGGTAAGGGAATGGCAAAGGCTAAGCAGGGCACCACATTAATCGGAAAGGGAAATCTAGCCAGGTTGCATGTCATTTTGGGGGTCGGGGATTGGACAATTCTCTGGTGGAATTCCCTGGGGCACGAATGTAATGGAAATCATGCTGCATGGAATGGAAGGTGTCTACATTTTTTGGAATTAAACTACTATTTTTTTCTTTGGACAGGTAAACTCCTAGGAAATTGAGACTGTTGAAAGTCTCTTCCCACCACATCAGCTCAGAATGCGAATAGCCATCAAGTCAGGGACATTACAACAATGGCCCGTTCAAATATTCTTGCTCCACGAGGCTACGACCGGAAAGATAAAGGGAAAGAGGTTGAAGCCCAACCCAATTCACCCTCGATTATGCTAATGGGCAAGAGGCCAATGGTGGAAATCATCCAGGAGGCAACGAAGGCTTACCATCAAAATAAAGTGGAGGAAATTCAAAAATTAATTGAAAAATGGGAAGATGACATTAACAGACAAGTGGGAGAATAAATGGATAGTGAAGAGTGGAAGGATATTGTCCCTGATCCAGGGAAAATGTGGGGCATAAAGACACAGTTTAAGCACACCTTGATTCTTTACTGGTCCATGAAGTGCATCCTTGGAAAGTCCTTGGAGCATATTATATGAGTTTATTCACCATAGCTCAAGACCTCCTAGACTACAGGAGCGAGTTTGATCAAATCAAATTTCAGCTACGAAAGCAAGATGGGCACCTTGAGCACATTGAGCATCACCTTCTATGCATCTCCAAGCCAACTAATCAGGTCAGCACCTCGGTTCAAGATCTGACACCCGTAGAATCTGCCTCAGCTAAGGAGGTAGAGTAGTTTCATAATATTGAATTTAGTTAGATTTTGTTTAGTTTTATATGCAGCTAGCATTTACATTTTCATGGTTAAGCAGTCCCTCCAATAGGCATGGTAAAAATTGTATATGTATGAGCATTCAGGCTTTGTTAGCTTGGAATGAAAGACTAAGAACCTTATTTTTTTAGATGACATACCATGCCATCAGGTTTCCAACAAACTCAGTTTCCCACTCAGGGCGATTTGGTTCCACCAAATAGTGATGTATGGTTGTATCTTGTTTCAAAAAATTAATGAAAAAGGAGTACTACCAAGCTCTTCTCCTTCAATAATTCTAATAATCCTAACCTTCAAAACACGTATTAAAATTTATATGTGTCTACTTCCATAATTCCAATATTCTTAATGCAGGCATACTATAATATCTTGAAAAATACTCCTCTGAAGTTCCAAAAAATTGAATCCATTCAAATCACATAACTTACATCTCCTAAAAATAATGTAACTCGCAAAAAATAGGTTTTAAAGATTTTATTATATTTTGTTACTTATAATTCATTTTAATTATCATATTTCTCTTCTCTACTCCATTATATTATTTCATAAGTTGAGTCATTTCTTTTCTAATATCCAACCCAATGGGATAATTCCAAGTAACTCAAATTATATAACTTGCATGTCTCAAAAATAATACAACTTGTGATTGTTAAGTCTTAGAGTTATTATTCCCCGCCTACAACAGCGTAGGGACTATAGTGTTTGATTAACGTTGACATAACATTAAAATGCTTTGACGAATCACAATATTGGATGTTTTAACCTATGTTTGAACATAAATATTAGCGTAAACAAATTTTTATTCAAAGTTTAAATTTTCACCTCTTATTGCCTAGAAAACTATATGATTCTTTTAAACATAAGATAATAGTGTCACAATTAGTCAATGCTAGTTTAATGCTAAGATGTAGTTAGCATTATTTGGTAAAAATTTAATGCTTTGCACTCTCCACTGCAAGGAAATATAAATAATTATTCAAAACAACCCCTTCAAATACACGGCATCCACTCCAAAGCCACCACATTACACTTCGTGGCATCTTGCATGCCTTCCCCATTTTCATTTGAAGGAAAAATATATTAGTTATGGTAGGTATGAGGCTTTTGCGTTTTCATCTGAAGGAATAAACAGGTAGGTATGCCTCTTTTGTTCTTCATCTGAAGCATAAGTCTGGTTCAACCAAGTCCCGAGTTCATGCTTTCCATTTCCCTGACCTATGTTTGTGATTTCTCAGAAGTGGTTAGTCCCAGTGGGCTATGGCGCAAAACCAAAACCTTGAGATTTCTTAGAAGTGGGCAGTCCCAGCAGACTACAGTGCAAAACCAAAACCGCTGGTTTGTGTGAGAGTATCAAACAAAGACAAAGAAACATTCAAATAAATGGTATCCGCGTGGAGGTGAGAGATATTCCTACATATATTCCATGTTGTGGGTAAAATTTTTAAATAATAAATGAAAAAAATCATAATTTTTTTTAATTTTTACACTGTTTATGGTTCTGACCCACCTGTTGGTGTCATCAAGTGACTAGCCAGAGGGACTGGCGACGGTGAATACAACAACCTTCCACTAACGAATTTCTTGTATACTTTGTCTTTCACAATTCCAATGGTGTTGAAACTCTTGAGAAAATGGGTTGTCCTGTTGGTCCAGGTGGCAAACATAGGAGCGAGACATTTTATAAAACAAGGGAATGGTACTCTCATGCTCGTGCCCCTACCACACAATGAGGAGAAGCATAATCTGGGGAGAATATAGGAATCCTGAGGAGAGGCACCACAAAGGTGCTACTCTCATAATTTCTCTCACCAGATTTTTTGATAAGGTGAGTGATACACCAAACCTAAGTATTTGACTCTAAAAAAACTAAGCGCCTCTGGCTACAAGGTAGTGTCTTATGTAGGAATGAATGCTTTCTGGAGTTCTAAAAGGTTATTCTCATATTTGCACTGTAAATCGTTATTCCCATATTTGCAGTATAATCCACCCTGGGTGTCTAAGTTCCACCATTGTTTATGTTACTATAATTCCATTTCTATCTCAATTATAGTATAGGTTCCATTGGCTACAACCTCCATACCCACCACTAGAATGGCATGGCTACTTTCAGGTGTATGCTAAAAGATGTTATTTGGGGAGTTATTTCATTTTTCCACTGGTCAACGAATTTGAATTTTGTCCTTAGGTCATGGAAAAGGTAAACTTACAACCTAGAAATGATAGTGAGTTAGAAATGCTTATTAAAAATAATATAGTGAGTTATAAATGTGTACTAAAAGAGATGCAATGTTTTGCATATACAATAATTATTATTTTCTTTTTCGATTCAGTCATAATGATTTCAATTAAACATTATGGGGATTTTAGATATTTTTTTCTGGCATATTTAACAATGCTTGAACTGAAGGATGCATAGGCCACAAGGCAATCTCCGCGGTTTCTTTCCAGAGAGGTGAAAGCTGTGAAATCCTTGGTCGAATCATGCAGAAACAAACCTCGGTGAAAGCTGCGAAATCCTTGGTCGTATCATGCAGAACCAAACCTCGGTTTAACAAACAATTGTAATTTTTCAGACCATAATTGTTCTTATTTAATAAACAAGAGCATCATAATTTTTTTTTCCAAATATTCAATGGCGACTATAACTCTTTCAATCAAGATTAATAGGTTCATGCCTTAGCTGGTCGTAAGATTAACAAGTTCACGATTTTGCTTGTCGTCGTTTGTATTACAACATCAATGAGATCAGTCAATACTATTGTGAGTATTACAACATCAATCATATCAATCAAGACTAACATGTTTACATTTTAGTTGATCGTTGTGGATATTTTTACAAAATTATGATGCCATGACTATCCCTCTAGGAATGCTTTTAAAAGGAAAACATGACTTTAGCCAACTTCACTGGCCCATACTGGAATGATCTATGACCAATTTGAATCTAAAATATAGAGAATTACAGTGACATATATACAAATAGTATAACATGAACATATTTGTTCCATTAACTAGATAAAAGATTTGTTCTGTTAACTAGATCATATGGGATTGGTCAACTTGGTTTACCTCAGTAATGCAAACAAAGAAGAATTTTTATCAGAGTTTGGAAGGTTTTTTATCAAATTTTCCCAGCAGGGACTATCGTTGCATGCAGCTCTTGTTATTTTATGTTCTATGAAATTTTCCATTCTATCATGTCCCCTTCCTTTAGTTTTTTATGATATCTACTCTTAGAATTTTCAACATTTAACGTTACTCTACACATAAATTACAAAGTAAATATGAAAGTCGATATATTTTTTTAAAGAGTGCATGAAATTTATTTAAATAATCTTATACATGTATAAATCATTTAATAATCATTAACAATGATAAATAATGGGGATAGTTTTATAAAATTCATAATTTAATTTATTAACCAAATGTCTCGGTGTTCATAGAAACCCCTCAACCTACTAGAGTTTTTGACCAAGAGAATACATATATTAACCAATAAATATTTATATAATAAATTAAATGTATAGTTAGGGAGGCTAGAGTGGTACGGGTGTTATTAAACCTCAAAGAGAATATTGAATTAAAGTCCGCATGGGATCTCGGCAAAGCCACGAACAACCAAGCTGAAGCGCTCTCCCTCTGGCAAGGATTGAAAATCAACTTTGAAAATGGTATAAGGAATCTGATCATTGTGGATGATTCACTGCTGATTATCCAAAATTGTTTGAATGTCTCTAAACATGAGTGCCTCATGGAGTCTAAATCCTCTCCAATACTCATAAGGATAATGTATCTACTTAGGAATATTGAAAAAATTAAAAATTTTCATGTTAAAAAAACCAACAACCATGTGGCGAACGCTCAAGCGAATATTGGAGCAGAGTTAGAAAAAGGGTCCATAATAATCAACAAAAAACAAGAGATATGTCATATCCAAAAATGTAGTTAAATAAAACAATCGCCGAGGAGTCCAGTTGGGGTACGGAAACCCAGAATATTGTGTGGGTATTTAAGATAGGCAACATACGGAGGATGCAACAAAGAGATTTGGAATAAGGGAAGGGTGGTTGGAAGTTAATGAATAGGTGGGAAAGAGGTAGGAAGGTGGCCATGTATCATGGTAGGTGGGTATTTTTCCCTCTGCCACTCTCCTGGTTATTTAATGCACATACAGATGAAGGCAGGTCTGATACCATCGCTCTTCGAGTTGAGAAGGAAATGGTGGTGACGAAGATCGAGGGAATTGGCATTGTTATGTTTCATAGATGATAACTATTTATGTTTGATAAGAAAGGGAGGAATTTTGGGGAGGAAAATGCTCTTTTTTATAATATATGGCAAAGGAAAATCATCCATAGGATATCTCAAGTGTAGAAGATGATTTCCAAGAAGATGGCATACATGATCAATAGTACTGGAAAGATGTAGCAGAGTCTGGGCTCCATGTGAGTATTGGGGATATAGTGAAAAACTCCTATAATCAAGTGACTAAGGAAATTATCAAATAAATCAATGAAAATATGAAATTTTTATACTATGAGTTTTATGATCTTGGAAAGGATATGGAAATGCTTCAGAAACCCATGAAACACATGACTACTTATGTCATGAATTTACATCATAATCTGGAGAATATTGAAGCGAAGGTAGACACAACCACCGTGGGTGTGCTGAAATAAGTCTTTGGCCGCAAGGATGGCTCTGATCATCCAATAGAGGTTAATGTTAGCATTTTTGTTCGTGTTCTGGACCCTGGGGCTGGCAGTATAGAGGAACTTGGATTGCCTCTTGTTGAGGTGACAGGAGAAGACAAACCTGGAAGTCGCAGGTAGCGACTGTCTCACCTTTTGAATTATAATATATGTTTTATCAAATACTAGTATATTGTGGATTTTTCTGGAAGGTTTATAGTACAAAATATATAAAAGGTATGTATGTTAATAATGTATGTAGAAAGAGGGTCTCTATTCTTGTTAATATGTTGATCAATTTTGAGCCTAAGAGCTTTATATCTGTAAAGGACCTGGACTATTTCCAGTTTAATTCATGAAAATTTATACTTGTTCCTTAAAAAAAAATGTGTAGCATGCTTGTTGCAATCTATTTACATTTATTAATAGATGTTTTCTTTCTTCCCAACCTCTCCTTCTTTATCTTTATATTTATATCTATTCTCAATCTCTGTGGCCAAAAATGGGACAATCTATTGGAGTGGAGAATATTTATTCACAAATTGGGAGAATGTGAAGGATAGTACCATATTTGTTATGTACATTACATGTCTATCACCATCTAAGTCCAAGTAGATTAATTTTTAATCTATATTTCCTCAAAATTATTATCTATCATGTTTATTCCCAATTCTAGGGTCTAGAAAAGGGTAAGGTGAGGAATTTCTTGGTTAGTTGGAAGATAATTGAATTACACCTTAAAATTTTAGCTAATGTATTTTTTGTATTCACTTGAAAGGGATTTTCAAATAAATTATAAAGGTATCAAATCGAAATGGAGTTGACATCCTAAGTATTGCCAATGATATTTCTCTATCATACCTTCAATTTTAGTTATTAGATGTGTTATAATTTTTTAAAGGGATAATTTGATTTATTTAATAAATATTTATTTGTAAATTTAAAATAATAATAATAATTTTTTTCGAGAGATATATATATTTAAGAAAACAAAATTTTAATTCTAGAATATATTTATAAATATTTTGATTTAAATGTATATATATAGATAATCAAGTGATTAATGATATATTGTGTAATATGTTTTGGTAGAGGATGACACAATTTGGCAATGCGATGGATTACATGTTATCCATGTTAAGAAAATATTGTTGATGAGAAAACTAAAGGCATTTGAATGATTAGTGAAGCAATGATATGATATTTAGGGATGTTCAAATGTTAGCCTAGGTTGATGACAACACAATATCATGTTGTGTGATCAGTTATTTAAGTATAGTTGACTTAGGGGATGTAATGGTGTAGTGTTCTCTATGGTTGTTGACTTAGGGGATGTATGGTGTAGTGTTCTCTATGCTTGGGTGGTGATGTTCTAGAATTTCTTATAGTGAAATAAGCACTCAAAATTTTTCTCATTTTAAGGTGCATGGCTTGGACTCTCAGAAGATATGTTGTTTAAACATATTTGAAGGTTCACTTCTTAATTTTTAAAGTATAGTCCTAATTGTAGGATGATATTATCAAGAAAGTATTTAAATATTTTTAACACAAATTCCAATTTTGCAGCCTTTGGATAATGACTTAGAGAATTGTCAATTATTTTTAGAGCTTAAAGAGAATACCCATAACAGTTTGATCTTCTTAGTTGAAGTATTAGAAAAAGAGTGCACCTTAGTTGATTATGACATCCAAAAATATATTACGATATTACCCTATTTTTAGTACTATCTTTTTGGAAGTGTACTAAATATAATGGCAACCTCTTCCTCTAGCCTTTATTTTTTCAATATTATTTCTATATTTGGAAACTCTAATGGATTATGGCCAACTTTTAGATCTTTACATACAATGTTTCTACTCATTGGGTCAAATATTTTTCACAACAAAACTTCAATGTGCGCAACAATGCCCAACCTCATTTCAAGAGTGGTGATTTAAATATGGTCTTTGGGTCTCCTTAGTTTTTTTATTTTTAATTTTCTAGAGTAGCTTCAATTTATCTTCTAATAGTAGTTCATGTATTTTCCTTAACTCGAGATTATTACAATTAATGCAACAAAGTCAAAATAATTGCATAGAAATATTACGAATATCGATTACATCAAAGTGACTTGATAATTGATTTGAGTCACAACCATACATATAAGCATAAAAACGAAAACAAGAACAATTAACCAACAAAGAAAAAGCATATTATTAGAAGGATTTAAACCATTACACGGACTTACAAGAACATTGACCTCACATTCCTTTCACCAACCATGTAAAACCATATTAACGAATCCCTCTTTCTTTTTTTTAATCATGGTTAAATCCCTTTCAAATAAGATGAAGAAAAACCACGAATTAGACATCTTGAAGTCAAAAAGGGAAATGTGCATTTTTTAAATTTAAAAAAAAAAAAAAAAAAACCATTGCCTCGAGGTAGGTCAATTGGAAACTATAGTGAAAATGAAGTGTGTACCAAGTGATTTGAGGTTCAAATTTCTCTGACTTACTCAGATATACATAAGAAGCAAACATAAGTACCTAGGGGTTATAGTGGTAGTGGTTGTTACTCGTGTCTACATAAAAAGCATACATCGGTACCTAGGGGCTATAGTGCTAGTGGTCGAAATCGACCTTATATCACGCAAGTACAGAATTAATCTAATTATCAATTCCTCTAATTAAAAAGGACAAGAAAAAAAAAATATTTAGAATAAATAAAATCTTTATCAATATAAATCTCTTTAAGCTATCAAAAATTAAGTTACATTTATGAAACATATAATCATCTAATTGAAAAAATGTTATATTTGTGAAATATATAATCATCAATCTCAACCAACTCAATTTAATGAATATGACCACTCCGTAATTCAACATATAGTCATCCAACCTAATCTAAAGAATATGACAACTTAGTGATTCAAACAACAACCAACTCAATTTTAATAAATATGACAACTTCCTAATTCAACATATAATCATCCAACCCAATTTGAAGAATATGACAACTAAGTGATTCAAACAACAAGCCCATTATAAAAATGCACTTGCTCATCATTGAATCAATCATCCAACCCAATTTGAAGAATATGACAACTGAGTGATTCAGACAACAAGCCCATTGTAAAAATGCACTTGCTCATCATTCTCAACCATTGCAAAAATAGCTAAAATAGCTAGGTGAAAATTCAACTCAGCTTTGTAATTTTCAATGCAAAGAAAATATCAAAAAATTAATTTCAATCCTTACCCCGAAATGAATAATGGTCAAATTGATTAAAAAGATATATCAATATCAAATTAATCGAGAATGGCAAACGTATCTCTCATGTTTTCCATAAAATTATCACCAAGAAAATAGAAATCCTACTAACGAAATTGGACGCACATTAGTGAATCTCATATGTTTACAAATCTATAATGAAAAAGACAGATTATTCCGTTGATTGGCAATCAAATTTGCCAAAATTACAAAATGGACAAGATGGAATCCAAATATGAATGGACATTACAAATGAACATGTTCGATCAATATGAATGGACAAATTGGAATTCTGAATGGATCCCACTTGCGGATATATTTTTATATTGTGTCTCCTCTATATATTAAAATTTTAGTAATTTCATCTGATGTGTTTATAATTATAATTATAATGATGGTATATAATTATTTGTTAATTAAAATGGAAAGTGTATTTATTTTTTTTATTTTTATGAAAAGTGAAAATTATCATAAAAGTGAAAGTGTAACTTTCCTCAAGAGTGAAGTTGCTGTAATTAAATTATATATATATATAATTGCAAATTCATAAAACTGAAACAAATATAACTAAATTTAAAGTTTTGTATTTATAAAAAAAAAGTATTTATATAAATATATTTTACAAAAGGACTTCTAGTTTATAGAATCTCTAACATGGGGTAAAAATCATATTTAGTAATGGAATCAAAAATTATCCAGTTATGTTATAAATTAAAGGAATCAATATTAAGAGGTTTTTTTAAGAAGAATAAAAATATTTTAAGTTTGGAGTTATTCATGGATATTAGTGTCTAAAGTAATGGAGTTGGAGATAGAGAGGAATTTAGTTTCTTTCTTTCTTTTTTTATTGTATACAGTCTTAAGTATTTTCAGAACATTTTTTTCTTTTCCATGGTTTTTTTCATCAAAAGTAAGGATGGAAATTCTAAATTTATTATACATTTCTTCCATTTGGTTTAATTTCTTTATAATTGTGTTAACTTCTTATTTTCACAAGATGGAGGTCATTGTAGTCTTGACATACAAATAAAATTATACTATGTTAATATACTTTGATTTTCAACCCCTTAAATTCCCTATGTAAGGGATTACCTTTTCCATTTGTACGTCTAGTACTAAGTTGGGGATTTGTGATTTTTTCCCTATTTGTAATATTCCAAATTTTTCCTTCAATAAATTACAGTATTAATTTTGTCTATTTTCACTTAGGAGATAAATAATTGGGTGAGAAGGCCCATTCATAATAAAAACATGGATAAAATCCCTCTAGTATGAAAGGGGATCAGCCTTGGAACTAGATTTCACACCCTCATGTGTGAAAGGGGACATTATGCAAAGAGGCTTGGTTAAGTTTGACCAAGTCAAACAGCGCAGAGACATGAGGTGGAAAGCATCTATGGGACAGCGCAGAGATAGAGGAGGGAATGTTCCTTGAAGGAGGAAACCCTAATAGAGTGGGGCCCATGGAGAGGGAGCTCTCATGTGTTTAAAAGGAGGGCAACGCAACCATTGTTATTCATGCATATGATTATTGATTTCATGTCTGCTTAGACGTTTCTGCAATCCCGGATGTTTGGCTGAGTTGCTATGCTGCTTAGCACAAGGATCTCCTGCTTAGGAATCCTTCTCCTTTCTTGAGAAGCCTCTTGAAGGAGTTGTATTAATTTGTCTCACATCTAGGCTTGAGGCCAAGCATCCTCCTCCAGGACAGCGTTATTGTTGTAGCAGCATATCTCTGTGTTGCAGGGTGTTGCAGTGAGGGATTACAACACCTATTCCATCACTTGTTTTTCAGAGGAGGAGTCTTCCTTTCCTTTGGAGGATCAGTTTGGAACTTTCTGAGCTTATTGCAGATCTTGGCACTTGGAAAATTCATTCTATTCCACCTACAGCGCAGTTACCCTCTTAGACTGCGTTATTTTTATGGAGCACTTGCAGTGAGGGATTGCAGTGTGGAGATCCATTGGAGGAGGTCTACTTCATATTTCTTATCATCTTCAGCCTTCTCTATTGAGTTCCATATTTGAGTTGCAGTAGCTGCCAACAACTCCGGCGTTTTTTCCATTTTGTATATTTCAGCCAATCCTTCGGAGGATTGATGTATTATTATTTCTAAGGGTTAGAGCTTTGCTCCCCTATTGTATTTGAGCCATATATTGTCATATTCATGTATTGACATCATTTTGCAGAGTTATCCATAATAAACTGCTCTGTCATAGCCAAGGGTTTCATATATGCAGCAGTGTTTCTTCATTTCCATGTCTTGTTGAGGCTTGCATTGCCTTTCTTGAGTGGATGTTTCCTCAGGAACTTGTACTTTCTTTGCTGCTATAAAATTATTTGTTGGCTATCTATATCTTCTTGTCTCACAACTCATAAAATAACACTGCTGATCTATTATATGTCCATGCATTAGTTGCAGTCCCTTCATCGGGCACTTTTAGAGGACATATAGCAGTGGGACATTTGTTTAACCACACTAGAGGGATTTCTTTGGAGCCTCCTCTTGGATTTAGCACTTAGACACATTTTTCTAAGGGATATAGGTCTTGGTTTCAATTCCTATAGCAGCCATTACTGGAAAAATGAGTTTTATAGTCATGCCTTGCTAGTTGTTTCAGATTTGGAATATTATAGTGGTATCAAAGCAAGATCTTTAGCTCAGCCTGTGAGTCTAAGCCTAAGAAGATCATAATGTTGAGGGAGATGAGATTACTCTCATCGGTGTTCAGAACCAGAGAAAACCTCTCCAAGAAGGTTAAGGAGATTGAAGAAATAGAAGAGGAAGGACCATGCACTTCCTATTCTCATCAAGAAAAATACATTGAGCATGAAGGACACTTAGATTATCAGATTCTAAGTGATTACCTTGTTGAATACAGATCTCAACCTAGAGCCTTCAAGGAGACTCTAGATTTCCCTCATTTCATCCAATTGAAGGAAGAGAAGAGACCCAATAGATTTCTATTGTCTACGTTTGATGGGTTATCTACAGCAATTACTTGGGTGAGGAAGTTGGAGGCATTTTTCCTACTACATCCTGTAGCCGGGAAAGAAGCTGTTGAAATCTCAGCGCTGCACTTAGAGGGTGAAGGCTATGTTTGGTGGTGCAACCACTTGAGCCATGCAAGGGTGAAGACTTTTTTAGAGTTCACTCAAAGGTTGATACAAACCTTTGATGGAGAAAGAACAAAGGAGGAAAAGCTCATACCACTTGAGGAACTTTGTCCGAATGTTGTCACACTCATGGAGGAGCAGCCACATGCATCAACAATTGGGGCAGCCAACACTTTGGAGGAAGGAACTCTTGCAGCCCTACAAGAAGTTCCAAAATCACATCAAGGTATGAAAATATTTTCATACCTTGGTTGCCTTGCGCTGTGCAACATGAAAACATTCAAGGAGGAAGCAAACCATCATTCTCATGAGCCATTGTTGGATTATACATCACACTTGAGGTTGGGGTTTGAAGACTTGAAGGAAGATGGTAGACATCTTGGAGTGAGAAACCCTTTCTCCTTTCAAGATGACACTTTCTCAATGAGCTCCTCTTAGCTCAAAGAGGAACTTCTACTTTCAGCAGATCCAAGACCTCATTGGTTTTGGAGGACTATTGTTGAGAGGGAGGTCTCAAGGAGAGATCTCATTAGAGGTGCACTTCAACACACCATGGAGTGAAAAGGTTTCATTCCTTTCTCACGAAAGCAGATAGAAGATGGAAGACATCTTAGGATGGATAACATCTCTCATGCTTTTGTTGGACATTCCTTGAGCCATGCACATCATGATGAGAGGTTTTTTCCTACCACCTATTTAGGTCCTTATAGGGTCTCATTGATCCTTGAGAAGATTGCATTTCAAAATCCCATGAAGTGCAAAGACAGAGATTTGGTTTGGGAGGATGGTAGCCCTCATGGGAGGAGTACGAAGATGAAGAGGAGGAGAAGGCATCCACATTTGATTGAATGGATGTGGTTGATGATCAAGGATCTAGAAGCCTACTTTCAGATTTATGACACTGGGCAGCAGGAGGCTTGGTTGCGCTGGTTATTCTTGAAAGAGTTTGGCCATCACTTGGCATACACTCTTCCTAAGAGTAGGAGGATGGAGAAAAGATGGCAAGATACTTGCATCATTGGGAATCATAGAGTATGGATGCATGGTGTTGATGTGATACTCATGTCATTCATTGTGTTCTCATCACATGAGTTGTATGATGGAAGTACGGGGAGCCAACAAAATATTTTGTTGCTTTGCTTGTCCTTGGGAGAGCAAGAGTAGATTTGCTCTCACACTTGGCATAATGTTGCAGGAGGAGGAGATGGAATTATCTCCTTGGTCTTTGATGATTTGGAATAACTTCCATATTGGGAAGTATTCCACATTTGTTGCAGCATTATTAGAGGAGTCTTTGACAAGGAGCATGTCAAAGAACAGAGCGTTGTATTGGAAGGAGCTTATTTGCATGAGCTCACAGCGTTGTCACTTTGGAGTAGAGATTTATGGATGGAGTGTCCCTAGGATCACTTCACATTGTATGCACTTGGTGAAAAATGAAGAGGTGATGATGATAGAATAGTGGATAGAGGCATTTATCACTATGACATATTCTTCTTGACTTGGGTTTCCAAGCATAAGGAGGATTATCTTCTTGTAGCACATGGTTCATTATTCTTCATAGCATGCCAAAACACTATGGAGGACTCATTCATGGATCCATGTACCATCTTACTTCCGACATATGGTAAGAAGATTGTTTCTACACTCATTGATTTGCACACTCTTATCATTACTATGCAGTGCATTGCTTCACAAGGAGGCAAGCTTGTCACATTGCTCCATGATCACTGTTGGGCCAATCTATATGATGGAGGCAGCCATCTCTTATGTGGCCTTGGGAAAAAAATTTATCATCACTTGTATGTTCAGTTTTTTCACTCTAACATGTACCATATGAGGACATGCATTATTAACCATGTAAAAAGAAACATTTTTCCTTGTACTTTTCTCAAGCAGCAGCTTGTAAAACTGCGTTGTACACACCTAGGAGATTGTTGGTACCTTCAAGCACTACATGAAACCATCATTATTTCCTTCATTCTTATACTGATCATGTCGTCATTTGCTGATATTGTTTCTATCATTCTTGGAAGCATGATTATGAGGGTGACACATGAGTTGGATGTGTCCTTGAGGGGAGAAAACTCCCACATTTTCTGCACTACATGTTCTAATGGGAGAATGAGAAGAGATATGGCCACCATAGCCACATGTTTGTTCTCTTTTGAGGTGGGCCATGATATTTATATTCATCCATTGTATAATCATGGGCAAGTATTGGATCATGTATTATTGACACATTCAGCCATTTACTATCTATTAGTAGATGTGATGGATTTTAAAAATCACTTGCTTTCTACTTTCTGATGTTTGCAGTGGATGAGACTGCGATGTGTCCTCTTGCGATATTGTTTGTATCATGCATCATCATGTCAAACTTGCAGAAAAATTCTCATTGGGATACTCTATGATGACCATGTCCTATTCATCATGGATGTATTGTTTTGGGCCAACTTGTTCTTCAATGTTGGAGGAGAACTCTTTGGAGGATTTTTCTTCACTTTGCCATTTGAGGGCAATAATTTTATAGCCCAGGATCAGCACACACTCTACACTTATCATGATTGGAGAGAAGTACAGCTTGGGGTAAGCTATGGTGCTTACCATGTTCATATTTTCAGCCCACCTTCGTTTCTGTAGCTTGAGGTGGAAGGATATTTTTAGGAGTTGCCTTATTGGGAGGTGGCTCATTTTGTTTGGATGATTGCTTGGGATGGAGGATCCACATGGGGAAGATGTTCCTCATCACATTTCAGACTCCTTGCCTTGAGTGGAGACTTTCCAGTTCTATCCTTGCAGTTGCTTGAGGACAAGCAACATTTGGGAGGGGAGGACTGTAATATTCTAAATTTTTCCTTCAATAAATTGGAGTATTAATTTTGTCTATTTTCACTTAGGAGATAAATAATTGGGTGAGAAGGCCCATTCATAATAAAAACATGGATAAAATCCCTCTATTATGAAAGGGGATCAGCCTTGGAACTAGGTTTCACACCCTCATGTGTGAAAGGGGACATTTTGCAAAGAGGCTTGGTTAAGTTTGACCAAGTCAAACAACGCAGAGGCATGAGGTGGAAAGCATCTATGGCACAACGCGGAGATAGAGGAAGGAATATTCCTTGAAGGAGGAAACCCTAATAGAGTGGGGCCCATGGAGAGGGAGCTCTCATGTGTTTAAAAGGAGGGCAAGGCAGCCATTTTTATTTGTGCATATGATTATTGATTTCATGTCTGCTTAGACATTTCTGTAATCCCAGTTGTTTAGCTGAGTTTTTGTGCTGCTTAACACAAGGATATCCTGCTTAGGAATCCTTCTCATTTCTTGAAAAGCCTCTTGAAGGAGTTGTACTAATTTTTCTCACATCTAGGCTTGAGGCCAAGCATCCTCCTCTAGGACAGCGTTATTACTGCAGTAGCATAACTCTGTGTTGTAGGGTGTTGCAGTGAGAGATTACAACACCTCTTCCATCACTTGTTTTTCAGAGGAGGAATCTTCCTTTCCTTTGGAGGATCAGTTTGGAAGCTTTCTAAGCTTATTTCAGATCTTGGCACTTGGCCAAATCATTCTATTCCACCTATAGTGCAGTTACCCTCTTAGACTACGTTATTTTTATGGAGCACTTGCAGTGAGGGATTGCAGTGTTGATTGGAAGGTGATATCTCAAGTGTAAGGATCAGCCTTCCACTTTGGAGATACATTGGAGGAGGTCTACTTCAGATTTCTTATCATCTTCAGCCTTCTCTATTGAGTTCCATATTTGAGTTGTAGCAGCTGCCCAACAACTCCGGCATTTTTTCCATTTTGTATATTTCAGCCAATCCTTCGGAGGATTGATGTATTATTGTTTCTAAGGGTTAGAGCTTTTCTCCCCTATTGTATTTGAGCCATATATTTTCATATTCATGTATTGACATCATTTTTCAGTAGTTATCCATAAAAAATGCACTGTCATAACCAAGGGTTTCATATATGCAGCAGTGTTTCTTCATTTCCATGTACATGTCTTGTTGAGGCTTGCATTGCCTTTCTTGAGTGGATGTTTCCTCAAGAACTTGTACTTTCTTTGATGCTATAACATTATTTGTTGGCTATCTATATATCATTGTCTCATAGCTCATAAAATAACGTTTTTGATCTATTGTATGTTCATGCATTAGTTGCAGTCCCTTCATCAGGCACTTTTAGAGGACATCTAGCAATGGGAGATCTGTTTAACCACTCTAGAGGGATTTCTTTGGAGCCTTCTCTTGGATTTAGCACTTAGACACATTTTTCTAAGGGATCCAGGTCTTAGTTTCAATTCCTACAGCAGTCATTACTGGAAAAATGTGTTTTCCATTCATGCCTTGCTAGCCATTCTAGATTTGGAATATTACACTATTTATATCTTTCATGAACTCTACTAAGTTCCTTGTTATCTATAAATGGTGCCTCTAAGAACTTTGTTTAATCCTCACCACCTTCACCCTTCCTATATTTTTCCTATACAAAGAGATATACAAAGAGCTAATTGATGGCCTCTAATATTGGCATACCTCATTCTTTTGTTTTCGTGCCTTCGGTAGCATGTCCATTATCTTCTTTCCATCAACCTCCATATCCTCTATGTGGGATTCGTATACTAGGGTGGGAAGAATGCAATCCATGTTATCTTTAAGAAAATGTAGAAAACTTAAAGAGTAGAAGGAAATCGAAGCTCTAACCTTCAAGAATGTATTCTTCATATTGAATATATTTTTCTTATATCACTCCAAAGTTCAAATATACTAGAGAATGAGAGAACAAATTTCATCAAACAATAGTTCGCATACTCCCGCACTACTAGTTCATAACTTCATCCTTGTCCACTTATCATCAAGGGAGGTTATGTTACTTATAATGGAACAATGGTGAGTTGTTGATGGAATGGTCATTATCAATGAATGTACCATATCACTGTTTTTAGTGATGTTCCATCTTGGAGGTTGATGACAAAGATTGAAAAACAATCCTCGAATATCAAATGAAAATTATTATCTACATTTTCATAGTTCCATACACCTTATGAAAATCAGGTATTTTGTCACAAAAACAAGGGGGAATCATATATAGATTTAGTCTATGGCTAAGCTCAAATTAGATTATTCTCATTATTTTCTATGTCAGCATTTAGGAAAAGGAACATCATTAAAATACAAATGAACTTTTCAAATAACTTTTCATGGAAAATAGCCAATTATAATGAATCCCATGTTTATACAACCTCACCATCAAGATAATTAATTTTTTATTTTTCAATTCCTTTTATGTATGTATTTGATCTGTATTTGTAAACCTTAAGGTTATATGAAATTTGCAGGTTAAATTTTATGTATTTTAGGAAATAAATCAAATTTAAAAAGCACATAAATTAGTGGTTTTTAACTTAGTTTGCAACATAAAAACAAAGACAATGATACCATATACAGTAACACAAGACAACAAAATGATGGAGTTCACCCCTCTTGGTCCAGCTTCCAATGTTGGGTATCTTTCATTAAGTGCCTAGATTTTCAATTACATGGATTTACAGTACCCAGAATGCAAAAATAATGTCTCTAATGGCTCCAAAACAGTAAAAAACCCCAAGTAGGGCTCTTGGTGGGCTCAATTTGGTCAAAAAATGAAGAAGTTATTCTCAAGAGAAGTTTTTTTGTTAATTGATCTAAAAATTGCACTCCTCTACTAATTATTCTATGAATCCACCTTTTCTGAACCACCAAGCGACAATTTCGCAGGACACCAACGAGATTCGTGCGGAATTGGATGCATTTTTTTTCTTGCTTTAAATTCCCAATGACCCTTTCGGGTGGGAAAATTTTGGCCGCATGCCCCTTTATCTGACATTATGCCCGAAATGCCACACCAGTTTGTTACTTTATTGTGCTCGCACCATGGTTAGGTTCTGTGATATCAGGGTGTACTTACCGGCACCCGACTATGGTAAGGTAGATGTTACCAGGGCTTTGGACTAGGGTTAAGCTCAAGCCCTAAAATCCCATATCGCTTGTGGTCTCATGGGTGGTGAGGTGACCGGGGACCAGGGCTTAGCCCCGACCCCGTCCCTCTAAAAATGAAACAAAAAACCTTTAAATCTAACCCAACATGATATGTTGTTAAGTAACATCATTGGAGTTGTGGTAGATTTTTGCATTGTGGAGCTTGAGGTCTCCTGTTCGATCCTTCTTAGTGGTAGTTTATCCTTAACCAAATTTTTCATAACCTATATGAGGCTAGGTGGCTACCTTCCATTGGTCGACGTGGCTCCCATTCATAGGGCTAGATAAATCACCACCAGCCAAAATTCAACCAATTTGAACCAATCTGGTGAGGCGAATTGGTAGCCTACCATTGGCCCGAGAAAGGCAGTCAACTTACCCTGTCAACCTGCACCCCATTTAGCGTTTGGACTACCCAATCAGTGTACCTGCATCCAACCTGCAAATTTTTTAGTTTTTTAGGAAAACAATCAAAACGTGATATCAAGAGCATACGTTATCGGTTTTGAGTGATTCAAGTCGCGTTGGATTCAAGGAGACAAGATCTACATTTTGGCATCAGTTTCGATCACTTTTTAACACTTATAATTTTGAGGAATTTACTGATACAATAGATCATTCCTCCCCAATAGAACCTTTTGGACCTCTAAAATATCATGTTCAGTCAAAAAACAGATGGGGGTATTTTTCCGTCACCCTTCCAATCTCAATCCATTTTTCTTTTCTTCGATTTGTAGCTTTCAGCCCCACATGAAGGTACTCCATGTTCCCTCATTTTGAGGTTCTTGTTTTCCTCTCAAGGATGGTGTGTTGTTGTAATTCTTCAAAATATTCAAGAGATAAACATTCAATTGAAGGAATCTGAGCATTCTCTCCTTCATTTTCAATCAAAGGAGGCTCATATAATCTCAAATCTTCACCATTAACAACTACATAGATTTTCATATATGGAGGAAAATCTAACGGGAAGGCATTATTACCAATATTTTCTAAAATCTTGAATGGACCATTTTTTATTGGTTTAAGTTCTTCACCTTCTCCTTGGATTATTTCCTTGCTAATGTGAAGCCAAAATTAATATCCCACTTGAAAACTGTGATCAACACGATGCCTATCATGTCGTTTTTTGTACTTGTCTTGACTCTTTTCCAACTATTCTTGAACCATTTGATGCACCCATTGAACTTGTCCAATAAATCTCTTGGCCTTATCTATGTCACTATGTCCATAAATAGCAAAATATTTCCCAAAGATAAAATATAGAGGAGATTTTTGTAAGTATCCCAAGCATGCCTCAAATGGAGATGTTTGAGTCGATGAACGCTTCGCTCGATTGTAAGCATGTTGAATGCAGTGAAAATTTTCATCCCAAAATTTAGGATGCTCGCTGCAATAAACACGAAGAAGATGTATTACCATTCTTTTCACCACTTTTGTTTGGACATCAGTTTGCAGATGGAATGTTGTTCTCTTTTTCAATTTTGTGTCCATGATTCCCCACAAGCTTGACCAAAATTTCTCAACAAATCGAGAATCTCGATCAGAAATAATGGATGTGGGCAACCCAAATTGCACCCATACATTTTTAAAGAACAACTGTGTAGTTTTTTTAGCTATAACCTACTTCTTACACGGCATCAAAATACACAATTTTCTTAAATGATCTACAACTACATAAAGATAATCATGACCTTCCTTATACATAGGTATACCTACCACAAAATCCATAGAGACACTTTCCCAAGGACAGGAAGGAACGGGAAGTGGAGTATACAATCCCAACTTTCTATTTCTAGGCTTACTCATATCACATAAATAACATCCTCCTGCATATCTTGACACACTTTGAATCATATGAGGCCAGTAACAATACCTCTATAATTGTGTCATTGTCTTTCCTACAGCAAAATGGACAACAGTAAGAGAAGTATGTACTTCCCTTATGATGTTGAATCTTTCTCCCTGTGGAATACATAGCTTGCTAAGATGATATAAGAAAATTTCATGCACATGATAATCTAATTCCTCTACTTCGTTACCTTTACACAAAGTTGCATATACATCCTTAAAATCCTCATCTAAGGCATATTTCTCAACATAGCTCTCATGCATGATAGAATTGTGCTTAAGAATAATGGATGCACTAACAATTGGCCTAGATAACATATCAACAACTTTGTTATATATACCTTTATTATACCTTATCACCAAGTGGAATGGTTGTAAGAAACCCATCCATATGAAAGGCCTCTTTTGTTGTATCTTCGTTTGTGATTGCAAGTATTTCAATGGTTGATGGTCAGTTTGAATGATAGTTTCCTTACCCATCAAGTAATGTTTCCATTTTTTCACACTTTGTACAAATATCATAACCAACCACTCAAACAAATGTTTCTTTGTCTTGAACGTTGTCTTTGTTAGGTCCCTATATTACTAGTTTAGTCCCTTATTGTTATTAGTGTAGCCCCCTTATTTTTATTTTTGTACCCTTGTAACCCCAATGTTGTTATTATTGTGCCCTTACATTATTATTGTTAGGTCGGCTAGGATTGTATTGTGGCACCATGGACTCCTTTATATAGAAGGAGGTTTTGGTCATTTATATCATCAAATAATTGTTCATTTATGTAATGTATTAGAGGTTTTCCCCTAGAATTGGCTGATTTCTAAGGCATTGATCTCTCTTTTATTCTATTTTTGGAGCTGGTTTCATAACATTTTGTATCAGAGTTTTGCATTCTAGGGTTTCGCTGCTCCAAACAGATCAGCGTGGAATTTTCGTTATAACTTGTTTTCTACGAAGGTTCAGAAGCTGAAATTTTGTATAGAGCGAAGCCAAAATCCTGAGGAACGTTGTGGAAAAATTTCAGATCTTGGTTTGCAATATTTTCGGAGATATGATTTGTGCAATTTAGGGATTTTTGCAGGCGCCTGAATTTAACCTAAACAGGTCATCGTGGAATTTTTGAAACAACGATTTTTCTACGAGGGTTCAAAAATTGAAATTTTTAGAGAGTGAAGCCATAATCCAGAGGAACGTTGATCTAGGTGGATATTGGTGGCCACCGGCCTATTCCACTTGCGGCCCCACCATTGTCTCTTTCTTTTTTTCACAACATACTATTTTTAGTAGTTTTTCGGGTCCTGAACTTCTGGAGACGTTTTGAGGCCGTAAAAGACATTTTTTTGGCATCGTTTGTTCGGTAAATATCAATTTTATATGATTATATTTTGGAATCAATATTCGTAGCGAGAGTTGTAGTCCTTGGATAGATCTTTCTAACAATGTATCATGTGCGTCAAACGGAGATAGTATGCCGAAGTTACGTCCCCGGGAAGTTGAAACACCAATTTACCCAAACGAGGCCCATAGTTTTGGTGCTTCATCTCCTAAGGTTATGTTTTTGGACGTTTAGAGTTCTCCATTGTTTCTCCATAATAAATAGGCCCTCGAGCCTCATTGTAACACAGTTCAGAGGTCTATAGTCACCACATCTCTTCTCATAGATTCGCTACCAGCACCCTAGCTATTTTATTTCCATCATGTTTGTAAGCATTTTTTGTGATTTGATATTAATGAAATGAAGCCTTATTTCCGCTGTATCACTATGTTTATGATTATTTCTATATTTTGTTGTGTTCTTGCATATAAAATCCAGATCAGTGGTATCAGAGCAGTCTGCTTTCTCTCGATCCTTCTTTGCATGTCCCCAACGAGGTCAGGGTATAAGGAGTTAGGGCTCGATCTGGTGGAACGTTTGCAAGATTAGCCTCGCAAGCCCCGATGGATGCCCAAGGGGAAGAAAAGAAAGATGAGGGAGCAGGAGATTCTATCAAAATATTGCTCGAGGAGTCCCTCGAAAAAAAAAGGAACGCGATGATGGATAACTTTACCCAGATCCTTCAACGACTGCCCACAGGCAGCGCATCTACATCCAACAACCACTCTAGAGGTGCGACTCACTTTAAGGTACAAGTAAACTTTGACATTCCCATATTTGAGGGTCAAATAGATGCAGATGTCATAGATAGATGGTTGAATCTATTAGAAGGATATTTCTCGGTTCATAACTTTTCTGACCTGGAAAAGATTATTTTTGCACTCCTGAAAGCTACCCCCCATGTCAACGACTAGTGGGAAACCTACTATGAGAAAAAGGATGAGACACAACCCTCTCTGTTCTCAGTCGTACCCACTTGGAATTCTTTCCGAGATGCCATCAAGGAACAATACTATCCCGTGGGGAGCTATGAGGACAAGTACATACAATGGACCACGTTGTGGCAACAAAGGGATCAATATGTGCATGAGCTGACGAATCTATTCCATACCCTGGACACAAAGTTGGGTATCAAATATTCAGAGAAACATTTGGTGCTAAAGTATTGCAATTTTCTACAGAGATACATTCAGGAGGAAATGGAGTTTTTTGACATCTCCTCGCTTGGTACGGCATACCACTATGCTGCCAAGATTGAGCAGAAATTCAAACAGAAGAAGCGAGACTTTGGATTTATGAATCAAAAGCAATGTAAAGGTGCCCCCAAACCGCAGAACAAACGACAAATCCAAGGCATGGTGGCCCAAGACAACCTGCCAAAGCCACAAGCAAAGAACAACACTATGAAGCCAAAGAAGGACAAGGGAAAGTGGTGTGAGTTCCATAAGAGCTCCACTCGCAACACAAGTGAGTGTGAGGCCAAGCAGTCATTGGTGGCTGAGATGAGGGCTTATGAATCAGATGAATGATCTAACTCTGAATCAAAACCTGACAAGGGGAATGACAAAGGGAATCAGATTATTGATGTGGAGCCCAACGCCATTGTTGCCAATAAAAATATCCAGAAGGAGGAACCAGAAGATCCAGAGGAGGGAGAGCATCTCTTCCACTCCTAGATGTGGGTAAAGGGCTCCCCGCTACGGTTCATTTTTGACAAGGGGAGCCAAAAGAACCTCATTTCAGAAAATTTTGGGCTTGCCAACCACAGCGCACCCACAACCATACACCATTGGGTGGCTTCACCAAAGACAGAATCTTCACACCAGCCAGCAGTGTCGCCTTCCCTATAGCATCAAGCCCTTCACGGATGAGGTATTGTGTGACATTTCTCCTATTGATGTTTACGATGTATTATTAGGCCAACCATACTTGTGTAAGAGACATGTCGTGTGTTGTGGATGATTTTGTCACCCCCCTAGAGACGAGCCTAGAGTTGCCATAGACCGAGTGCCTAGGACATCTTAATATAGCGGGGAGGCATGTAATACTGACTTGGGTTGTCAATCCAAATGCCTTCCTACTATCTCTTGTTTGAACAAGGAAATTAGTTTTGAATGGGACCAAACTCTCTAAGAAGTCGACATGAGCAGATAAGAATAATGTAGGAACATCATGTAAAACTCCAATACAAAGACATCGGACAATTAAGAGACCGCTTACCTGTAAAGAGGGCCGCTCAAATAATATATCACGAAATCAAATATCGGGAGGTGAGTGCGGTGAAGAGACATAAAGAAGATATTAGCTAACATGAGACTCGATACCCGGATACACAACGAAATCCACATAAGGGCATACCAATCTATGAATCCTTATGTGACAATGGCGTTTTAAAAGCACCCTCCTCATGCAACTAATATAGCGGAAAATATGGAAGAGATGATCATGGAACAGTGATATCATGACTAGGCCTATTTAAAGCGCTTGACTAATTCCGTAAAAGGGCACCAACAAGGATGAATCCTTACCGCAAACTAGTGAGCCACTCGCATTCTAGAACATGATACAAGAAGATAAATAGCATGAAAGGAGATATTGTATTAACACATAAGAGAAATTACATACCGTGAGATACCAAAGACCGTAATCCTCACATACGCTTATAACTCCTCCTCACCGAGACCTTACGGGCTCCGAACCTTCATACGGAAATATTACAAAATGTATACAAAAGCCTTTTTCGCCGCACGATCTTTCGATAGAAATCTCGAACCCTTACAATGTCTTCTTTTCGGGCCTTTATAGAGGAGATGGAGAATTCTAGAGGAGGAGGTAGATAGAAAACATTTAATGACTTATTTTGAATCAAATGGCGGAAAGAATTCGCGTCCACACTATGAATGACTAACTATAAATAAATGTACTTTACAATCTCTCTATAGAAATAAATGCCGGGAGATGAAAATCTCCTTTTATACAAGACACAAATAATAAAATATATACAATGCTCGGCCTTTTCGTCGAGGAAAAATCTCGTCGCCGTAAGAGCCCCGAGATAGTCCGCAATTCTGCATCGTACTCTCGGCCCTTAGCTTTGGATTTGAATCCCGGATCTTTAATGTAGGGCGAATTTCTCCGGACGGTTCCGTGGATCCATATCTTTGTCTTCTTTAATGGTGATCATTTCTCCCACCTACCCTCGGCTTCCTCTTTAAATTTTACCCACAGAATATCGTCCTTTTATGGGCTCGAACCTTTGCAACGAGGTAGTGAATTTGAGCACCCTCATATTGTCTTGAAACCCGCAAAACCCACAAAATATTAGAGAAAATCGATACGATATGGAGGCGGGGACGATGGACACATGGTCGATCGGGGAGAAATGCACGAGGGTGGTGGGAGAGAAGCAATGGAGACATAGATTTAACAAACGAAGCGTGACTTCTTTACATAAGGCAGCTTTGGACGTAAGGGGTGAATGAAAATGAAAGGTATGAATGAAAACATATGCACATGCATATATATATATGACGGGGGAAACTATTTCGGACGTGCGGGAGTAAGACACGTGGGCGTACGGGGGACAAGTGGATGAGTGATGTGGAGGTGTAGTCAATGGACGAGGGGAGACTCTATTCGGAGCCATGGGATTACAAAAATAGATCGACGCGGCTCGAAAATCGATGGGAGAAACACGATGGTGGGCCATATGACATAGCGGACACGTGGTAACGGGTGGGCGACTGCGGAGGATATTCACCCTTGTCGGATTGACATCACCGGATCCGACGGTTCAAACGGATTCCGCTGTCCCGCGCGATTGTACGGCTCTTTAACGCGCGGTGAAAGCGGTTTCATGGGCCATACTAAAGACATGCGGCGCTTTTTTCTATGGAGTCACCGCCCCCACGGTAAATACCGTCGTTTAGATGAGAGTGGTGCGGGAGCTACCACCGGTTTTACGTGCGCGGGGGCCCTCCACACGGGATGATTGTCGCTCCGTTGATTTGACCTCGATCGGACGGCCACCATTTCACCCGAACATAAAATGATAAGCCCCTTTTTTCTTTTGACTTGTAGTTTTCGGGCTCGGGTCATGTGATGACGACAGAAATTAGCTAAGGCCCCGGGGCTTTAGTCTAATAGATTTAAATTGCGAGTTTTAAACTTTGGCCAAGTGTATTTTTCCGAACGAGGGATGGCGTTGTCAAGCGGGAGCATCGGGATTTAAACCATGGTGGAGGTCCGAAAGAGGTTTAGAAAAAGGTGGTAGGCCGAAAATTTACATGCAGGGAGTAAATATGTACAACATCGGCTCCATCCGGGGATGACATGTTCGTCCCTCGAGGCATGTCGATAACACGCGACCTCGAGACCCTCGTGTATGTGAATTTTATCCTATAATCCCTTTGCATTTTCTTCAAGACTCATCGGCTTATTTACATTATTCAAAGAATGATGAAACAAAAAAGAAAACTAATGTACAATATAATACACCGAGCTGTCTTGGCCTCCCGGTCCCATACTATGCTTTGTTTGGTGTCCATTAGTTGCATTATTCTTCGATTGTACCCCTCCATGTTTCCCTATTTTATTCTCGAAATTTTCCTCCGGCTATGCTTTCACATTTTGTTTTTTGTTTTTCCCTTGCCAAACTTTCTTTGCTTTCTTGTCTGCTATCTGCCGTTTCGAGGCACCTTCATCATCGGTCTTTCCGATGTCGTCAATTCCTATGCCCAACCTTTCTTTTATCCGGAACTAACTTTGCTCACTCGTTGTCTTCATCCTCGGGCAGCTTTGATTTTTGCACTTTCCACTCGCATCTTCAATATGGCTCTCGAAAGCTCCGATCACCTTCTTGTATTTTGAAAGGCGAAAGTGATCTCTTTTTTTGTTCCACAATAGCAGCTTTCAAAAAATCTTCCTTCTCGCCGGCAACATGCTCGCTAGAAAAGACCCTTGATCCTTCTTCAAATATTTGCAAGAAATGCACATAAGGACCATGAGATGATACCCGATTAAGAATATCTCGTGGAGGCTTTAATCGAGATTTCTTCTTTTTCCACCGGATGGAGAAGGAAATTCTCTTGAGAAATGGTGGCTTCTTGGTTTTCTTCCTTTTCCGAACTCGGGGACTCATCATATATTGGAGCTGAGTCCTTTTGGAACTCGGTATATTGCTCGTCCGTGCTTGAGCTCCATGAAAAGATCTATGTATTCTTGAACAGGGGGCATGTATCTTTGCTTCCTCTTTTTCAAGAGAAGGCTCGTTATTTTCATCTTGCTCAAGAGCTTCTTCTTTGCTCTCCTCCTCTCTCGAAAAGAAAGACTACCGATCTCCGCTCTCATGACACTCATCACCGATGCTTTCATAACTTTCCCCCATCGGTGTCATAGATAGGGTCCGGGTCGGGTTCACTCGCTTCTCCGGGAGACAATCATCATCAAATAAATCATAACTAGGAAAGTTGCGGTCATAAGCAATGTCACCAATCAAACCTCGTTGGATTCTCAGCGAGGTCCTTCTTCATCTTGATCCTTAGAGGAGTTTCCCGGATCCAAATTATCAAACTCAAATGACGAATGGGCAAGAGTAGGTGTTCCATAGAAAATTTTTTTAGGCAAGTCGTCGATTTGATATTCGGTCGACCCCTTCTTCTCGTCCAAGGAGATGATTGTTTTGTATTTCTTTTGTAGTAGAAGAGCAGCAGCCTCTCATTTTCTTGTACTAGCTGATTTGGAGGCGTATGTCTTCTTGAACCTCCTCTTCCACATCAAATTTTGCCTCTTCTATGTGGTCTCTCATTTCCTCGAGCAGCGTCTCCCTATTTTCCATTGCTATTATATCATGATACTCTCCGATCGCATAATACAAGATGTAGGTAAGCAATCGGGCGGTTTCTGATCACTTTCTTCCTCATCTTCCATAGGTTTTAAAGCATCATATATGTCTTGCTCATTGTCTACGTCTTGGGTTTGTTCTTGTAGATTGCAAGAGTTTGATCTCGACTTCATATCTTTCAATCATCACTCTTAGAAGGATTTTCTTAAGCACGGGCGTGCAACTTGGGATGAGAAGAGTGATCCATGGAAGGTCCTCCACTTCCATTTTTGCCAAGCCACGTGACATTTCATCTGCGTTTCACGCTATAAAAACTCGGATGCATTTTTGCAACCGCTCGCAGTCTTCCACCGGTGGAGTCCTTTTAATCGTTTTGGAACCGTGGAGTCGCCAAGTGGATGATTCAAGCTCTTTACCGTCCACCACAGGGGATTTACCAAATCAAAGCCCTTTGTCTCTTCCCCCAGTGGAGACGGGATTTTCTATTGAGATTTCTTGAGAAGAAGAGGGTGGATAATCTTCAATGGAATATTCGGGGGTTTTCAGACACGAACTCACTTCCTCTCCTTCCAAAATCTTTTATGAATGATCTTCTCCGGGTCAAACACGTAAGGTGTTTTCGATCGAGATGTATCGATCTCAAATGTGGCTTTCGAGAAGCCGTGATTACCAATAAAATTTATCAAATAAATACCAAGTGGAGTCGTCAAGGTGAGGGATATGCAACTCTTCAACTCTTTGTGCTCATCTAATTAGAGAGTGAAAAAAATTTGTCGAGACCCAGGGGAAACCGATATTCTTGAATTCGCTCCCCAGCAACGGCGCCGTAAAGATGTTGTGGATGATTTTGTCACCCCCTAGAGACAAGCCTAGAGTTTCCATAGACCGATGCCTAAGACATCTTAATATAGCGGGGAGGCATGTAATACATCTTGGGTTGTCAATCCAAATTCCTTCCTACTATCTCTTATTTGAACAAGGAAATTAGTTTTGAATGGGACCAAACTCTCTCATGAGTCGACACGTAGATAAGAATAATGTAGGAACATCATGTAAAACTCGAATACAAAGACATCGGATAGTTAAGAGACCGCTTACTGTAAAGAGGGCCGAGCTCAAATAATATATCACGGAAATCAAATATCGTGAGGTGAGTGCGGTGAAGAGACATAAAGAAGATATTAGCTAACATGAGATCGATACCCGCATACACAATAGAACCACATAAGGGCATACCAATCTATGAATCCTTATGTGACAATGGCGTTTTAAAAAGCACCCTCCTCATGCAACTAATATAGCGAGAAAATATGGAAGAGATGATCATGGAATAGTATATCATGACTAGGCCTATTTAAAGCGCTTGACTAATTCCGTAAAGGGCACCAACAAGGATGAATCCTTACCGCAAACTAGTGAGCCACTCGCATTCTAGAACATGATACAAGAAGATAAATAGCATGAAAGGAGATATTGTATTAACACATAAGAGAAATTACATACTCGTGAGATACCAAAGACCGAATCCTCAATACGGTTATAACTCCTCCTCACCGAGACCCTATGGGCTCAGAACCTTCATACGTGAAATATTACAAAATGTATACAAAAGCCTTTTTTGCCGCACATTTTGTTGATAGAAAATACGGAACCCTTACAATGTCTTCTTTTCGGGCCTTTATAGAGGAGATGGAGAATTCTAGAGGAGGAGGTAGATAGAAAAAATTTAATGACTTATTTTGAATCAAATGGCGGAAAGCATTCGCGCCCACACTATGAATGACTAACTATAAATAAATGTACTTTACAATCTGTCTATAGAAATAAATGCTGGGAGATGAAAATCTCCTTTTATACAAGACACAAATAATAAAATATATACAATGCTCGGCCTTTTGCCGAGGAAAAATCGTCTGTCGTAAGAGCCCCTGAGATAGTCTACAATTTCATACTGTACTCTCGGCCCTTAGCTTTGGATTTGAATCCCGGATCTTTAATGAAGGGTGAATTTCTTTGGAGGGTTCTCAGTGGATCCATATCTTTGTCTTCTTTAATGGTGATCACTTCTCCCACCTACCCTCGGCTTCCTCTTTAAATTTTACCCACGGAATATCGTCCTTTATGGGCTGCGAACCTTTGCAACGGAGGTAGTGAATTTGAGCGCCCTCATATTGTCTTGAAACCTCGCAAACCCACAAAATATTAGAGAAAATCGACACGAGATGGAGGCGGGGGCGATGGACACATGGTCGACCGGGAGAAATGCACGTGGTGGTGGGAGAGAAGCAATGGAGACATAGATATAACAAACGAAGTGCGACTTCTTTACATAAGACAATTTGGACGTAAGGGGTGAATGAAAACGAAAGGTATGAATGAAAACATATGCACATGCATATATATATATACGACGGGGGGGAAACTATTTCGGACGTGCGGGAGTAAGACACGTGGGCGTACGGGGGAGACGGTGGATGAGTGATGTGGAGGTGTAGTTAATGGACGGGGGAGACCGTATTCGCAGCCGTGGGATTACAAACATAGATCGACGGCCGACAATCGATCGGAGCAACACGATGGTGGGCCATATGACATAGCGGACACGTGGTAACGGGTGGGCGACTGCGGGAGGATATTCACCGTCGGATTGACATCGCCGGATCCGACGGCTCAAACGGATTCCGCCGCCCGGCCGATTGTACGGCCTTTAACGCGTGGGGAAAGCGGTTTCATGGGCCGTACTAAAGACACGCGGGTGCTTTTTCTATGGAGTCGCTGCCCCCGCGGTAAATATCGCCGTTTAGATGAGAGTGGTGTGGGAGCTACCACCGGTTTCTACGCGCGCGGGGCCCTCCACACGGAGATGATTGCCGCTCCGTTGATTTTACCCTCGATCGACGGCCACCATTGCACCCAAACATAAAATGATAAGCCCCCTTTTTTCTTTTGACTTGTGGTTTTCGGGCTCGGGTCATGTGATGACGATAGGAAAGTAGCTAAGGCCCCGGGGCTTTAGTCTAATAGATTTAAATTGTGAGTTTTAAACTTTGTCCAAGTGTATTTTTCCGAACAGGGGATGGCGCTATGCAGCGGGAGCATCGTGATTTAAACCACGGTGGAGGTCCGAAAGAGGTTTAGAAAAGGTGGTGGGCCGAAAATTTACATGCGGGAGTAAATATGTACAACACTATGTATGAGTCTGGGCCTCGCGCTATTATTGTTACTTTGGGAAATAAGTTGTACAGGATACCAGAGGTACCACCGCCTCCCACTATCTCTTTGGTTATCGCAAAACAATGCAGTAAGCTCATTTCCCAAACCAAGAAATTTGTTTTCCTGATGATCTGCCCCTAGGGCAAGAAGAAGACTATGGCCATGACCTCCAGACATGGCTCCTCTACACGACAACAACAAATGGACAAGGTTGTGGAGGAGTACGGAGACATCTTCACCTCACCCACAGGGGTGCCACTATAATGTCAGGTCAAGCACCCGATTGACCTGACCCCAGGTGTGTCACTACCCAATGGATCGATCTATAGGCGCTCTATTCTCAAGAATGATGAAATCAAGAGGTAGATTCAGGAGCTGCTACAGAAAGGTCACATCTGGCCAAGTTCATTTCCCTGTGGGAGCCCGATCATGTTGGTACAGAAGAAGGATGGGACTTGGAGACTTTGTATTGACTATAGGGCGCTGAACAAGATCACTATCAGGAATAGGTACCCGATCCCACGGATTGATGACCTTTTGGACCAACTCAAAAGGGAAAAATATTTCAGCAAGATCGACTTGAAGTTTGGGTATCACCAGGTACCAGTCATACCCTCTGATGTGTGGAAGACTACCTTCAAAGCCAAGGAGGGCCTTTTTGAATGGCTCGTCATGTCTTTCGGGTTGACAAATGTTCCCGCAACCTTCATGAGGTTGATGGATGCCATATTGCGTCCATTCACCAACTCATTTGTAGTAGTATACTTGGATTACATTCTGATCTTCAGCCAGACTTGGAAAGAGCACATCCACCACATCCAAGAAGTCCTCCAAATACTGTGGCAACACAAGTTGTGTGCCAATTTGGAGAAGTGCACTTTTGGCATGACCCAGGTTCAATATCTGGGATACATTATTGATGAAAGGGGGGTGCATTTGGATCCAGCCAAGATCCAAGTCATTCGGGACTGTCCAGCCCCAACCACTCTAACATAGCTTCGTAGCTTTCTGGGTCTTGCTAATTTCTACTGCAGGTTCGTGTTGGGATTCTCTCATATCACTTTGCCCTTGAGTCAAGTCACCAAGGGAGGAGAGAAAGCAAAATTATTTTGGTCAGAATCTCAACAGAAGGCATTTGTAGAATTGAAACATCACCTCTGTTCTTCCCCAGTGCTCAAATTACCAGACTTGCAACAACCATTTGAGATCAAGATAGATGCCTCTGACTATGCTATTGGGGCATTTCTTACTCAACAGGGGCATCCAATGGCATATCACAGTGAGACATTGTCCGACACAGTTTGAAAGTATCCCACTTCTGAGAAAGAAATGTATTCCATTGTGTAGGCTTGTCAACAATGGAAGCATTACATTTTGGGGAAGGAGACAATCATCCACACAGACCACCGATCCCTGTAGTTCATACAAACATAAGGGAATTTTCAGAACGATTGCCATCAGAAGTGGTCCACATATCTGCGACAATTTCATTTGAACATCAAGTACAAGAAGGGTAGCACCATTAATGTTGCAGACTGCCTCAGCCGACCACCGATCGTGACCATAACCACTGCTCTCAACTCTTGTGGGCATGAGACTTCTAATTGGTCGCTTCTCTACAAGAGCAATCCAGAATTCAGCTATGTATACAAGGCACACTTTAGGGGTACGCAAGTTCCAAATTTTCACCTCCAAGATGCACTGTTATGTCACCTGCGACACCTTTGTGTTCCTTCAAGCGAGCGTGCCAAGATGATATTGGAAGCGCACTACATTCGAGTCGCTGGGAATTTTGGGGTCGAGAAAATTGTGGCAATACTGCAGAAGTATTTCTATTGGCTGAACCTTCGACAGGATGTCGAGAAGTACATCAGATCCTGCACTACTTGCGCCATTCGCAAACCGACCATCAAGAAGCAAGGGCTCTATACTTCGTTACCTACCCCTAGTCGACCTTGGGAATCCATCTCCATGGATTACATGTCAGGCCTTCCTTCTACCAAGCATGGAAACGACTGTATTTTTGTGGTCGACGACAGACTCAAAGATGGCCATTATGGCGGCCTGCAAGAAGAATATCAGAGCAGAAGGCACTTCTAAACTCTTCTTTGAACGAGTGTGGGTGCACTTTGGGATCCCATAGTCTATCACATCAGATCGTGACAGCAGGTTCCTCAGCACATTTTGGTCCAGCCTCTATTCAATGTTGGACACTAAGCTCACCAAGTCCACAACTTTCCATCCCCAAACAGATGGCTAGACAAAGGTCGTCAACAGGATGATTGTACACGTTCTGCGCATGTACAATTCAAATCATCCACGCACATGGGATGAGAGCCTCCCCTATGTACAACACAGTTATAACCGGGCTCTCCACAGCTCAACCGGCCATAGCCCCTTTCAGGTGGGCTTGGGATTCTAGCCACGTAGCCATGCCATTTGCGGCTACTCAAGCCGATTCGGCTCATGTCCAGTCTGAAGTTGACAAAGTAAACAACTTCATCAAGTGCATTCAGCACATCCGCCAACAGGTTCATGATATATTGGATAGAGCCAATGCTAAGTGCAAGCAACGACATGATCAACATCGGGTGCCACACAACTTCCAGGTGGGTGAAAAAGTGTGGCTACATTTGCAGAAGGAGCGCCTCACTGGATCCCATCGCAAGCTTCACCCACTCCAATATGGGTTTTACACCATCACCAAGGCTATAGGGAACAATTCCTTTGAGCTCAGAATTCCACCATTCCTTGGTCTACACCTAGTATTCAATGTAGACCGCCTTTGTCCCTACTTCCCACCTCTACTAGACACCTCTAACATTGTAGAAGAACTCACACCAAAAGAGTTAAACCCAGACTGCATGGAATAGGCCACCATAGACTTTATCATGGACATGCAAATCAAGAACACTATCCAACAGAAGATCCAACTGTATGGGGTTGTCAAAGCTGGCCAACTCCTGCACCAAGGCAAGTGGTTCACCAGGGACCAAGTTCAGCAGAAGTTTCCTCATCTCATGGAGGAACTCAACGCAATGGGGACCATTGCTTCCAAAGGGGGGAGGAATGATCTAGGTGGATATTGGTGGCCACCCACCTATTCCACTTGGGGCCACACCATTTTCACTTTTAGTTTTTCACAACTTACTATTTTTAGCAGTTCTTTGGGTCGTGAACTTTTGGAGCCGTTTTGAGGCCCTAAACGACGTTTTTTGGGCATCGTTTGTCTAGATAATATGATTCCATTCTAGAATATATATTCATAAAGACAGTTGTAGTCCTCGAATAGATCTTTATAATGATGTATCATGTCCATCAAACAGAGATAGTATGCCAAAGTTACGTCCCCAGGAAGTTGAAACACCAATTTACCCAAACGGGACCCATAGTTTTGGTGCTTCATCTCCTAGGGTTAGTTTTTTGGACGTTTAGAGTTATCCATTGTTTCTCCATAATAAATAGGACCTTGAGACTCATTGTAACACAATTTAGAGGTCTGTAGTCGCCACATCTCTTCTCAGAGATTTGCTACCAGCACCCTAGCTATTTTATTTCCATCATATTTGTAAGCATATTTCTGTGATTTGATATTAATGAAATGAAGCCTTATTTCCATTGTATCTCTATTTTTATGGTTATTTCTATATTCTGTTGTGTTCCTGCATAAATCTGGATCAAACATCATGGAAAATTTTCAGAGGTTGATTCACAGTATTTTCGAAGATAGGGTCTGTGGAAGTTAGGGATTGTTCAGGCTCCCGAATTTCAAATCAAAGAGGTGACCATGGGAAAATCGTCATAACTCTCTCTATGAGAATTGGATTGGAATTATATAAAAAGTGGCCACATGTACCCAGACTTTAGTTTCCTCTGTATCAATTTCAGAGCTGAAGGAGGAAATAGTGATACGTGGCACATCGTACAATGTCGGTCTATTGAAACAGTCCATAATTAGGTCATTGTGGGAGATTGGGCATAACTTTGTCTTGAAGATTCAGGGGGCCACTACAGGGCCTAATTTTAGATATTGAATATCCTAAATAATAGAGATAAATCAGTTTCAATATCGAGCTCCTCAAAATCAATAATGTGTGTATTTTTTTTTCAAATTTCATAAGTCTTGTGTGAAAAATCAGTTTGGATTGATTCCAAGGGCGTATTGTAGAATAGATATCAGTATTCGGTTATAAAATGCCCCCTAAAACGAATTAAACATGCATTACGCCTTTAGAAGGCTCTACTATGACACATGAAGACAAATAATTGCAACATGACATATCAAAATTACAAGAGCAAGTACACAAAATTTTTCTCTCGCAAAGAGCAACAAAAAATGAAATGGAAGTTTTGAAGAAAGGCATGGAAGCTAAGATGGATGGTTTGAAGAAATGCATGGAAGCTAAGATGGATGGCATGGAAGCTGGCATAGAAGCTAATATAGATGACATAAAATACAACATGGAAAACAAGAAAGACAACATGGAAAACATGAAGAATGATCTAAATGCACACATTGAAGGTTTGACAAAGTTGATACAAGAAATGTTTCCTAATGCCGAAAATATAGTAGAGGAAACTAATTATGAGAACAAAATAAATTTTAATCGTGATTTCATAAACTCTAATGTTGGAAGGAAGAACCGCCATATTCCAAAGATGGATATGAGGAATTTTGATGGCAAGGATCCTGTCACATGGATACTACATATGGAGAAATATTTTAATCTCAATAATGTGCAAAACACACAAAAGGTATGCATTGAAACTTTACATTTAGAAAAAAATACATTTGTATGGTATCGATGGCTTTGCTCCCATAAAAAAAATTCACTTGGTCAATTTTTACGGAGGAAATGATAACACATTATGAGGATACAAAAATAAACACCTTCTTTAGCCAATTGATAATTCTCAACAAAAGGGTTCAGTGGTGGAGCACATTGAGGACTTCCAAAATTTGAATATAAGGGTAACTAATATTCCAAAGGAACACAGTATTGATGTCTTCATAGGGACTTTAAATGATAACATCTAACATGAAGTTCATGTTTGGCAACCTGATTCATTGGAAAAGGCACTCAGGTTGGCAAGAAAAATTGAATGTAAAATTATGGCGACAAGGAAGCCTACCACTCACATATATAAAGATGGAAGTTTTGCTACTCCTAGACTTCCACAACCTACAAGGTTGACACCACAAAAATTGGAAGAAAATAGAGCAAAAGGGCTTTGCTACAGTTGTGATAGAAAATACACTAAAGGTCATACGTGTGCTGAGAAGAAATGATTTTACATATATTGTGAAGAGGAAGAAGAAAATGAACAAGAATATTCAAAAGAAGAGGATATACAGGAGGAACCAACCCTAGAAGAGGAAGAAATGAGTCTGACCATATCGTGTAATGCATTGGCAGGAATTATCACTCCTCAAACTCTCAATATAGAAGGACATATCAAGAAGAAAAATGTAAAACTATTGATTGATTCGGGTAGTACCGATAACTTTATTCATTGTAAGGTAGCCAAGGAATTGAATTGTTTCCTATACCTAGCACTAGAATGTCAAGGGATGGTTGCAAATGGAGGAACTATAAATTTCTCTGGAAAATGCTATAATATCAAGATAACCATGGGGGAATATGTATTGAATAGTACAATGCTTTCCATTCCAATGGGAGGTGCTGATGTTGTACTAGGAGTATAATGGTTACAATCTTTGGGGACAGTAGCTTTTAATTTTCAAGAACTTTTCTTGAAATTTTTTCAGAAGGAAAGGAAGTCAAATTACAGGGTATCGCAGGGAAGCCGAGAAAGATAATAAGCACTAATGTCATGACAAAGATTCTAAATAAATAAAAATGAGGCGTAATTGCACAATTATGCTTACTAGAAGTTCCAACATCAAAATCATCTATTTTTGCAGATCTCCAAAAATTCTTGGACAATCATTCCAAGGTGTTTGAAACTCCCAAAGGACTCCCACCTATTTGTGATCATGATCATGCTATTCATTTGATTCCAAGAAGTGTTCCTCCAAACATCAGCCCTTATAGATATCCTTATGTCCAAAAGAGCGAAATTGAACGTATGATTGCAGAAATGTTAGAGGTTGGTATAATTCAACCTACTCAAAGTTCTTTCTCTGCTCCAGTAGAATTGGTTCACAACAAGGATGGATCATGGCACATGTGTCCGGATTATCGGGATATCAATAAGTTCACCATTAAAGATAAATTTACCATTCATGTGATTGATGAATTATTGGATGACTTACTTGGAGCAATTTATTTTACCAAGTTGGATCTTCGTTCAGAATATCATCAAATTAGAATGAAGACTGAAGGTATGCCGAAAAAAACATTTCGAACTCATGAGGGTCATTATGAATTTTTTGTCATGCCTTTTTTCCTTACCAATGCACCTTCTACATTTCAAGGGTTGATGAATTCCATTTTCAAACCCTTCCTTAAAAAATTTGTGCTAGTATTTTTTGATGATATGCTAATCTACAGCCGGTCTTGGAAGGATCATGTTCAACATGTTGACAGGGTGCTCAAACTATTGCAAGTGAAACAATTATATGCAAAAACATCCAAATGTTTCTTTGGAGTACAAGAGGTGGAATATCTGGGTCATATTATATTTCACAAGGGTGTTAAGGTAGACCCTAACAAAATTAAATCCATTAAGGAATGGAAATCCACACAACCATAAAGCAGTTGCGAGGACTTATCGGGTTAACAGGGTATTATCACAAGTTTTTCAAGAATTATGGGAGAATAACAGAACCTCTAAAAAATTATTGAGGAAAAATGCATTATTATGGACTCCTGAAGCAACTAAAGCCTATGAACATATTAAAGAGGCAATGTGCCTAGCACCGGTCTTAGCTACACCAGCCTTCACAAAAACCTTTATTGTGGAATGTGATGCCTTGGGAAATGGAATTGGTGTTTTTTTAATACAAAAAGGAAGACCCATTACTTTTTAAAGTCGTCCAATCAAAGGAAAGTATTTACAGAAATCTATTTATGAGAAGGAAATGTTAGAAATACTACATGCACTAAAGAAATGGTGATCACCTAATCGGAAGACACTTCAAGGTAAAAAATAATCAATATAGTCTTAAACACTTTTTGGAACAAAGACTATCTTCAGAAGAGTAGCAAAAATGAGTCACAAAGATGTTGGGTTATGACTTTGAAATAATCTACAAAAAAGGGAAGCTAAATGTTGTTGCAGATGCACTCTAAAGAAAGAACGAAGAGGTGGAAGCATTTCTTTTTTCCATTTCTATTATCCAACCAGATTGGATAACTGAAGCAATGGATGAAGGGAAGAAGGACGAAGAAGTGTGGAAACTCATTCAAAATTTGCAGCAAGATCCTAGTACATCTAATACATTTAGTCGGAAAAATGATTCCTTATGGTACAAAGATCACTTATATATTTGTAATAATTCCCAACTAAAAAAGTTATTATTTTGGAATTGCACACTTCTCCTTTAGGAGGACACTCAAGATTTTTAAAAACTTACCACAGGGTGAAGAAAGAATTTTTTTGGGATGGCCTTAAATCTGATATTCAAAATTTTGTGGAGGAATGTTTGGTTTGCCAAAAAAATAAAGTTGAGACAATTAAGACCTTGGGTCTTCTACAACCTTTATCCATTCCAAGTCAATGTTGGGAGGAGATTTCAATGTATTTTATCATAGGTTTACCTAAGTCCGAAGGAAAGAGTGTCATCATGGTGGTAGTTGATAGACTTACCAAGTATGCACACTTTTTTGCATTATCTCATCCATTTAAAGCAAGTACAGTTGCTACTACATTTATGGACACAATTCAAAAGCTACATGGAAACCCAAAGATTATTGTGAGCGACAGAGATCCCATTTTTACTGGAAATTTTTGGACGGAGTTATTTTCTTGTTTGGGTACTCAATTAGCTCATAGCTCATCTTATCATCCTCAATCCGATGGTCAAAATGAGATAGTAAATAAATGTTTGGAAGGATATCTTCGTTGTTTTGTATCTGATAAACAAACACAATGGGTCAAGTGGTTACCTCTTGCCGAATGGTGGTATAACACTTCCTTCCATACTGCAGCAAAAATGACCCCATTTATGGCACTTTATGGATATCATCCACCATCCATCACATCATCTTTAAGAGAAAATTCTAAGGTTCAAGTAGTGGAAGATCACATCGAGCATCAACAAGAAGTTCTCCAACTCTTAAAGTATAACCTAAATTTGGCACAAAATCGAATGAAACAACAGGAAGATCAACATCACAGCGAGAGAAGTTTTGATGTAAGAGACTGGGTATTTTTATGACTACAACCATATAAACAAATTTCCCTCAAGCAAGCTAAGAAGGATGATAAATTATCTCCAAAGTACTATGGTCCTTACAAGGTGTTGCAAAAGATTGGTACTATCACATACAAATTGGAGCTTCCTGCTTCTTCGCAAGTGAATCTAGTTTTCCATGTTTCATGCTTAAACAAGGTTATAGGTGAAAATCTTCCAGTTCAAACAATATTTCCAGAACTTGATGAGGAAGAAAAACCATATTTGAACCTGAAGCAGTCACGGAAACAAGAACTCGATAGCTATGAAATCGATCAATTTCAGAGTATCTCATCAAGTGGAAGAACTTACCCATTGAAGACTCAACATGGGAGGATGAGAATTTTATACAGAAGCACCCAAAGCTACTCAAGCGTTGAGGACAACACTTTTTTGAAGGAGAGGGGCATGTTAGGTCCCTATATTACTAGTTTAGTCCCTTATTGTTATTAGTGTAGCCCCCTTATTGTTATTTTTGTACCCCTGTAACCCCAATATTGTTATTATTATGCCCTTACATTTTTATTGTTAGGTCGTCTAGGATTATATTGTGGCCCCATGGACTCCTATATATAGAAGGAGGTTTTGGTCATTTATATCATCAAAGAATTGTTCTTTTATGTAATGTATTGGAGGTTTCCCCCTTGAAGTGGATGATTTCTAAGGCATTGATCTCTCTTTTCTTCTATTTTTGGAGCTATTTTCATAACAGTCTTCCAAATGTCTCATTCGGTAATCCTAATTTGATGATAGCCACTCCTCAATTACATCTTAGTGAAATAAACAATGTCTTTCAATTGATCGTGTAAATCATCAATTCGAGGAAGAGGGTAACGATTCTTTATCGTGATTTTATTCAAAGAGCTAAATTCCACACACATGTGCCATGTACCATCCTTATTTCGAACTAAAACAATAGGTGACCCACATGGAGATGTGCTTGGTCTGATGACCCCTTTATCAAGCAACTCTTGGATTTGTTTTTTTAATTTCTGCATTCTCTGTGATTGACATCTTGTACATGCCAATGTTTGGAAGAGGACAATCTTGCTGCAATTGGATCTCATGTTGGATTCCTCTTTTAGGAGGAAATCCTTTAGGTTCCTGAAACATCTCATCATAGGTGTTAACAACCTCAATCAAATCAAATTTTAATCTTGCATCACATCCTTGGAAGGCTTCATTCTCAACATCATTTTTGGGTTGATCATCAAAAGTACAAAATTATTGCTAGAATTAACAAGCCTCTTCATTTGTCCAACATTCAAAAGAGATAAATTTAATTTCTTCTGATGTTCTCTAACAATATATTCAATCCCATATTTAAACAAATGATACGTGTTCTCATAGCAGTGAAAGATGGATTTTCTATAATAAATATACGGGGTTCTCAAAACAATACCACATATGTCGAGTGGAACTACATCAAGCTCTACCTCATTAATGATGTTCACAATGATGGCGAATTTCAGTTTTCTTTTTCTTGTCACCTGCAATTTTGCATTGTCACATACCCAACCCAAAGGATAAGGTTTAAGATGAGGAATTGTTTCCAAATTTAGTTTTTTGATAATGGTTTCTGAAATAATGTTTCTTTGTTATCCACTATCAAATAAAGTGTATATTTTGTTATATTTCTAGATCCCTCTAATATGGAAAATCTTTGTTCTTTCTTTATCATTTGGAGTTTCATTGAGGTTACTAGCAGTACTAGTACTTGTAATAGAATCCTTACCTTTCAATCCCATCGTTGTGATATTTGTTTCATCTCCCAAATCAGATCCTAAATCATGTTGTTATGTCCCTATATTACTAGTATACTCCCTTATTATGATTATTGTAACCTCCTTATTGTTATTTTTGTACCCCTGTAACCCCAATATTGTTATTATTGTGCCCTTACTAGGTCGGCTAGGATTATATTGTGACCCCATGGACTCCTATATACAGAAGGAGGTTTTTTCATTTTTATCATCCAATAATTGCTCATTTATGTAATGTATTGGAGTTTTACCCCTCGAAGTGGCTATTTCTAAGGTATTGATCTCTCTTTTCTTCTATTTTTGGAGCTGGTTTCATAACATTTGGTATTAGAGCTTTGGATCTAGGGTTTCGCTGCTTCAAATAGGTCATCGTGGAATTTTCCCTATAAATTTTTTTTCTAAGAAGGTTCAAAATCGTAAAATTTTACAGAGCAAAGCCGAAATTTGGAGCAACGTCGTGTAAAAATTTCAGATCTCGGTTCGCAATATTTTCGGAGATATGATCTGTGGAAGTTAGGGTTTTTTCAGGCTCCCGAATTTCACCTAATAGGTCATCGTGGAATTTGCGCTATAACATTTTTTATAAGATGGCTCAGAAACTGAATTTTTTACAAAGAGAAGCCGAAATCTTGAGGAACTTCCTGTAAACATTTCATATCTTGGTTCGTAATATTTTCGAAGATATGATTTGTGGAAGTTAGGGTTTTTTCAGGCTCCTAAATTTCATCTCAAAGAGGTGACCATGGGAAAATCATCATAACTCTCTCTCCGAACGTTGGATTGGAATTCTGTAAAAAATGGCCACAAGTACACAGACTATAGTTTCCTTTGTAGCAATTTCAGAGCTAAAGGAGGAAACAATGACACGTATCATGTCTGTTACACCATTTTTTGGTCATCTAACCTATTACCATTAGATGGACCCAAGTACACCATGTAAGACCAATTTTACCCTAAGTAAAATTGCTTTCACTATGTAAAATAGCTTAATAAAACACATTTATTAGGTTGTTTATGGTATAAATAGGAAACCCCAAAGGGAAATATTAAACAAATCTATATTTGTTTGGTTTTCCTCATGGAATAATTAATTAAACAATAATTTAATTATTATTCATGGTCATGTTTAACCCAAAACAAGGAAATTAATTAGATAAATCCTTATTTATCTTATTATTTTCTAGGAATAATTATTTAAATCTTATTTAAATAATATTCCTTGTTAAATATGACTAAATCATTTATAAATAATTAAATAAATAATTATTTATTTAAATATCATTCAACCACTTCCTTAAAATGATAAATAAATCATTTATTTATTTATTATTTACAAATAAAGGGATTTGACCCAAGTCAAATTCCTTTCCCCTCCAACAATTATAATTAAACATTCCATAAAAGGTGGATCTAGATTTGGTTAATATTATTTTAATCATGCACCAAGATCTAGAATGACCTAATATTTTGTTATAAATAGAAGGGTTTTTCCTACCATTCATCACCTTTTGTTGCCTCTTAGATCACTCTGGATCTATACTCTTGGTCTGACTTTGAGCCATTATCATTGTCATATTTTCTATTATTTACTTTGTGAGCTCCCTTTGAGTTCTATGTTTGTCTGGGTTTTCTACACCAACAAGAGAGAGAAATTCTAGATCTGAAGTGCTGAGGACTTCCAAGAACCCATCCCATTGAGGAGAATTGGAAACACCTTTCTTATTTTCCTCCTAGGTGCTATTAATATAAAATTATTTCAAAAATATTGTTCTTTTCTTGTCTATTGGATGCATGGAACAAAACCTTATTTTTACTGCTTAATGTCTTTTTATGCATAGATCTAGATTTGTGCAGCATTTGTCTTTATCAACTAACTGCACATATGAAGATATTGGCAGCCATATTTGATGTTAGGGCTATAAGTTATGCGTAGCTAAAGTGGTCTTTTTTCGTACACTTCGACAAAAGATTCATACTAACAACGTCGTACAAGCTCTCTCTACTGAACGATTCCATAATTAGGTCATTGTGGGAGATTAGGCATAACTTTTCCTTGAAGAATACAAATTAGGTCAGACATATGGAATTTGAAATAAGACTCATAGGGCTACTACAGGGCCAAATTTTAGATATTGAAGATCCGAAATCATAGAGATAATTCAGTTTCAATATCGAGCTCCTCAAGAGCAAGAAAAATGTGTGTATTTTATTTTTGAATTGCATAAGTCTCGTGTGAAGAATAAGTTTGAAGTGATTCCAAGGGCATATTTAAGCATAGATATCAGTATTGGGTTCTAAATTTCTACCTAAAAAGATTTCAACACCCATTAAGCCTTCAGAAGGCTCTACTATGACTCATAAAGAGGAAGAAGCGTAACATAACATATCAAAATTACAAGAGAAAGTGCACCAAATTTCACTCTCACAAATAGAAACAAAAAATGAAATGGAAGTTTTGAAGAAAGGCGTGGAAGCTAAGATGGACGGTTTGAAGAAATGCATGTATGGCTTGAAGAATGGCATGGAAGCTAAGATGGATGACATGGAAGGTAAGATCGATGAAAAATGACAGACAACATGGAAGACTTGAAGAATGATCTAAAAGCAGACATGGAAGGTTTGATGACAAGGTTAATACAAGAAATGATTCCTAATGGCGGAAAGATAGTAGAGGAAACTCATGATGAGAACAAAATAAATGTTAATCGTGATTTCATAAACTCTAATGTTGGATTGAAGAACCACCATATTCCAAATATGGATATGAGGAAGTTTGATGGCAAGGATCTCGTAACATGGATACTACAGATGGAGAAATATGTTGATCTCAATAATGTGAAAAACACAAAAGGTACGCATTGCAACTTTACATTTAGAAAAAGCTACATTTGTATGGTATCGATGGCTTTGCTCCCGTAAAAAATTATCACTTGGTCAATTTTTACGAAGGAAATGATAGCACATTATGAGGATACAAAGAGCAACACCTTCTTTAGCCAATTGATAAATCTGAAACAAAATGATTCAGTGGTGGAGCACATTGAGGACTTCCAAAAATTAAACATAAGGGTAACTGATATTCCAGAGGAATAGAGGATTAGTGTCTTCATAGGGACTTTAAAGGATAACATCCAACATGAAGTTCGCGTTTGGGAACCTGATTCATTGGAGAAGGCATTCAGGTTGGCAAGAAAAATTGAATGTAAAATTATGGCGACAAGTAAGCTTGCCACTCACATCTATAAAGATGGAAGTGTTGCTACTCCTAGACTTCCAGAACCTATAAGGTTGACACCACAACAATTGGAAGAAAAAAGATCAAAAGGGCTTTGCTACCGTTGTGATATAAAATACACTAAAGGTCATAAGTGTGCTAAGAAGAAATTATTTTACATAGATTCTGAAGAGGAGGAATAAAATGAACAAGAAACTTCAAAAGAAGAGGATATACACCAGGAAGCAACCCTAGAAGAAGAAGAAATGAGTCCTACCATATCATGTAATGCATTGGCAAGAATTACCACTCCTCAAACTCTCAATATAGAAGGACATACCATGAATAAAAAGGTAATAGTGTTGATTTATTCGAGTAGTACCCATAATTTTATTTATTGTAAGTTAGCAAACAAATTGAATGGTTTCCTATACCCAACACTAGAATGTCAAGTGATGGTTGCAAATGGAGGAACTATAAATTGCTCTGGAAAATGCCATAATATCAAGCTAACCATGTGGGAATATGTATTGAATATTCCAATGCTTTCCATTCCAATGGGAGGTGTTGATGTTGTACTAGGAGTACAATGGTTAGAATCTTTGGGGACGGTAACTTTTAATTTTCAAGAAATTTTCTTGAATTTTTTTTCAGAAGGAAAGTAAATCGAATGACGAGGTATCGCAGGGAAGCCAGGAAAGATAATAAGCTCTAATGTCATGACAAAGCTTCTGAAGAAATAACAACAAGGTGGAATTACACAATTATTCTCACTAGAAGTTCCAACATCAAAATCATCTATTTCTCCATATCTCCAAAAAGTCTTGGAAAATATTTCCATGGTGTTTAAAACACCCAAAGGACTCCCACCTATTCGTGATCATGATCATGCTATTCATTTGATTCGAGGAAGTGTTCCTCCAAACATTAAGCCTTATAGATATCCTTAAGTCCGAAAGAGTGAAATTGAACGTATGATTGCAGAAATGTTAGTGGCTGGTATAATTCAATCTAGTCAAAGTTCTTTCTCTGCTCCAGTAGTATTGGTGCATAAGAAGGATAGATCATGGTGCATTTTTCCATATTAGAGGGAGCTCAATAAGCTCACTATTAAAGATAAATTTCCCATTCCTGTGATTGATGGATTATTGGATGAATTACATGGAGCAATTTATATTACCAATTTGGATCTTTGTTTAGGATATCATCAAATTAGAATGAAGACTGAATATATTCCGAAAACAACATTTCGAACTCATGAGGGTCATTATGAATTTTTGTTCATGCCTTTTGGCCTTACCAATTCACCTTCTACATTTCAACGGTTGATGAATTCCATTTTCAAACCCTTCTTAGAAAATTTGTGCTAGTATTTTTTGATGACATACTAATCTACAGCAGGTCTTGGAAGGATCATGCTCAACATGTTGACAGGGTGCTCAAATTATTGGAGGAGAAACAATTATATGCAAAATCATCCAAATGTTTCTTTGGAGTAAAAGAGCTGGAATATCTGGGTCATATTGCATCTCACGAGGGTGTTAAGGTAGACCCTAACAAAATTAAAGCCATTAAGGAATGTAAAGTCCCCACAACCATAAAGTAGTTCTGAGGATTTCTCGGGTTAACAGGGTATTATCGCAAGTTTGTTAAGAATTATGGGAGAATAGAAGAACCTCTAACAACATTATTGAAGAAAGATGCATTTTCATGGACTCCTAAAGCAACTAAAGCCTTTGAACATCTTAAAGAGGCAATGTTCCTAGCACCAGTCTTAGCTACGCCAGACTTCACAAAAAACCTTTATTGTGGAATTTGATACCTCGAGAAATGGAATTGGTTTTGTTTTAATGCAAGAAGGAAGACCCATTGCTTTTGAAAGTCATCTAATTAAAGGAAAGTATTTACAGAAATCTATTTATGAGAAGGAAATGTTGGCAATACAACATGCACTAAAGAAATTGCGACCTTACCTAATGGGAATACACTTCAAGGTAAAAATTGATCATGATAGTCTTAACAAATTTTTGAAACAAAGACTATCTTCAGAAGAGCAGTAAAAATGGGTCACAAATATGTTGAGTTATGACTTAGAAATCATCTACAAAAAAGGGAAGCTAAATGTTGTTGCATATGCACTCTTAAGAAAGGATGAATAGGTGGAAGCATTGCTTTGTGCCATTTCTATTATCCAACCAGATTGGATAACCTAAGCAAGGGATGAATGGAAGAAGGAAGAAGAAGTGTGGACACTCATTGAAAAGCTACAACAAGATCCTAGTACATCTGATAAATTTAGGTGGAAAAATTATTCACTATGGTACAAATATCACTTATATATTTGCAAGAATTCCCAACTAAGACAAAATATTATTTTGGAATTGCACACTTCTCCTTTAGGAGGACACTCAGGATTTTTAAAAACTTACCACAGGGTGAAGAAAGAATTTTTTTGGGATGGCCTTAAATCTGATATTCAAAAGTTTGTGGCAGAATGTTTGGTTTTCCATCAAAATAAAGTTGAGAAAATTAAGATCCCAGGTCTTCTACAACCGTTATCCATTCCAATTCAATGTTGGGAGGAGATTTAAATGGATTTTATCACAGGTTTACCTAAGTACAAAGGAAAGAGTGTCATCATGGTGGTAGTTGATAGACTTACCAAGTATGCACGCTTTCGTGCATTATCTCATCCATTTTGTTGTTGTTCCTAGAGACAGCCTTGAGTTGTGAAAGACCAGTGCCTAGGACATCTTATATAGCAAGGAGCATATGTTATAACAGGGGAAGTTATCAATAAAAGGCTCTCATGCTATCTCCTGAAAACAAGACATTTTAATTTTGAATGGGACCAAGACCTTCGGAATCTAGATACAGGGAGAGCAACACTGCAGAGGCAAGGTGCAAAACTCCAATATAAAAGCAACAGAAAATTCAGAGGCAGCTTACTGTAAAGAGGGCCGATTCAAAAATACCTCACAGAAATAGATAATCAGAAGGTGTTTACTGCATATGAAAGATTAAGAGAATACTAGTTCTCATTGACCTGATATCCAGATACACAATATCACCATGTGATGGGCTTATCAATTTAAGAATACATACATGACAATAGCGTTTTAAAAATAACCTCCAAAAGAAACTAATATAGCAGAAATATGGTTTGAGTGAACAGTGAAACAGTATATCACGCCTGAGCCATATTTAAAGAGCTTGACTAATTCGAGCATGGGTATCAACTAGGATAAATCCATACCAAAAACCAGTGAGCCACTCGCATTCCAAAACATGATACGAGAAAGATGGATGGAATGAAATGAACAATTAAATCATCACTTACAAGAGAAAGTTACAAATTGTGAGACACCAAAGACCAAAATCCTCTTTAAAGATGGAACTCCTCCTCACTGAAACCCAACGGGCTCTGTACATTCATATAAGAGTTCTTAAAAAAATGCATACAAAAATTTTCTCACTGCATAATTTTCTGATTAAATCTGGAACCCTCAATAATCTGTTCTTCGGGGGTTTTATAGGAGAAAAAGAAAACACTGTAAAGAAAGTGGACAATGAACATTTAATTTTCCTCATAAAGATAGGATGGCGGAAACGTGCACACCCATACTGCTTGATGACTCTGTAATGTTGTATGTACTCTGTGGCCTGCTTTCTAAAATAAATGCACTAGGTGGAAGTTTCTTCAGGAACACGGTATAGAACTAAAAACCACATGGGTTGTCCGTCCTTCCCTAGAAAGAAAATTCTGCTGAAATGAAACCTTGAGGGTATTGTTTTCTGTGCATATACCTTCTGAGTGATCTACGGGGTCTTCGATCTGGTACTCTGCCTTCAAATGGTTAGGTTAAGGCTCCAAAATCTTCAATTACACGCCTTTAACTCTTTGCCACTCACTGATACTCTTTGTCTGCAATATTAATGTCTCCGATCATGAAATCTGCGCTTTGAATGACTCTAAAGGGTTTTGACAGAATTTAACCCTGCTTCTTTAATGGCGGTCATGTCGTAACAGCTTCCCAGGCCTTTCTCTATAATTCTAGCCTTTGAAAAATGGTATTTTCCAGTGTTTTCTGCTACTGTAATTGAGACTGTGAATCTTGGCGGTGTACTGCCATTCGTACCCTGAAAAATACACAAAATCATCAAGAAAACAAATGCACGGGAAGGTGGATGCAATAGGGATAATTAGGATGACAATGCAGCTTGGAGAAATGGTGGAAAAACGAAGCGAAATGGTGGAGAAATGCTCTGGTGAAGGTTGGCGCAATGCAGAAAATTAAACGCGAAAAATTAACATTTCGACCTTTGAATGAAAAATATAGGGGGACGGAGGAAAACGTGACAAAACACGTGGAATAGTGACGTGGCGGGACCGGTCAATGGCAGGCGTGCAAACAAATCTAGACCATCCGATCTCAGGAGGAGATCGACAGTGGAAAACATATCAGAGGGCGACGGATTGGCGGGCCAGGGGTACGGATACCTTGGGTTAACTTCCGCGCATCTTCGGGGTGTGATGGCCGTTGGATGGAGAGCCCCAGATCGGACGGTTGATATGAATATCGCGCTGGGTCAAATACCGAATGATAACGCACGATGAGGAGGTGGTTTTCAAACAGTGACAGAGCCACATGTCATACGCTGAGTGGAATCACTCCGAAATGGGAAATACCGCCTACCACTCGAAATGTAGTGCGATGAAAACCGGCGGGTTTATGAACAGTGCTTCTGGGCGCAGGGACCACCAGGCAGAGGGAATATGGACCGTTGATTGGCGGGTTAGACGGATGGTCGTAATGAGATCGAAGGGGCGAACGGAGGAGCGACGGGCGCATTGCGAAACAGCGCTAACCATCAGATCTTACACAGATCGACGGTTGAGATTATTTCAAAGGCCGACAGACAAGTTCACCATCGCATCAGAAATTTTGCATTTACAAAGGATAAGGGCACATGTGAAACCCCGATTGCGATAAGTGCTTTCCAGGCTAACGCTTGGTCTAGCGCCCGGGTCACGTGGAGGAAGAGATAAAGGGGGCTAGGACCGAAAGGGCTGGGCCTTATATATTTTCGAATGTGGGTTTTCAGCCCTTTTTATGCAATTTTGAGGCTATACAAAAGTAACAATAGGCAGAAAAAGGACTTTTTTAGGCCAAAAAGAGGGGGTTTGAAGGGTTTAAGCGGGATTTCTTGCAAAAATTCAATAGGGGGCTGACATGGTCAACATTGGCTCCACCTGGGGACGACACGTTCATCCCTGGGCGTGTCGAGAACTTCACATACCACCTGATAATCTTCTGTGCGAACTCTGCTCTTCAGCACTTCTACTTTTCTCATCATGATTCATCACGACATCCACATTATTTAAACAAAGATGAAACAAGAAACTAATATACATTATAACACAACAGGCTGTCTTTGCCTGAATCACTGGAAGTAGGGTTTAAGGAATTGACCATTTACAGGGGCGTCAAGCAAGTCTCCCTGTAAATTTTCCAACTTGAAAGTGTTGTTACCTCCTTGTTCCACGATTTTAAAAGGACCAAACCATAGTGGGTCGAATTTACCATGTTTCCCTTTTTCAGCTCTTCGGACATCCCATCTTAGCACTAAATCACCAATCTGCAACTTCCTGTCCTTAGCATGCTGATCAAAAAGGTACTTCATCTTCTCTTGATATTTAGTCAGCTTCTGATTTACCTGGTTCCGTGTTTCCTCCAACTCCACCAGCTGATTTATTCTCCTGGTCACATCATCAGGCTCTTCTTGAATTTCTTGCATGAATAGGGCTACTGGTAAGGCTAACTGAATATGGAATACTGTTGCCCTCCCATATACTAATTCATATGGGGATTTCCCAGTTTCTCTCTTGCTGGTAATTCTATTGGCCCACAGGGCGAATTTCAACTGGGAATCCCAATTTTTCTGATTTTCATTGATAGCCTTCTTCAGTGCCCTTACTAGGGTTTTATTTGAAGATTTTGCTAAGCCATTTCCTTGTGGGTAATAGGATGTAGAGTGACCAAGTGTAATGTTATACTGCTGGCAGAAACTCACAAACTTTGTAGACTTGAAAGCCTAGGCATTATCAGTCACTATTCTGGCAAGGCAACCAAACCTGGATATGATTTTTTCTTCCATGAACTTTATTATCACAGTATCTGTCGCGTTCCTCGCAGGTATGGCTTCCACCCATTTTGTGAAATAATCTGTGGCAGTTAATATCCACTTATGTTGACCACTCGATGGAGGATGTATTTCACCTATAAAATCAATTCCCCATTGCCTGAATGGTTCGTCCACGTGAACGGGAATCATGGGCAGAGGTGCCAGCTTCTGTCTTTCAGCAAATTTCTGACATTTCTCACAAGCTCTAACCTGGGCACAAACATCTCCAAAGAGCTTGGGCTAATAAAAACCAGCCTTCAGGATTTTGTAAGCAGTGGCCCTCCAACTGTAATGGCCCCCATAGATTCCTTCATGAAATTCAGCCATTATACTCTCTACCTCATCCTCTATGAGACACAGGAGTAGAATACCTGAGGGATCTCGCCAGTATAGCCGGCCATTGGCGACTATGTACTTCTGTGATCTCAATTGTAGCACTCTGTATTTAGCTTTATCACAGCTTGGAGGGAAGCTGAGTGTGAGGAGATATTATACTATTTCTTTGTACCACTGACTGGTGAGGTACTTCATCTGTGTTTCTAGAGTAGTTATCTCTACTCCATGTAGCTCTTCATTCTTCTCAGATCCCTCACTTGCTATTATGGACAAACTTATACCCAGAGCCTGATAGTTTGATTCAGATAAGATTTTGGCTAGCCCTTGTCCTTTTATCAGTTTGGTAGGGCGGATGTCTAGCTCATACTCCTATATTTTGGCAATCCACTTCCCCCTTTTTCCTTCACTATCCCCTTGGATAAGAATATCTTTTACAGCTATTGTAGGCACAAATGCAGTGATGTGGGATTGTAGGACATACATGTGGAATTCTTTAATGGATTTCACTAGGGCGTATGCTTGCTTTTCTAATATGTTATATTTTAATTCTGCATCACGGAGCACCTGACTGAAGAAGGCGATGGGCTGCTCGTATCCCTCTTCATTTTTCTGCAATAAAACTCCTGCTATTGTATGAGGTGATGCAAAAGAAAATATCATGAATGGTTTAGCATAATCCGGTCCAGCTAGCACAGGGGCTTCTGCAAAAGCATTTTTTATTCTGGTAAAGGCCTCTCGTGATTCCTAGGACCACTTAACCTCATTATTTTTCTTTAGCATGTCGGTTATATGTCTAACTATTTCAGCATAGTTAGGAATAAACCTTCTCAGAAAATTAATGTGCCCCAGGAATACCTGCACCTCCTTCTTATTTCTGGGAAGAGAAATACCATTTATAACCTCTACCCTCTTAGGGTCTATTTTTACCCCCTCTTTAGTCACAACATGCCCCAAGAGCTTGCCTTCTTCTAATGAAAATAAAGACTTTTGTGGATTGAGAGAAAGACCATACCTTCTACATTTTTCAAAATTTCTACGCAAATGCTCAATGTGCTCAGTATCATCCTTTGAAAATACAGTGATATCATCGAGGTAGACAACCAAAAACTTATCTTTCTCCCCAACAAAAGCAATGTCCATGGCCCTCTGAAAAGTGGCCCCTACATTAATCAACCCAAAAGGCATCCTAGCATACATAAATGTACCCCATGGTGTGGTGAAAGTGGTCTTCTTTTGATCTTCTGGAAGTACAGCCACCTGATTATAACCAGAGAATCCATCCATCATTGACATCCTAGAAGCTCCAACCACTTTCTGCAGAATTTGATCCATCTTGGGCAGTGGATAATTATCTTTTAAGGATGCTCTATTTAAATTTCGGAAATCAACACACAGCCTTATTTCTCCATTCTTCTTTCGGACAGGGACTAGGTTTGCCACCCATTTGGAGTACCTCAATGGCATAATTATTTTCCTTTAACAGCTTCTTAATTTCTTTCTCAATGGAGGGAAGCAGCAAGGGATTTATCTGTCTGAGCTTCTGCTTGTGAGGTTTCACATCTCCCTTTAGTGTAACTTTATGCTGCATGATACTGATGTCAAAAGTTTTTAGGTCCTGATAAGACCATGCAAACACATCTTTGTAAGACTGAAATAATTTGTGATATAGCTTTTTATATTCTTCTGGGACCTTCTTGGATAGTTTTACAATTTTGGGGTCAGCATCAGTACCAAAATTCAGGTCTTCTACCTGATTTTCTTCTGTGACTTTGTTTGGCTGCAGTGGGACATCATTCTTGTCAAACAATATTTCTATAGGCACCAGCCCTCTGGGTATAACGTTTCCCCTTAATTGCAACACTTTGTTACCTGCCATTTTCTCCTCCCAATTCCTTTCTAAAGTATCTTCAGCCTCCTCTCCTTCATCAGCATCAATCTCCATATTGGAGAATTCTCCTACTGTTTCCAGGAATCTCTTCACCTGTTCTTCATCCTCAAATATCTTCCAGTGCTTGATATTATCTGGGATTGATGGTCGACAACGTACCTCAATTTCATAACTCAAGAGAGGGTTCTGAGGTGGACGGAATGTACTAGCAGCCACAGCAAGGGAATCGGCCATCCTATTATGTTCCCGGGGCATGAACTGGATATTAAATGCTAAGAAAAAATTCTCCACCATGTCCCAAACTTCGTTCCTATAAGCCCTCAGCCAAGGATGTTTGGTTTGACACTGATTCCTGACTTGTCTGACCACCAGTTCTGAATCTCCCAAAACTTTTAAACTTTGTATATTCATGCTCCTGGCTGTCTGAAACCCTAACAGAAGGGCTTCATATTCAGCCACATTATTAGTGGCTTCATATTCTAGCTTGAAAGACAATGGTACCCATTTTCCTGTAGGAGAGATCAATAATATTCCAGCCCCATTACCTTCTCTTGAATTTGCTCTGTCAAAATGAAGTGTCCAGATTCCTACTTCATGGCTCTCTGAGGGCTGCTCAGTCCTGATCTGGCAGAAGGATGGTTCATGAGCATAATATTTATCTTCTTCCAGCATCAAGCATGAGAAATCTCCTTCTTTACCGTATACTGGTGAATTAATAGAGTTTTCAGCCTTAGTAACCATCTTGAAAAATCTAGTTTCCCTATACAACCTCCTCTCTTGGCCACCAAAAACTGGGAGAGTGGCATATGTTAGGTCCAACTTGATCGACCCACCAATTTTTGTTCCCCAGGACCTTGACAGCAACATGCCGAAGCGAGCTGGGATGTCAGCCACCACGATTTCCATTACCACACTTTTTGCTGGGATTTGGGCCAAATTGACCACCAAATCCTTGATCATCCCCAGGCATTTAACTCTTTTGGAATCAAATGAATAGAGGTCCTTGTATGGACGGGTGATTTGTAATCCTAGTTGTTCCATGACTGACAGAGGCAGTAGATTATGGGAAGCTCCAGAATCTAACATACAGTTATGTAATAAAAGGTCATGGATCACTAGAGACACATAGAAGGGAGGAGTAGAAGCATCAAATTCCTCAACATGTGGGCCAAATACAACCATGAGTCTTTCTTCTTGAAGGTTGAGACTATCCGGGATGAGTGCTGCTTCTGAAGGGAGCATGAAAGAGGTGACCTGGGATTGATATGCAGGTTGTTTCAACAGTTCATTCAAGGGGACTGGGATTTTGACCTTCTCAAGTTCCTTTTGTAGACTGAAAGCGGGAGAGGACTTCTCTATTACAACTTCTTTTGACTCTTTATTTTCGGCTGAGGGTTTGACTTATTTTGACACAGACTTGGTATTAGGGGGAATGCCTACTTTTGAAAAGGAAGGAATTTGATCATTAGACTACAAAGGTTTGTTTAGAGCCCCCTTACCTTTTTCTGTGACTTTCTGCATTGTTGACTCCTTCTAAGCAGGTGCTTCCTTTTGGGGTGGCTCTTCTTCTTGCTCGTGAGTACGAGTCCTCTTCCTAGAAGATCTAAGATCATATCTTCTATTGAACTCTGCTTGCATGAAATCAACAAATTGCTTACAATAGTGATCAATTTCTGAGTCTTCTGTGTCTCTAGCCTTTTCTTCTCCTTGTAATGCACACTCGGTTCCATCATTTCCTTGCAAAGGGCATTCTTCTCCATCACTATTCGAGAAAGCAAGATTTGCATCCTCCAATTCATAGGCAATATCTTCAGTAGGACCATCCACTGGACCTTCCAAGTACAATGGGTGTGGTACCTGATCTTGTTGTTCTCTTGGTTCCCTTTGCAATATTTGTAGGGGTGGTTTCCTATACTGAGGATTGTAACCTCTGTTTGGAGCATTCTGGAAATTCTTGGAGGCTGAATTCCTAGCCTCCAATTCAAGCTTGACCAGCTTACCAGAAAGGTTCTTAATCATTTTGTTCATTTCTTCAATTCTATCATTGGCTGAGTCTCTGTCTTGGTTAGAGGTAGATACCTCCTCTTTGCCCCTTCTTCTAGTATCTTGTTCAGATTTTCCCTTTGATTTACCAGTGGAGGTGAAATTTGCCTCCAGCTCCAGTGCATCTGTCTGAGCATCATCCAGAGTAGCAGGCTTTCTTTCTCTCAAAGAGAAACCGAATTCTGAGTCAAAGGCTGCTACAAAAACAACTTTAGCAGCAGTTTGATGAGGTTTCATATCAGCAGGAAGACTCAAATAAAATTTATTAAATCTCTTGATAAATTCTGACACCCCTTCATTATGTCTTTTCTTGAGTGTATTGAACTCAGTAAGACAATGTCCGTGATCTTTCTTCTCTACCCATTTCTTGAGAAAATTATCTTCCATTATTTCCCAAGTGGTAACAAAACGGTCTCCGAATGTCTTAAACCATTTTCAAGCTTCACCATCAAGAGATTGCACAAACAGTCTCAAGACTACATCTAAATGTTCCACATTAAAATTCTCTGCAAAAGAATAGAAAACCTCAAGATTTTTTTGAGCATCAATCTCATTTTCCCCATTAAATCGGGGTAAAATCTTCAGATAATCCTGTGGCATATCATTCAACACTTGAGGTAATGCCAGGGGGGCATATTTATTTAACAAGAAGCCTGGAACATTGGCCATTGGAGGGGGTGGAGGTAGTGCAATAGTTTGATGAGTAAAAGGAGGAGGGGGAGGTGGAAGTGGAGTATGAATAACAATAGGAATGTAATGAACAGCAGCTTGAGGTGTTGAGGGGAACAACGGTCTGTTAATAGCAGATACTTCGGTGACTTCCTTGACCTCTTCGTCCTCAGGAGTAGGGTGAAAATTATCTTTAAATCGGACACCTCCTCGGGGTGAACTATCTGAAGAGTAATCAGTATCTCCCACAATGGAGTCAGGACCTAGCACTTAGGCTACTTGAGAAGAAGAGGATGGGAATTTTTCTATAGACAATTCAGGGATTTCAGTGTGGATTGATTTCCTTTCCCTCCAATTCCTCCTATGTATGATCTTCTCTGGGTCAGACACTGAAGGTGTCTTTGGCTGTGACGTATCTGACCTCAAGTGTGGCTTACGAAGAGCCAGGAATACAAGTGAATTTATCTAATAAACAAATGTGGAGTCGCCAAGGTGAGGGATCTACAACTCTCAACTCTCCATACTCACCTACTTGAAGAGTGAATTAGGTGTTGTCGAGGCCCAGGGATTTAAATTTTCTCAACTTCGTTCCCCGGAAATGGCACCAAAAAGATGTTGTCGTTCCTAGAGACAACCTTGAGTTGTGAAAGGCCAGTGCCTAGGACATCTTATATAGCAAGGAGCATATGTTATAACATGGGAAGTTATCAATAAAAGGCTCTCATGCTATCTCCTGAAAACAAGACATTTTAATTTTGAATGGGACCAAGACCTTCAGAATCTAGATACAGGGAGAGCAACACTGCAGAGGCAAGGTGCAAAACTCCAATATAAAAGCATCAGACAATTCAGAGGCAGCTTACTGTAAAGAGGGCCGATTCAAAAATACCTCACAGAAATAGATAATCAGAAGGTGTTTACTGCGTATGAAAGATTAAGAGAATACTAGTTCTCATTGACCTGATATCCAGATACACAATATCACCATGTGATGGGCTTATCAATTTAAGAATCCATACATGACAATAGCGTTTTAAAAATAACCTCCCAAAGAAACTAATATAGCAGAAATATGGTTTGAGTGAACAGTGAAACAGTATATCACACCTGAGCCATATTTAAAGAGCTTGACTAATTCGAGCATGGGTATCAACTAGAATAAATCCATACCAAAAACTAGTGAGCCACTCGCATTCCAAAACATGATACGAGAAAGATGGATGGAATGAAATGAACAATTAAATTATCACTTACAAGAGAAAGTTACAAACTGTGAGACACCAAAGACCAGAATCCTCTTTAAAGATGGAACTCCTCCTCACTGAAACCCAACGGGCTCTGTACATTCATATAAGAGTTCTTACAAAAATGCATACAAAAATTTTCTCACTGCATAATTTTCTGATTAAATCTGGAACCCTCAATAATCTGTTCTTCGGGGGTTTTATAGGAGAAAAAGAAAACACTGTAAAGAAAGTGGACGATGAGCATTTAATTTGCCTCATAAAGATAGGATGGCGGAAATGTGCACACCCATACTGCTTGATGACTCTGTAATGCTGTATGTACTCTGTGGCCTGCTTTCTAAAATAAATGCACTGGGTGGAAGTTTCTTCAGGAACACGGTATAGAACTAAAAACCACATGGGCTGTCCATCCTTCCCTGGAAAGAAAATTCTGCTGAAATGAAACCTTGAGGGTATTTTTTTCTGTGCATAGACCTTCTGATTGATCTATGGGGTCTTCGATCTGGTACTCTGCCTTCAAATGGTTAGGTTAAGGCTCCAAAATCTTCAATTACACGCATTTAACTCTCTGCCATTCACTGATACTCTTTGTCTGCAATATTAATGTCTCTGATCGCGAAATATGTGCTTTGAATGACTCTAGAGGGTTTTGACAGAGTTTAACCGTGCTTCTTTAAGCGGTCATGTCGTAACAGATTCCCAGGCCTTTCTCTATAATTCTAGCCTCTGAAAAATGGTCTTTTCCGGTGTTTTCTACTACTGTAATTGAGACTGTGAAACCTGGCGGTGTACCGCCATTCATACCCTGAAAAATACACAAAATCGTCGAGAAAAAAAATGCACGGGAAGGTTGATGCAACAGGGATAATGAGGATGACAACGCAGCTTGGAGAAATGGTGGAAAAACGCAGCAAAATGGTGGAGAAATGCTCTGGTGAAGGTTGGCGAAATGCAGAAAATTAAACACGAAAAATTAACATTTCGACCTTTGAATGAAAAATATAGGGGGACGGAGGAAAACGTGACAAAACACGTGGAATAGTGACGTGGCAGGACCGGTCAACAGCGGGCGTGCGAAAAAATCTGGACCGTCCGATCTCAGGAGGAGATCGACGATGGAAAACATATCGTAGGGCGACGGATTGGCAGGCCAGGGGTACGGATACCTTGGGTTAACTTCCACGCATCTTCAGGGTGCGATGGTCATTGGATGGAGAGCCCTAGATCGGACGGTTGATATGAATATCGCACCGGGTCAAATACCGAACGATAACGCGCGATGAGGAGGTGGTTTTCAAACAGTGACAGAGCCACGTGTCATACGCTGAGTGGAATCGCTCCGAAACGGGAAATACCCCCTACCACTCGAAAGGTGGTGCGATGAAAACCGGCAGGTTTATGAACAGTGCTTCTGGGCGCAGGGACCACCAGGCGAAGGGAATATGGACTGTTGATCGGCGGGTTAGATGGACGGTCGTAATGAGATCGGAGGGGCGAACGGAGGAGCGACGGGCGCATTGCGAAATAGCGTTGACCATCATATCTTACACAGATCGACAGCTGAGATTATTTCAAAGGCCGACAAACAAGTTCACCATCGCATAAGAACTTTTGCATTTACAAAGGATAAGGGCGCATGTGAAACCCCGATTGCGATAAGCGCTTTCCGGGCTAATGCTTGGTCTAGCGCTCGGGTCACGTGGAGGAAGAGATAAAGGGGGCTAGGACCGAAAGGGTTGGGCCTTATATATTTTCGAATGTGGGTTTTCGGCCCTTTTTATGCAATTTTGAGGCTAGACAAAAGTAACGATAGGCAGAAAAAGGATTTTTTTAGGCCAAAAAGAGGGGGTTTGAAGGGTTTAAGCGGGATTGCTTGCCAAAATTCAATAGGGGGCTAACATGCTCAACACATTTAAAGCAAGTAAAGTTGCTACTGCATTTATGGAAACAATTCAAAAGCTACATGGAAACCCAAAGATTATTGTAAGTGACAGAGATCCTATTTTTACTAGAAATTTTTGGATGGAATTAATTTCTTGTTTTGGTACTCAACTAGCTCATAGCTCATCTTATCATCCTCAATCCGATGGTAAAATTGAGATAGTGAATAAATGTTTGGAAGGATATCCTCGTTTTTTTGTATATGATAAGAAAACACAATGGGTCAAGTGGTTACCTCTCGCTGAATGGTGGTGTAACACTTCCTTCCATATTGCAACAAAAATGACCCCATTTATGGCACTTTATGGATATCATCCACTGTCAATCACATCTTCCTTAAGAGAAAATTCTAAGGTTCAAGCAGTGGAAGATCACGTCGATCATCAACAAGAAGTTCTCCAACTCTTAAAGGATAACCTAAATTTGGCACAAAATCGAATGATCAAAAATTTATTCCCAGTGAGAGGGAATTGGTGATATTTTTTCTCATATTTCCAAGTTAACTTCTATCAAGTTTATTTTATCTGATTTCATCCTTTTTTTACTTCAAAGTAGAACAAATAGACATGAAGATAGCATTCTTGCATGATAATCTAGAGGGATAAATCTACATGAAGTACTGAGAAGGATTTGTACTGAATGGAAAGAAACGATTGGTATGTAGGCTAAAAAATCCCTTGTATATGTTAAAGCAATCACGAAGGATGTGGTACTAAAAATTTTATACTTATATTGGGACTTGGCTTCATAATGAAAATAGTGAATAATTGTGTATTTTTAATTTTAGTTGGTGGTCACCTTATTTATTTGGACCCATATGTCAATGATATGTTGTTTATTGGAAATGAAAAGGAAACTGTCCAAGGTGTAAAAAGTTAGTTTTCCTTTGAAATTGACATGAAGGATATTGGTTTTACAAATTTCACTTTAGGCATGGAAATTAAAAGAGATTAGAAAAACAGGAAACTCTAGTTAAGTCAAAGGATATGTCATTACAATATTGTATAGGTTTAATATGCATGAATGTAAACTAGTAAATGTACTTCGTCCTACGGGTGTAAATTTATGTGAAAATCAGTTTCTTGAGACATAGGAAGAGAAAGAGGAAATGTCTCACATTCTATATGTCAATACAAATGGTAATTTGATGTATGCAGCAGTTTTTACTCAAATAGACATTGCACATGCAGTGGGAGTTTTGAGCAGGTATATGTAAAAACCAAGGAACATTAGGTAGCAGTAAAGAGGGTTTTAGTTGTTTATGTGGCACTACTAGTTATGGATTATGCTACTAATGAAGACCAAGGTTGGATAAAGTATTGGATATACCTAAATTTGTTCATTCATACTTGACTAGAAATCTCAATCACATAAGATCTATAAGTGGGTATATCCTTAACCTATTTTGAGGAGAAATAAATTCGATGAACAAGAAACAATATGTAATTCCACTCCTAACTATAGAAGTTGAGTACATGGTAGCCACTCATGCAAGAAAGGAATAATTATGGTTATAAAGATTGTATTCAAGGATTGGGTTGGTACAATAATCTGGAAGGATAGATTGTGACAATTAGAGGAAAATATTACTAGAGAAGGACTGAGTGTATCATTCTAAGAGAAAAACAACGTAAACTTTGAAACGGGGACTTTAGCCAAAAAAACTCAAAAAAACGTGAAAAAACAGCCTAAAAAAATGTTGATTCTGGAATACTGGAATGCTGGAAAACCTTAAAATTTTAACAATTTTTCAACCATGACATTATGGAAAATGTTTTGACTAAAAAAAATTTCAAAATGAACACCTGAATGAAAGAGTCAGTATTCCAAGAGTAATTTCTTTTTTAAATGTTAAAAATATGATGACTTTAAAATCTTAGCCTAAAACAACTTGACACATTGCAACAAAAATTTTGAAAGGAAACCATCAAATTGACACACATTGTAGGCAAACTCGACCCATTGAAATGAAAACTTAAATATCAACCATGGAATTGACACATTGTGTAGGCAGACTCAATCTTTTACAACGAAAACTTTAAAATCAAAATGCAAATTGACACATAATGGGATCGAATTGCTAGTCGAGGATCGACACAGACCCTATATGAAAAAATAAAATAAAATAATAAATAATAAATAAATATATACAAATCTAAAATATAAAATAAAACAAAAATTAAAACATTAAAAAAAATAAAATATAACAAAAAACAGAAAAATTTAAAAAAAATAATAATAAATAAATAAATAAACCATCCATTTAAAAAAAAACATAAAAATAAAATAAAAAACATAAAAATAAAAAAAAATAAAAACATTATAATAAAAAATAAAAACATAAAAAAAATTAAAAACAAAAAACAAAAAAATTAAAAATTAAAAATTAAAAAAATAATTAAAAAAAAATAAATAATCATAGTAAAAATAAATTAAAAATAGTTTTAAAAACAATTAAAAGAAAAACATAATAATAAAATATTAAAAAATTTTGACAACACCTAATTAAAAAAAATTTAAATTAACCCCGCCCGGCTCAATGGCTGAGTGGCTCTGGGATGGTAGGTTGATTCTCAGAATCGACCTGCCTGCCCGAGGCCGCTCAGCCACTGGGCTAGGCAGTCATGGGAGTCGTCCACGTAGCTCCCACAACCGCCCAGCTCGGCAGCCGAGCAGCCAAGGGAAATCAAGCTGGTTCTAAGAATAGGCCTTACCGCCCTTGGCCACCCGTTCATCAGGCTGGGTGGTAGTGTGATCCACTCACGCAGCTCCCACGGTCGTCTAACCCAACGGTCGAATGACCATTGTCGATTAGCCAACCCTGAGGGTTGAACAGTCGGCCATGGCCTCTCAGTCATCGGCCTGAGAAGCCATGGGAGCTGTGAGCGTAGCTCTTACTATCACTCAGTCTGAAAGGCAAGCAGCCATGGCCAGTTGGCCAACCCCGAGGGTTGGTCGGCTAGCTATGGTCACTCAACCATCGGGATGGGTGGTCGTGGAAGCTACGAGCGTGACTCCCATGGTCGGCCATAGCCGCTCAGCCGTTGAGCTGGCCGGTTGTGGGAGCTGCGAGCATGTCTCCTACAGCCACCCAGCTCGATGGACGAGTAGCCATGACAGATAGGACAACCCTCGGGGTCATCCAACCAGCCATGGCTGCTCAGTCGTCCAGCTAGGCTGTCATCGGAGCGACGCTCGCGACTCCCATAGCCGCCAAGCCTGAAAACTGAGTGGCCATGGCCGGCTGGTCAACCTCGAGGGTTGGCCAACTGACCATGGCCACTCGGCCATCAAGCTAGGCAGTTGTGGAAGCTATGTGCGTAGCTCCCACGGTCGCCCAGCCCTTGGTTGCTTGGCCACCGGGTTGGGCGATCGTGGGAGTTTCGTGTGCGTCTCCCATGACTGCCCAGCCCAATGGCTGAGCGGCCCTCAGCTGGAAGGCCGATTCTGAGAATCTATCTGCTAGCCCAAGGTGGCTCGGTCATTGGGCTAGGTAGGGTTAATTTTTTATTTTTTATATTTTTTTTTATAATTTTTTTTAGTTAGGTTTTGTTAATTTTTTTAATGTTTCTTTTTATTTTGTTTTGTTTTTAATTGTTTTTTTTTATATTTTTAATTTATTTTTTAAGTAGGATTGTTTTTTTTTAATTCAATTGTTTTTTTAATTGTTTTTATGTTTTTTATTTTTATTATAATGTTTTTATTTTTAATTTTTTTTAATTAGGGTTTTTTCTAATTTTTTTAAATTATTTAAAATTGCTTCTATTTTTTTTGGTTTTTTTTTTAATCTTCTAATATATTTTTTTTATGTTAGATCTAAGACTTTTGTGATCCATAATGTAGATAAATGTCTTTCGGATTAATCACATCATTATTATGTGATTAATCCGAAAGACATTTATCTATATTTTTTTAATTGTGTTTGTTTTGAAATATTTTTTTGCATTTTTTTTATTTTATTTAGTTTTTTTAACTTTTTGTTTTGTATTTTTTTGTGTTTTTTTTAAGTTAAATTTATTTTTTGGTACATTATTAATATTTTTTTTTTTCTTTTATATATAATTTTATACTTGTTTTTTAACATATTTTTAATGTTATTTTTTATTTTGCAAAAAAATTGAAAAATTCATTATAAAAAGAACATTGCAAAGAAAAACAAAAAAACTCGTGTTTGGAAAACCCTTAAAAATATAAAATCCTAGGACAAAAAACACTAAGAGGCATAAGACAACTTGAAAAATTGTTAAATAATCAACATTTAAAAAAAAAATACGTATACTTTGGACATAAGAAAATTTAAAGTATGAAGAAATATTTCGGTAATAATCACATTATAATGAACAAAGTCGATGTGTTTCGAACCAACCAGTGTGGTTCATCATCAGGACTAGGTGAGAGATCAGATCAGACGTTGAGTTTAAATAGATGTAGAAATGGCAAAGTAAACCGTTAGAATAACAGCTAATTTGACTTTGAAATTAATAACGGTTAGTTCTATTAATTTAATTATTTATTTAATACAACCTAACGGCTAGTTTGAATATTGAAATTAATAATGGCTAGGTATATTTAATAGTTTAATTTATTTATAAAAATCTTTTATTTTCATTAATATCGTTAATTAATTATTAATAATACAAATATTATTTTATTATAATTATATATTTATTTTATTATAATTCTATCTTAAAAAATAAATAAATAAATAAAATAAATAAATAAATATATAAATATAAATATAAAAAAAATTTAAAATTTAAAATTTAAAATTAAATATAAAAATAAAATATAAAATATAAAATATAAATAAAATAAAATAAAAATATAAAAATATAAAAATAAAAAATAAAAAAAATTAAGAATAAAAGGCAGGGATCCAACACCTGCTTATATTCCAACCATCATCTCTATTGAGATTTACGGGTCTTTTTTCAATTTCAAGGGTCTCTCTTAAATATACCTAGCCGTTATTAATTTCAATATTCAAACTAGCCGTTAGGTTGTATTAAATAAATAATTAAATTAATAGAACTAACCGTTATTAATTTCAAAGTCAAATTCGCTGTTATTCTAACGGTTTACTTTGTCATTTCTACATCTATTTAAACTCAACGTCTGATCTGATCTCTCACCTAGTCCTGATGATGAACCACACTGGTTGGTTCGAAACGCGTCGACTTTGTTCATTATAATGTGATTATTACCGAAAGATTTCTTCATAATTTATCGATGGATCACAGAAGCCAAAAATCTATTAACATTTAAAGTGTCAAAAATGTCTTTAAAAAAATAAATTTTGATGCTTTTTAAAACATGCATGAAAATCCTCAACATTTAAAAGAAAAGATAGACACTTAATACATTAGAAAATTTAAAGTGTCAAAAATAAGCCCTCTAAAAAAAGGGGGTGATGTTGCATCAACACCTTTCAAAATCAGCATGAAAATCACTAATGTTTAAAAAAAATCATACTTGATACGAAAGAAAATTAAAGTGTCAAAAATATGCTGCAAAAAAAAATGCATTCTCGATGAGCACTTTTCAAAATCAGATTACTTTTTTTCTACCTCAAAAAAGTGGGTACTCGTTTCAAAGTTTACATTGTTAAAATCATATTGGTGTTTAGATCACTTTATTAGGGACATGGTTGAAAACGAGAAGATGCTATTAGTGAATGTGGGAACCTTCAAGAATGTCATATATTCATTGTCAAAGTATGTGAGAAATGAGAATTTTCCTTGGTATAGATAAACAATGGGAATTACTACCCTGGATCATTGATCAAGAAATCCTATGGCCCCCACTATGTAAAGAAAAAAACAAGTGGGAGAATGTTGGTTATGTGTTATATTATTTTCATGACTACCTACATATGCAATTTATTATCCCAAGCACAGCAGGGGGGTCACAAAGGGGGTTGAGCCTCCCCTTTTGAGGGGTGATAACCCATGTATGTAGCCTTGAAAGGGCTGATTGAGAAAAAATCAATGCATGGGTTTTTATCAAGAGTTCCTTATTGAGTGATTTTCTTAGTATGGTTTTCACCTTTTGGTAGTTTCATGGCCTATAATTTTGTGGTCCATTTGAAATTAATTATGGCTAAGGAACTATTATTTTATTCTAATATATGGCTATGATGGGTATGTGTTATATTATTTCCATGACTAACACCAAGAATTGAACATTGCATCGGGTGTAGTGCCCTGGGGATTTTTTTTTATTCGGACCCAATAATATTTGGGTGAACCCAAGGATGGGGGACAGACCCAAAGATGGTGGGAAAACCTACCCATGGTTTTGTGCATGGGTTTTGCACATGGTTTTGGGCATGATCATTTTCTTCCCATGGTATTTTGTAGATCCGGTCAAGGGAACTATGCTTATGTTATAATCCAGGGTTAGTGGATTGGGGTTTATGAATGCTTCAACATGTATACATATGTATTGTAACATTGAAAGGAATATAATGGAAAATCAATTTGTTTGTCCCAGTTTTTGGATCCAGGGAAAAATTTATTTGTGTATTTTTTTTAGGTTCTTACGATTGTATATTTTTCTATTGTAAGAATTCGTCTACGAGTGATTTTTGTACAAGGTTAAAACCTACATTTGGTATCAGATTTGTTTCAGCTTCAAGGGGGCACCTTTATTGCTTAGGGGTTTTGCTCAAGCCTTTGGTAGACCTTGTACATTTGGAGATCGGCGGGATCGATTCTTGCGGTGAAAGATGGCAAAAAGTGGAAAGAAATGTAGGTTTTTTATATGCAAGATACTAAACCAGTGAAGTTTCCTATTCCTATAGGTGTAAATTTATCTGATGAGCAATGTCCCAAGGCACAAGAAGATGAAGAGGAAATGTCCCATCTATGAAATGGTCTGTGCTAGACCAGTAATTCTACATGTAGTGGGAGTATTGAGCAGATTTATGTCAAAACCAATGAAGGAGCATTGGAAAACAATGAAGTGGGTTTTCATGTATTTTTGTGGCACTAGTGATTATGATTTATGCTACCAAAGAAGACCAAGATTGGACGGAGTTTTGGACATTTGTGGATTTTTTTACGTAGGTTGGGATGGAGATATAGATCGCAGAAGATCTACAAGTGGATATGTTCTTAACCTATTTGGAGGACCAGACAATTGGATGATCAAGATACGGTCTATAGTGGCACTTTCAAATATAGAGGAAGAATACATGGTAGCCACTCAAGCGAGCAAGGAAGAATTTTCATTTCAGAGATTGTGTTCATGTATGGGGTTGGTACAATGAGCTATAAGGATATATTGTGACAGCTAAAGTGCAATTTTCTTGGCAAAGAACTCAGGGGCCTCCAAATTAGAAACAAATTAAGGCCCATCTAACCTTTCTTAGGCACATAAAGGCTATATTAAATCTCTCCTTCTACACTTAATAATGTTTTTAGGTTTAATATGTTCCTATAAAGGTTTAGAGATAATTGCATATTATGTGTCTAATAATATTTTTTTTTGTATAATATTGGGAGAATATTGAGTCAATTTTGAATGAGATAATATAGGTACTTTCTCCCTACTATAGGATGGACCAAGATTGGATAATAAATGAACAACATATCATGAAATTATTGACAAAATCTGGATATCCACTAATTCGGAAAATATGGGAATGTGTTGCCTGTCATTTAATGGATATTCCTAGTGATGGGAACTAGATCCACTTTTTGAGGGATTTTGGAGGGGAAATTTCCTCCTTTTAAGGAGGATGCTTCCCCATATATTTTCATAAGTACCAATTCAAGTTTTCCTCTAGGAGAATGTATTTCTTAGTCTTCTTGTGGAGAAAACTTGTTATTTAGCAGCTTCACTTTCATTTATAACAGGGGTGTACTTGGATTGTAATGAATTTTGGTGTCATTTTTAGCTTCTAAAGCTTGGTTTCCTTCATATGAATTTGATTATCCTTGGGATTTTCCATCCCAGGATCCTCAGAGACCTCTTGTACAATCTCTTTATTTTCTTTAAATGTCCTTTTCGCTTGCATCTCTTATTTTTTTCATTCACTATTTTTGCTTATTTTGTTGTAGGTTACATTGATTTAATGATTGAAGTGAATGTTATTACACAGTCACGTGAATTATGAATCCTTAAAATATATTTTAAAAGTCACATCCATCATTGAGCTACTTGGATTGGTTTACTAGTTCACAAATCTAGAATTTCTGGAAGTCTCTTGTAACAAAATAGCAGTAATTTTTTGTTATTTTTGAGAACATGTTAATTATATTCATTTGACTTGATTCCGCTTGTATTAATTCCTAAAAACATTCATTACAATAAAAAAATCACTCCATATCATTATCACTTTATTAGGTTAGGAATTTGGTAGGTTAACTAGCTCACTAGTTCAATAATTTCCTGTTTTTAGAGTAGTAATTTTCTGTTATTTTTTATCACATGTTAATAGGGGTATTTTTTAGTGATTTCACTTGGAATGGAGTCCTAAGACATCCTAATTTATAATAAAAAAAATTCCCATCTCATTTTCATTTTATTTTCTTGGTAATTTGGAAAGTTATCTCGAGGAGTCACGGTCTTGTAACAAGCATGTAGTAGTCGTGTAGCAATTTGTTTCGAGATCTTCCTTGCCAAAATTTACTGCAAATTAATGGTGGGAGTAGACTTATAGAATATGAATGCTATGAGGCCACTTTGGTTGAGTTGATGCTTGGTTAGATCGCCATTTATCTCTTACATTTCTTGCATCTTGAATGTCGATTTCTGCAATTAGTCTAGATTTCCTTCCCACAATTTACTTCATGCAAAGTGTGATTTCCTTCTTGCAAGAATAATCTAGGACTTTCCTTTCCTACAAAATAGAATATATTTCCTTTCCAGCAAGATAGATTATATTTTCTTAAGTTTTCATTATGCTTTACATTTTTGCAAACAGAATCGATGTCCTTTATTCCATTTACTTTCTAGCAAAAATAGAATAGGTTTTCGTATTGTTATTTACCTTAGGATTGGTGGCTTAACTAGATATTTTCTCAATTAAATTTTATTCATTGCCTTCTTTCACTCACATCAAAGGGGGTCTGACTAGGTAAAGGAAGGTGTTTGCTACACATACAATTTCGACCCCTCTTAAGTTTGTATGAACCCCAAGTTGATAATTTAAGTTGGTAGCCTTAGGAGTTGCAACATTTTTGTTGTAATACTGGGGCTCATCAAGAACCATGCTTATCATTCGAATAAAAATAAAATTGATGTTTATTATCAATTTTTTTGGGATATGTTTGAGGACAAAAAGGTGTTGTTGGTAAAGTTGTAAACTTTGAAGAACTTTGCAAATGCATTGATGAAGTTTGTGAGCACTTTTCTTCGTGTAGAAAAACAATGGGTGTTTCAAGTTTGGATCAATGACTAAGCTCTCCTTTTACCCCTTGTGTGGAAACAAAACAACAAGTGGGAAAATGTTGACTGTGTCATATTCTTTCCATGACTAGCACCAGGCATTGTACCTTGTGCCAGGCGTATCACCCCGGGGAAAAAAATTTATGTGGACCTAATAATAGTTGGGAGGACCCAAATATGGTGCCAGAACCTACCTATGGTTTTTTGCATGGTTTTTTCACATAGTTTTGGGCATGATATTTTTCTTCCCATGGTATTTTTTAGATCCATTCAAGGGAACTATGGTTATGTTCTAATCCAAGGTTAGTGGATTGGGGTCGATGAATCCTTCGACATGTATATATATGTATAGTAACATTGAAAGGAATATCATGAAAAATAAATCTAGTAGTTTCGGTTTTTGCATCGAGTGGAAAATCTCTATGTATATTTGTTATATGTTCTTAACATTGTATATTTTTTTCTTTTAAGAATTTGTTTGCAGGTAATTTTTGTACAAGGTTAAAACCTACAGTCTAATGGAGTGAGGGTTTATATATTATTAATATACTCAAAAACCTTTTTTTTTCGTAATTTTTGGTTTCCAAGTTAAAATATTCATGTTAAATATGTGTGTGTGCACCATTGCATATTTTTTATTTTAATTAAAAATATATTTGTAGCATTAACTAGGCAAGGTTAAAAACAAGTGCTAGTTTGTAGGCTCATGGATATGTCACAACCAAATGATTGTAATACTTAGGTAATGTAGATGTGATGGAATTAGAAAGGTGTTTATATGCTATATGATTTAGTTGATGTTACATCATTACTAGGATCTATGGATAAGTGTGTTTGTGACGGGATTCATAGCTTTCCTAGGGTGTGTGTTCAATGATGTGAACCTAAGAATAATAAAAATTACATAATATGGTCGATGCTACAAGTGTTGAGCGTAGTTCTATCAAGGGTATGGGTACTTCCCTTACGATATTTCCCTTAGGGTAGAGGTTATTGAAAATATTCTTGAAACTAGAGGATTGAAAGGGGAGGAAAATGGAGGTTGCTGTATTTTACTATATTCACTATAATCCATTGCATCCTATGGTTCATAGTATTGCTTTTCTTAGATCCCCTTGCATAAAAGGATAGGAAACCTAATAGTTTCTAGGAGACAGGAAATTAGTTGGGATCCTAGTTGGAAGAGAGGTTAATATCATTCGAGGTAAGAGGAAAGGAGGACACGAGATCTTCATTGCTTTATTCAAGGTTAAATTCAGCATTAAAGGAGGTATTACACTTATTGAATTTAGATATTTTCTTTACTGGTTATTGAAATTTAATTTCTACAAAACTAATTTTGTTTAATTTCTATCAAAGTTTAGTTTAATCACTTTAATATTTAATAGTTAATATCCATGAAACAATACTAATTTTATTTTATTTACATTCTTCTTTAATCGAAGATAACTTATAGTATGATTACCACATATAGGAACACAAATGATACTACAATATATTTAAAAAATCCCAAATTAAGAGTGAAATTCTTGGTGATTAATGTTTGATAAAGACACCCTGGATTGGCATGTTGGGCGATGTGGTGATGGAGGTTGGGGGAAGCCCACCACATTGTCGCCTCCCACAACATTTAAGGGGAGGGGTCGTGTGGATAGCTCACCCCATGCATGATAGATATTAACTATTTATTATTCATTCACTGTGATGTTAAGCCTTCCTCTATTTAATTGTCCTGTGAAGAGAGAACCTGCTCTATGGAATTTATGGTGTGCTTGGACTCCTTCCCTGCTGTTAGTGCGACTATTCTCTCAACTATCTAGAAATTACGGTTTTGTGAAAATCAATAAGACAGTATACTTATAGCATATTCCTTGGCTTTTTCCTAATATGTGTTCACTTTCCTCTAACATTGAAGCATAAGAAACATGGGTTTGCATGCAAGCTAATTTGTCCTGTCAGACTGGAAGGAACTGTTGCTCACTTGGGTTGTTGTATTTTGGACTGAAGCTTGATCATGGGCACATAACGAATTCATATGATGGTAATATGTACATTCTACTGGATATGGAGGTTGAAGCTATTAGTGGTGTAACCTTTCATTCAGTGTATGCATCTTCATCGTATCGAGAAAAGTGGCGTGGTTATATCCACAGGGATTCACTTGGGGATAAATACCATACCACATGCAATCATATTAGGGGATATATATTGAGGAAAAACTGACATAATATATTGAAGATATACTAGGGGGTAAAGGGTTTTTATATTGGCAAGTATAAAATATCAAGCTCAAAGTTAATGAAAAAATATAAAGGAGTATAAAAAATCTTAATGAAAAAATGGATACCTACAATATCTAGTGAAAGTTGGGTTTTCTTAAATTAGGAAGAGGAATTGGGTTTGTATTGGTAGAGAGTCAAATAATGTTATTTTTAGTTGTATTTTCCAATATGTAGTCAAAATAAGGGTATTGTTTAGTATGCCACAAATGCACATGATATGTTAGAGGTTCATTGATTGAATCCCCCATGGTTATATCAAGTTACTATTAAGTCCCTATATTAATAGTGTAGTCCCTTATTATGTTAGTGTAGCCCCCCTTATTGTTATTGTTGTACCCCTGTAATCCCCATATTGTTATAATTGTGCCCTTACATTATTATTGTTAGGTCGGCTAGGATTACATTGTGGCCCCACTAGGATTATATTGTGGCCCCATGGAATCCTATATATAGAAGGAGGTTTTGGTCATTTGTATCATCCAAGAATTGTTCATTCATGTAATGTATTGGAGGTTGTCCCCCCGAAGTGGCTTATTTCTAAGGCGTTGATATCTCTTTTCTTCTCTTTTTGGAGCTGGTTTCACAACATTTGGTATCAAAGCTTTGAGATTATAGGGTTTCACTGCTCCAAACAGGTCATCGTGGAATTTTCACTATAACTTTTTTTCTACGAAGGTTCAGAATCTGAAATTTTTAGAGTGCGAAGAAAAAATCCTAAGGAACATCATCGCAAAATTTCAGAGCTTGGTTCGCAATATTTTCGGAGATATGATCTGTGCAAGTTAGGTCATTTTGCAGGCTCCTGAATTTAACCTAAACAGGTCATCGTGGTATTTTCGTAATAACATTTTTTCTACGAAGGTTCAGAAGCTGAAATTTGTAGAGTGCAAAGCCACAATCCTGAGGAACAGCGTTGCAAAATTTTAGATATTGGTTCGCAAAATTTTCGGAGATTATTTTCGCAGATATGATGTGGAAGAAGTTTTCGATGTTTATGAATTTCATCTCAAAGAGGTGATCGTAGGAAAATATTTATAGCTCTCTCTCTGAGAATCGGATTTGACTGCTGTAAAAAGTGGCCACAAGTACACAGAATTTAGTTTTTGTTCTATCAATTTTAGAGCCAAAGGACGAAACAAAGGTGACATCTATTTATTACAAGTTCGCTCTACCGAACTACAGTCCACTAGGTCATCGTGAGATTGATACAACTTTAGTCTTCAAGAACTAAACTCAGCAGAACTGTGGAATTAGAAATAATCGCAGGCTACCTCACATACAATTTCAAATACGAAGGCCTGAAATCACAGAGATAATTCCGTGCATTAATACCCAGCCTCAAAACAAGAAAAGGTATTTAATTAACTCATAAGCGTCCGTAGGTATAAAAAAAAAATCAATTGGAGTGATTCCAAGGGCATATTGAAGAATATTTATCAGCATTGGGTTATATAATGCCTCCAAAAAATAATTCCATACCCATTAAGCCCTCAAAAATCTATACAATGATGCATGAAGAGGAAGAATTGCAGTATGAGATATCAAAATTACGGTATCAAGTGCAAAAAGTTTCGATCTTACGAAGAGCATTCGAAGCTGACATAGATGGTTTAAAAGAACAAATGGAGGCTAAGTTGGAAGGTTTGAAGGATAAAATAATAGCTAATATGGATGATAAATTAATGGAAGATCACATCGAGCATCAACAACAAGTTCTCCAACTCTCAAAGGATAACCCAACTTTGGTGCAGAATCTAATGAAACAACATGAAGATCAACATCACATTGAAAGAAGTTATGAAGCAGTCATAGAAACAAGAACTCGACAAGTACGATCAATTTCAGAGTATCTCAGCAAGTGGAAGAACTTTCCTGTAGAAGATTCCACATGGGAGGATGAGAATTTTATACAGAAGCATCAAGAAATAATCAAGCTTTGAGGACAACACTTGTTTGAAGGAGAGGGGCATGTTAAGTCCCTATAGTAATAGTGTAGTCCCTTATTATGTTAGTGTAGCCCCCCTTATTGTTATTTTTGTACCCCTGTAACCCCCATATTGTTATAATTTTGCCCTTACATTATTATTGTTAGGTTGACTAGGATTACATTGTGGCCCCACTAGGATTATATTGTGGCCCCATGGAATCTTATATATAGGAGGTTTTGGTCATTTGTATCATCCAAGAATTGTTCTTTCATGTAATGTATTGGAGGTTTCCCCCTCGAAGTGGCTTATTTCTAAGGCGTTGATATATATTTTCTTCTATTTTTGGAGTTGTTTTCACAACAGTTACAATCTTATCTTTCTAACTCAATTATTTTGTCATATGGCTCTAAGATTTTGTGGTTCAATTTTTCTAGTTTTGTATTAATTTCTATGGGGGTGAGTTTTCATGGCATACACTCTAGCAAGCGAGTGCCTATGCCCATATTTTTTCATCTATGTATTTGGTTTATTGGTTTATATTTTCTTGTTGACTTAAGTTTTCCAAAATCCCTTATATTTCCTATCCCTTCATCTATCAATACTTTATTAATATCATCCCTCCAATCTTGGTCCATTGTGGTATTATTGTCCTGACTAGTTTTTCCCATGCTTGCACAGAATGCCACGACAACATATGCATAGTCATCGGGGAGTTAGAGGTAGAGGTCCCCATGGTAGGCCACGTGTCCAAACCAATGCCTAAGAATATGCCACTATATTTTACTCGGATTAAACTCCTGACATCGTGAAGAAATTTTCCAGCTTAAAGTCGTCACAATTAATGACTGTCAAGCATATTCCAACTCCAAAATCCTAGAGCAATTAGCCAAATAGGTTTCTAACCCTAGTCATACAAGGGGAAGATGGATCCAATACCTGAACTCTATCACCCTCCATTGGAAAATGAAAAATCTTATGGGAATGGTCTTAAAAGAGAAGCATCAATATCATAATGATATAATCTCTTCCTTAAACAAAATCAAGCAAGTGTAGCGATATCAACATTCTTTCTTAGTTAGTCTGAATACTCGACTAGCTCACCTAGAAATTTATATTCAAAATGAACTTAAACCCTCTACTCCTACCAATTGAAGTTCCTAGGACCATGCTTCAGTGAATTCTCCAGACTCTTCATCTCATGATATCTCTTTTAGTTGTTATTTTTCCTCTCTATGTATTTCAATTCATGATTATTCTAGTATTTTTCAGTACGAGATACTTTATTTTGATATACTTGATAGTAAATCATCAATCAATAGATATGGTTTCCCTTGAGGAATATTGAAACCATTGATTGTATGATATATGATGCTTGAGATGATGTATTTTTAAATTTTGAGGTAATGCAAACGTATCTTACAAAAAAATGTTTGAGAAATACAAAGCATTCCATACAACATGAACACCTTTAGTAAGAACTCACCCAACCTAATCAAATATCATGATGTGTGTATTTTGACAACATTAAAACCCACTATGAGGGAAACAATCCATGGACCCAGCAAAGGTGGCCATTTGAGGTAATTTTATTTATGCAAAAGGAAAAAGTTTGCGTAAGAGATTTCTCACAATGGATCTCCATCATGACCCTTTGTGGTCTTTAAATAAAGGTCATGGACCAATTAGTGTTAAGCCACAAATCAGTTGTTACTACAAGGATAATATGAGTTATCAAATCACTTTATGTCTAAAACATATCATGATCATCAAATTACAATGTAACTAATGCATACTAAAGAAACACACTAAGAAACATATTCTTACCTAATAAACACATTAGAACAAGTTTATTAACAAACTTTCTTCCTATTCTAAAATTTCTAATATCTAAAAGTTCTTAGCAAACTTTTCTTGAGATCAACGCCTTAGAATTCAGCCACTTTGAGGAGGAAACATGCTTTACATTACATAAATGAACAATTCTTGGATGATACAAATGAAAAAACCTCCTTATATATATAGGAGTCCATGGGGTCACAATATAATCCTAGCCGACCTAAAAATAATAATGTAATGGCACAATAATAACAATATGGGGGTTACACGGGTACAACAATAACAATAAGGAGGTTACACTAACAAAAATAAGGGACTACACTAGTAATATAGGGACCTAACATGCCCCTCTCCTTCAAAAAAGTGTTGTCCTCAATGCTTGAGTAGCTTTGTATGCTTCTGTATAAAATTCTCATCCTCCCATGTGGAATCTTCAGTGGGTAAGTTCTTCCACTTGATGAGATACTCTGAAATTGATCGATTTTGTAGCTATCGAGTTCTTGTTTCTATGATTGCTTCAGGTTCCACTTGGAAATATTGTTTGAACTGGAAGTTTGTCACATATAACATTCTTTAAGCATGAAACATGGAAAACTGGATGCACTCGCAAAGAAGCAGAAGCTCCAATTTATATGCCATAGTACCAATATTTTGTGACACCTTGTAAGGACCATAGTATTTTGGCGATAATTTATTATCCTTCTTAGCTTGCTTGAGGGAAATTTTCTTGTATGGTTGTAGCCATAAAAATATCTAGTCTCCTACATCAAAACTTCTCTCACTGTGATGTTGATTTGCATGTTGTTCCATTTGATTTTGTGCCAAATTTAGGTTATCCTTTAAAATTTGGAGAACTTGTTCTTGATGCTCGATGTGATCTACCACTGCTTGAACCTTATAATTTTATCTTAAAGATGATCTGATGGACAGTGGATGATATCCATAATGTGCCATAAATGGGGTCATTTTTGTTGCAGTATGGAAGGAAGTGTTATACCACCTTTCAGCCAGAGGTAACCACTTGACCCATTGTGTTTTTTTATCAGATACAAAACAACGAAGATATCCTTCCAAACATTTGTTCACTATCTCAGTTTGACCATCAGATTGAGGATGATAAGATGAGCTATGAGCTATTTCAGTACCCAAACAAGAAAATAATTTCGTCCAAAAATTTCCAGTAAAAATGGGATCTATGTCACTTACAATAATCTTTGGGTTTCCATGTAGCTTTTGAATTGTTTCCATAAATACAGTAGCAACAGTACTTGCTTTAAATGCATGAGATAATGCACAAAAGTGTGCATACTTGGTAAGTCTATCAACTACCACCATGATGAAACTCTTTCCTTTGGACTTAGGTAAACTTGTGATAAAATCCATTGAAATATACTCCAAGCGTTGACTTGGAATTGATAAAGGTTGTAGAATAACCGGGGTCTTAATTGTCTCAACTTTATTTTGCTAGCAAACCAAACATTCCACCACAAACTTTTGAATATCAGATTTAAGGCCATCCCAAAAAAATTATTTCTTCACCCTGTGGTAAGTTTTTAAAAATCATGAGTGTCATCCTAAAGGAGAAGTATGCAATTCCAAAAGAATATTTTGTTTTATTTGGGAATTCTTACAAAGATATAAGTGATATTTGTACCATAAGGAATCATTTTTCCAACTAAATGTATCAGATGTACTAGGATCTTGCTGAAAATTTTGAATGAGTGTCCACACTTCTTCGTCCTTCTTCCATTCATCCCTTATTTCGGTTATCCAATCTTCTTGGATAATAGAAATGGAACAAAGTAATGCTTCCACCTCTTCATCCTTTCTTGAGAGTGCATCTACCACAACATTTAGCATCCTTTTTTTGTAGATGACTTCAAAGTTGTAACCTAACATCTTTGTGACCCATTTTTGCTGCTCTTTTGAAGATAATATTTGTTCCAAAAAGTGTTTAAGACTTCATGATCATTTTTTATCTTGAAGTGTCCTCCCATTAGGTAAGGTTTCCATTTCTTTAGTGAATGTAGTATTGCCAACATTTCCTTCTCATAAATAGCTTTTTGTAAATACTTTCCTTTGATTGGAAGACTTTCAAAAGAAATGGGTCTTCCTTCTTGCATTAAAACAACACCAATTCCATTTCCTGAGGCATCACATTCCACAATAAAGGTTTTTCTGAAGTCTAGCGTAGCTAAGACCAGTGCTAGGTACATTTCCTCTTTAATATTTTCAAAGGCCTTAGTTGCTTCAGGAGTCCATGAAAATGCATATTTCTTCAATAATGTTGTTAGAGGTGCTTCTATTCTCCCATAATTCTTAACAAACTTTCGATAATACCCTGTTAACCCAAGAAATCCTCGCAACTAATTTATGGTTGTGGGGACTTTCCATTCCTTAATGGCTTTAATTTTGTTAGGGTCTACCTTAAAGCCCTTGTGAGATACAATATGACCCAAATATTCCACCTCTTATACTCCAAAGAAACATTTGGAGGTTGTTTCATATAATATTTTCTCCTCTAATAGTTTGAGCACCCTCTCAACATGTTGAACATGATCCTTCCAAGACCTGTTGTAGATTAGTATATCATCAAAAAATGCTAACATAAATTTTCAAAGGAAGGGTTTGAAAATGGATTTCATCAACACTTGAATTGTAGAAGGTGCATTGGTAAGGCCAAAAGGCATGACCAAAAATTCATAATGACCCTCATGAGTTTGAAATTATGTTTTCAGAATATCTTCAGTTTTCATTCTAATTTGATGATATCCTGAACGAAGATCCAACATGGTAAAATAAATTTCTCCATGTAATTCATCCAATAATTCATCAATCATAGGAATGGGAAAATTATCTTTAATAGTGAGATTATTGGGCTCCCTATAATCCAGACACATGCGCCATGATCAATCCTTCTTGTGCACCAATACTATTAGATCAAAGAAAGAACTTTGACTAGGTTTAATTATACCAACCTCTAACATTTCTGCAATCATACGTTCAATTTATCTCTTTTGGACATAAGGATATCTGTAAGGCCTGATGTTTGGAGGAAAAATTCCTGGAATAAATGAATAGCATGAACATGATCTCGAATAGGTGGGAGTCCTTTGGGAGTTTCAAACACCTTAGAATGATTTTCCAAAACTTTTTGGAGATCTGGAGAAATAGATGATTTTCATATTGGAACTTCTAGTGAGCATAATTGTGCAATTACACCTCGTCATTCTTTCTTCAGAATCTTTTTCATGACATTAGAGCTTATTATCTTTCCCGGCTTCCCTGCGATACCCCGTAATTTGACTTCCTTTCCTTCCAAAAAAAATTCAAGAAAAGTTCTTGAAAATTAAAAGCTACCGTCCCCAAATATTGTAACCATTGTACCCCTATTACAACATCATCACTTCCCATTGGAATGGAAACATTGGATTGTTCAATAAATATTCCCCCATGGTTAGCTTGATATTATGGCATTTTCTAGAGGAATTTATACTTCCTCCATTTGTAACCATCACTTGACATTCTGGTGCTGGGTATAGGAAGAAATTCAATTCCTTGGCTACCTTACAATGAACAAAATTATGGGTACTACCTGAATCAATCAACACTATTACCTTTTTCTTATTGATATGCCCTTCTATCCTGAGAGTTTGAGGAGTGGTAATGCCTGCCAATACATTACATGATATGGTCAGACTCATTTCTTCTTTCTCTAAGTTGGTTCCTGGTGTATGTCCTCTTATTTTGAAGTTTCTTTTTCATTTTGTTCCTCCTCTTCACAATCTATGTAAAATAATTTCTTCTCATCAAACTTATGACCTTTACTGTATTTGTTATCACAACTGTACCAAAGACCTTTTGCTCTATTTTCTTCCAATTTTTGTGGTGTCAACCTTGTAGGTTGTGGAAGTCTGGAAGTAGCAACACTTCCATCTTTATAGATGTGAGTGGTAGGATTCCTTGTCTTCATAATTTTACATTCAATTTTTCTTGCCAACCTAAATGCCTTCTCCAATGAATCAGGTTCCCAAACGTGAACCTCATGTTGGACGTTATTCTTTAAAGTTCCTATGAAAACATCAATCCTGTTTTCCTATGGAATATCAGTTACCCTTATATTCAATTTTTGGAAGTCCTCAATGTGCTCCACCACTAAACCCTTTTGTTTGATATTTATCAATTGGCTAAAGAAGGTGTTTCTCTTTGTATCCTCGTAATGTGCTATCATTTCCTCCGTAAAAATTGACCAAGTGACAATAGTTTTATGGGAGCAAAGACATCGATACCATACAAATGTGTTTGGTTCTAAATTTAAAGTTGCAATGCATACCTTTTGTGTGTTTTTCACATTATTGAGATCAAAATATTTCTCCATCTGTAGTATCCATGTTACAAGATCCTTGCCATAAAACTTCCTCATATCGATCTTTGGAATATGGTGGGTCTTCCATCCAACATTCGATTTTATGAAATCACGATTAACATTTATTTTTTTCTAATCATGAGTTTCCTCTACTATCTTTTCTCCATTAGGAATCATTTCTTGTATCAACTTTGTCAAACCTTCCTTCAAACCTTTCATGTCCTCTTTTAGATAATTCTTCATGTCTTCCATGTTGTTTTTCGTTTTTCTTTGATCTTAGCTTCCATGTATTCCATTCCATTATTCAAACCATCCATCACGCCTTTCTTCAAAAAATACATATTAGCTTCCATGCCCTTATTCAAACCATCCATCTTAGATTCCACACTTTTCTTCAAAACTTCCATTTCATTTTTTGTTTCTCTTTGGGAGAGTGTAATTTGGTGCACTTTCTCTTGTAATTTTGATATATCATGTTGCACTTCTTCATCTTCATGAGTCATAGTAGAGTATTATGAGAGCTTAATGGGTGTTGAATTATTTTTAGGGGGCATTTTAAAACCCAATATTGATATCTATGCATCAATATGCCCTTGGAATCACTTCAAACTGATTTTTCAAACAAGACTTATGCAATTTGAAAAAAGAAATAAACACGCTTTTCTTGATTTTTAGGAGCTCGATATTGAAACTTAATTATCTCTGTGATTTCAGATCTTCAATATTTGAAATTCGGTCATGTAGTATTCCTCTGAATCTTCTTTCGAATTCCACAGGTTTGACCTGATTTGGATGCTTCAAGACAAAGTTATGCCCAATATCCAACAATGACGTATTTATGGACTAGTTCAGTAGAGCGAACTTGTACGGTGTGCCACGTGTCATTGTTTCCTCCTTCGGCTTTGAAATTGATAAACATAAAACTATATTCTGTTTTTTTTAACCACTTTTTACATAATTTCAATCCGATTCTCAGAGAGAGAGTTATGACGATTTTCCCAAGGTCGCCTCTTTTATATGGAATTCAGGAGGCTGCAAACACTCTAACTTCCACAGATCATATCTCTGAAAATATGGAGAACCAAGATCTGAAATGTTTACACGAATTTCCTCATGATTTCGGCTTCATGTGTTAAAAAATTCAGTGTCTAAACCTTCGTATAAAAAAAATTATAGAAAAAATACCACGATGACCTATTTGGAGTAGCGAAACCCTAGAATCCAAAGCTCTGATACCAAATGTTATGAAAGCAGCTCCAAAAATAGAAGAAAAGATAAACCAATGCCTTATAATTCAACCACTTAGAGGGGGAAACCTCCTTTACATTACTTAAATGAAAAAAATTTGGATGATACAAATGACAAAACCTCCTTCTATATACATGAGTCAATGGGGTCACAATATAATCCTAGTCAACCTAACAATAATAATGTAAGGGAAAAAAAATAAAAATATGGGGGTTACAGGGGTACAACAATAACAAAAAGGGGGTTACACTAACAACAATAAGGGACTACACTAGTAATCTAGGGACCTAACAATCTTTAAATTTGGCATCATATAATATGGCCCAATCACCTTTCTGAAACAACATCTTCTTAATAAACTTGTCATTCCAATTGGCATGCTATTGTTGAATGATATATGTTCTTTGAAGAACTGCCAAGTACTTCTCACCAGTTCATTTAGTTGTTCCAGCCGATGTCTCTGAGATGTAGTCAAGTTTAAATCTACTTCCAACGTAGTTATGAATGTTTTGATTTCAAATTCAATGGGAAAGATAGAATTCTTACTAAAGACAAATTCATAAGGAGAGAATCATGCAGTATTTCTCCAAGTAGTCATAAAGCCCATAATACTTTAGGGATTCTCTCCACCCATTCTCTTTTATGGCCTGCCACAATCTTTTTGAGAATAGCATCAAATACCTTATTGGTGCTCTTCACTTGCCCATTTTCTTATGGATGGTAAGGTAAAGTGACTCTTTGTCGATGAATTCTATACCTTTTGACAAGGTCCTATATCAGTCGAGAGGTAAATTTTTCTCCTCCATTTGTAACTATCTCTTTTGGAACTCCATACCGAGAAAACATTTCTTCAAACAAAAATTTTGAAATAGCATGTTCAAATTCCCTAGTGAGTGCTCTAGCTTCTACCCACTTGGTGACATAGTCTATGGATACTAGAATATAGGTATTTTGTTGAGATGGGGGATTAATTAGTCCCACAAAATCTAAATCCCATCTCTCAAAAGGTTCCACCACCAGATGAGGCTGTAATGAAATCTCATCTAATTGAGTAGGTTGAACCATCCTCTGACAACTATCACATCCTTGCACATGTTTCCTTGCATCTCGAAACACAATAGGCCAAAAATAACACGTTTGCAACTCCTTGTGACATTTTCTCATGTCTTTAAAATGTCCTGCACAAGATCCATTATAAAAAACTTTAAGAATTTCATGAACCATATCCTCCCTCACACATCTTCTAATCTGTTGATCAAAACCAATGTGAAAAATTTTCCCATCCAACTAAAAATATTGGGAACTTTGATGGAAAATTCTTCTCTTTTCCCTAGGAGAAAGGTGATGAGGAAGCTTTCCTACAGTAAGGTAGTTGGAAATATCTAAATACTAGGGTGAGTAAGTGGATACTAAAAATATATACTCATCTGGGATAGAATCTTCAATAGGAAAATCATCAATAAAATGGGTCAATCTAGAAAGAAAATATGCAACAACATTATCCTTCCCAGTTTTATCTATAATTGTAATATCAAATTATTGGAGCAACAACAACCACATAGTAACCCTAGAGTTTGTAACTAGATTATTCATTAAGAATCTGATAGTAGAATGGTCAGTATGCACAAAATTTTGATAACTAGTGATGTAATGCCTAAATTGATTGATAGCATGAATAATAGCAAGAAAGTCCTTTTACATTACTAATTAATTTACCTTTGCGGGATCCAAATTATTTTTTATTTAATATATGGTGTATGCTTTTTTTTCCTCTTTTTGTCCAAACACAGCTCCAATAGTTGTGTCAAAAGAATTGGTAGAGATGTGGAACTGCAGACTCCAATTAGTTCCTCTTAAAATAGGTGTTGTTGTTACACATTTTTTAATTTTGCAAAACATTGTTACACTTGTCATTCCATCCAAACTCCTTCTCCTTGTTAGCATGGAAAACAATGGAAATGTAATTTTGGTAAAATTTTCTATAAATCAACTATAATAACCTCCCTACCCAAAAATCTATGTACCTCTTTTTGCATTTTAGGAGTAGGAATTTTTATAATTACCTCTACCTTTGTTGGATCAACCTAAATACCTGCATCATAGATAGAGTGCTAGGGTCCTATATTACTAGTGTAGTCTCTTATTGTTGTTATTGTAGCCCCCTTATTTTTATTTTTGTACCCATGTAGTCCCCATATTGTTATTATTGTGCCCTTACATTATTATTGTTAGGTCGACTAGGATTATATTGTGACCACATGGACTCCTATATATAGAAAGGAGGTTTTGTCATTTGTGTCATCCAGGAATTGTTCATTTATATAATATAAAATGAGGTTTCCATCTTGAAGTGGCTGATTTTTAAGTCATTGATCCCTCCTTTCTTCTATTTTATGAGTTGGCTTCCTAACATTTGAAATCAGAGCTTTGGATTCTAGGGTTTCGCTGCTTCAAACAGGTCATCGTGGAATTTTCACTATAACTTTTTTTCTATGAAGTTTCAGAAGCTAAAAACAAAACCCATTTGTGAATATATCCTAAGGAACGTCGTGTAAAAATTTTAGATCTTGGTTCATAATATTTTCGGATATATGAAGTGTGGAAGTAAGGGTTTTTGCAGGCTCCTAAATTTCATCTCAAAGAGGTGACCTTAGTAAAATCATCATAACTCTCTCTTTGAGCATTGGATTGGAATTCTGTAAAAAGTGGTCAAAATCACATGGAATTTGGTTTCATTTATATCAATTTCAAAGCTGAAGGTGGAAAAAATGACCCGTGGCATGTCGTACAAGTTTTCTCTACGGAACCAGTCCATAATTAGGTCACTATGGGAGATTGGGCATAGCTTTGTCTTGAAGAATAAAAATTAGGTCTGACCTATGGCATTGGAAAGATGATTCATAGGGCTACTAAAGTACCAAAGATAAAATATTGGGGATTTTAAATTACAGAGATACATCAATTTCTATATTGAGCTCCTTAAAAGAAAGAAAAATGTGTGTATTTTTTTAAAAACATTGCATAAGTCTTGTTTGAAAAATTAGCTTGAAGTGATTCAAAAGGCATACTGAAGCATAGATATCAGTATTGGATTCTAAAATCCCCCCTAAAAATAATTCAACACTAATTAAGCCCTCAAAAGGCTCTACTTTGACTCATGAAGAGGAAGAAGTGCAACATGATATATCAAAATTACAAGAACAAGTGCAACAAATTTCGCTCTCGTAAAGAGTAACAAAAAATGAAATGGAAGCTAAGATGGACAGTTTGAAGAAAGCTGTGGAAGCTAAGATGGATGGTTTGAAGAATGGCATGGACATTAATATGGATGGCGTGGAAGCTAAGATGGATGGTATAGAAGGCAACAAGGATGGTTTGAAGAAAGGCATGGAAGTTAAGATGGATAGTTTGAAGAAAGGCATGGAAGCTAAGATGGATGTTTTGAAGAATGGCATGGAAGCTAATATTGATGGCATGGAAGCTAACATGGATGGTATAGAAGGAAACATGGAATATTTGAAGAAAGGCATGGAAGGTTTGAAGGAAGTTTTGGCAAAGTTGCTACAGAAAAAGCTTCCTAACCGCGAAAAGGTAATAGAGGAAGCGCATGAAAAGAACAAAAGAAATGTTAATCATGATTTCATAGACTCTAATGTTGGATTTAAGACCCACCATATTCCAAAGATATATATGAAGAATTTTGATGGCAATGATCTGATAACTTGGATACCACAAATGGAGGAATACTTTGAGCTCCATAATATGAAAAACACACAAAAGGTGTGAATTGTAACTTTATATTTAGAACAAAATCAGTTTGTATGGTATCGATGGTTTTGTTCTTGTAAACCACTAGTCACTTGGTCAATTTTTATGGAGGAAATGATAGCACATTATGAGGATGAAAATAGCAACACCTTCTTTCCAATTGATGAATCTCAAACAAAAGGGTTCAATGATGGAACACATTGAGGACTTCCAAAAATTGAATATAAGGGTAAATAATATTCTAGGGGAACATGGGATTGATGTCTTCATAGGGACTCTAAAGGATAACATCCAATATGAGGTTCGCCTTTGGGAACCTGATATATTGGAGAAGGCATTTAGGTTGGAAATAAAAATTGAAAGAAAATTATGGTGACAAGGAAGCCTACCACTCACAACTATAAATATGGAAGTGTTGCTACTCCTATACGTCCACAACCTACAAGGTTGACACCACAAAAATTGGAAGAAAAAAGAGCAAAAGGGATTTTATATAGTTGTGATATAAAATACACTAAAGGTCATAAGTGTGCTAAGAAGAAATTATTTTACATAGATTGTGAAGAGGAGGAAGAAAAGGAACAAGAAACTTAAAAAGAAGAGGATATACACCAGGAACCAACCCTAGAGGAAGAATAAATGAATCCAACCATATCCTGTAATGCATTGGCAGGAATTACCACTCCTCAAACTCTCAAGATAGAAGGACATATCAAGAAGAAAAAGGTAATAGCGCTTATTGATTAGGGTAGTACCCATAATTTTATTCATTGTAATGTAGCCAAGGAATTGAATTTCTTCTTATACCCACCATCAGAGTGTCAAGTGATGGTGGAAAATGGAGGAACCATAAATTTCTTTGGAAAGTGCCATAATATCAAGCTAACCATGGGGCAATATGTATTGAATAGTCCAATGCTTTCCATTCCAATGGGTGGTTCTCATGTTGTACTATGAGTACAATGGTTACAATCTTTGGGGACAGTAGCTTTTAATTTTGAGGAGCTTTTCTTGAAATTTTTTTCGGAAGGAAAGGAAGTTGAATTACAGGGTATCGCAGGAAATCCGGGAAAGTTAATAATCTCTAATTTCATGAAAAAGCTTCTAAAGAGAGAACAATGAGGCATCATTGCACAATTATGCTCACTAAAAGTTCCAACATCATAATCATCTATTTCTCCATATCTCCAAAAAATCTTGGAGAATCATTCAAAGGTGTTTGAAACTCCCAAAGGACTCCCACATATTCCAGGAAGTGTTCCTCCAAACATTAGTCCTTACAGATATTTTTATGTCCAAAAGAGCGAAATTGAACGTACGATTACAAAAATACTAGAGGCTGGTATAATTGAACCTAGTCAAAGTTATTTCTATGCTCCAATAGTATTGGTGCACAAGAAGGATGGATCATGGCCCATGTTTCTGGATTATAGGGAGCTCAATAAGCTCATTATTAAAGATAAATTTTCCATTCTTGTGATTGATGAATTACATGGAGCAATTTATTTCACCAAGTTGGATCTCCGTTCAGAATATCATAAAATTAGAATAAAGACTGAAGACATTCCGAAAACAACATTTCAAACTCATGAGAGTCGTTATGAATTTTTGGTCATGCCTTTTGGCATTACCAATGCACCTTCTACATTTCAAGGGTTGATGAATTCCATTTTCAAACCCTTCCTTAGAAAATTTCTGTTAGTATTTTTTTATGATATACTAATCTACAATAGGTCTTGGAAGGATCGTATTCAACATGTTAAGAGGGTGTTAAAACTATTGGAGGAGAAACAATTATATTCAAAAACATCCAAATGTTTCTTTGGAGTATAAGAGGGGGAATATCTAGGTCATATTGTATCTCAAGAGGGTGTCAAGGTAGACCCTAACAAAATTAAAGCCATTAAGGAATGGAAATTCCCCACAACCATAAATTAGTTGTGAGGATTTCTGAGGTTAACAGGGTATTGTCACAAGTTTTTTAATAATTATGGGAAGATAGCGGCACCTCTAACAATATTAATGAATAAAGATGCATCTTCATGGACTCCTGAAGCAGCTAAGGCCTTTGAGAATATTAAAGAGGAAATGTGCCAAGCACCAGTCTTAGCTACGCTAAACTTCACAAAAACCTTTACTGTGGAATGTGATACCTCAAGAAATGGAAGTGGTTCTATTTTAATGCAAGAAGGAATACCCATTACTTTTGAAATTCGTCCAATCAAAGGAAAGTATTTAAATAAATCTATTTATGAGAAGGAAATGTTGGAAATACTACATTCACTAAAGAAATGTAGACCTTACCTAATGGGAGGACACTTCAAGGTCAAAACTGATCACGATAGTCTTAAATACTTTTTGGAACAAGACTATCTTCAGAAGAGCAGCAAAAATGGGTCACAAAGATGTTGCGTTATGACTTTGAAATCAACTACGAAAAAGGGAATCTAAATGTTGTTTCAGATGCACTCTCAAGAAAGGATGAGGATGTGGAAGCATTTCCTTTTTCCATTTCTATTATCCAACCAGATTGGATAACTGAAGCAAGGAAGGAATTGAAGAATGACAAAGAAGTATGGACACTCATTCAAAATTTGCAGCAAGTTCCCAGTACATATGATACATTTAGCTGGAAAAATAATTCCTTATGGTAAAAATATCGCTTATATATTTGTAAGAATTCCCAATTAAAACAAAATATTCTTTTGGAATTGCACACCTCTCCCTTAGGAGGACACTCGGGATTTTTAAAAACTTACCGCAGGGTGAAGAAAGAATTTTTTTGGGATGGCCTTAAATCTGATATTCAAAAGTTTGTGGTGGAATGTTTGGTTTTCCTGCAAAATAAAGTTGAGACAGTTAAGACTCCCAGTCTGCGACAGCCTTTATCCATTCCAAATCAATGTTGGGAGGAGGTTTCAATGGATTTTATCACAGGTTTACCTACGTCCGGAGGAAAGAGTTTCATCATGGTGGTAGTTGATAGGATTACCAAGTATGCACACTTTTTTGCATTAACTCATCCATTTAAAGCGAGTACAGTTGCTACTGTATTTATGGAAACAATTCAAAATCTACATGGAAATCCAAAGATTTTTGTAAGCAATAGAAATCCCATTTTTACTGGAAATTTTTGGATGGAATTATTTTCTTGTTTGGGTACTCAACTATCTCATAGCTCATCTTATCATCCGAAATCTGATTGGAAAAATGAGATAGTAAAAAAATGTTCGAAAGGATATCTTCGTTGCTTTGTATCTGATAAGCAAACAAAATGGGTCAATTGGTTACCTCTGGCTGAATGGTGGTATAACACTTCCTTCCACACTGCAACAAAAATTATTGCATTTATGGCACTTTATGGATATCAGTCGTCGTCCATCACATCATATTTAAGAGAAAAATCTAAGGTTCAATTGGTGGAATATCACATCGAGCATCAACAAAAATGTCTCCAACTCTTAAAGGATAACCTAAATTTAGCACAGAATCCAATGAAACAACAGGAAGATCAACATTGCAGCAAGAGAAGTTTTTATATAGGCAACTTGGTATTTTTACAGCTACAACCATACAAAAAAATTTCCCTCAATAAAGCTATGAAGGATAATAAATTATTGCCAAAGTAATATGGTCCTTACAAGTTGTTGCAAAATATTGGTACTATGGAATACAAATTGAAGCTCCCTAAATCTTCTCAAGTGCACCCATTTTTCCATGTTTCATGCTTAAAGAAGGTTATAGGTGACAAAATTCTAGTTCAACAATATTTCCAGAACTTGATGAGGAAGGAAAAATCATACTGGAACATGAAGCAATCACAAAAAAAGGAACTCGACAGCTACGAAATCCATCAATTTCAGAGTATCTCATCAAGTGGAATAACTTACCCATAAAATATTCCACATGGGAGAATGATAATGTTATGCAGAAGCATCCATAACTACTCAAGCGTTGAGGACAACACTTTTTTGAAGGAGAGGGCCATGTTAGGGACCTATATTACTAGTGTAGTCCCTTATTTTTGTTAGTGTAGCCCCTTATTGTTATTGTTGTACCCCTATAGTACCCATATTGTTATTATTGTGCCCTTACATTATTATTGTTAGGTCAGCTAGGATTATATTGTGACCCCATGGACTCCTATATATACAAAGGAGGTTTTTTCATTTGTGTCATCCAAGAATTCTTCATTTATGTAATGTAAAGGAGGTTGCCCCTCAAAGTTTTTGATTTCTAGGTCATTGGTCCTTCTATTCTTCTATTTTATGAGTTGGTTTCATAACATATAGTGACCTAAAACAAATCCTCCAGTCATCATATAACACTTTTTAGAGCTAAGACAAAAGTGGGTTTGTACACAATGCTCAAGTACTTTTTCAAGGTTGTGAAAGGTGTCATCAAACGCATTCTCATAGGGTGTAAACTCATCCTTAAAGATTTCCAAATAATCATTGACCATGTCAACAAAAATTCTCAACATTTCTCATTGGAATGTTGCAAGTGCATTACAAATTCCAAAAGGTTGGACCCTATAAGAAAATGTACCCCAGGGACAAGTCAAAAGTATTTTTATCTTGATCTTCAGGAGAAATATGTGTCTAATTATAGCCTTTAAATCCACCCAAGAAAGAAAAAAAATTCTTACTAGATAGAGTGTCTAGGACTTGATCAATAAAAGGTAATGGGAAATGGCCCTTTTGGGTGGCCTTGTTCGTCTCTCTATAATCCACACAAACTCTCCACTTTCCCTTTTCCTTGGGAAAAATAACAAGTTAAGATACCCACTAACTTTCAGAAATAGGATAGATTAAATTTGCATCTAAGATTTTTTGAAGTTCTTCCTTGGAAATTCCTTTTAATGTTGGATTCATTATTCCTTAAGGTTTTTAGATAGGTCAGTATCCTTCCTTCAAATAGATTTGATGAGTACACAAAGTATGATGGATACCCTTCATGACCTTATTATTCCACCTTAAGGCTTTATTATTTATGAGTAAAAACACTAATTTCTCTATTTTCACACGAGATAGATTAGGGTTGAAATTTGGGGTTTTCCCATGCTCAATTTCCACCAGTACACCCTTAATACTAGGGGTAGTAGGTGTTTCGTGTGTAACATTATCATCAAGAGCTTCTTTCTTATTGGATTTTTCTATCACAAAACTTATCAATCGATATATGGATAGTGTAACAGTAGAAGAGTAACTGATAAAAATTCTAATGATATCGTCTTCAATCTCATTTTTGAAACATAAGTATTTTCCTATGGTGAGTACTAAAGGTGCATCAACTTCTTCCAAGTCAAACTCAGACCAAGAAGGATTCTCAAATTGAAAACTTGGTTTAGCTAGAGAGTAAAGAACAAGGTACTTATTAGTGTGACCATTAGAGATAGTCATGCATCCATATCAACATCTGATAAATGCATGTGTAGTAGCCATCCATGGTCTCCCTAGAATTAAAGGATATCCTCCTAGGCATGTCTTGGGTTGAAGCACCATAAATCTACTAGGTATTTCAAGAATCTACCGAAATAATAACATCTTCAAACATTCATTTAGGTTGGATCCTAGACATATCTGTCAGTTCTAAAAATAGTAGGGGTCGGTCTCTTATTGGTAAGCCCAAGTAGTTCTACAATTTCCCTATTATTATGTTGATTTTTACTCCTAAATAAATGAGGGTATTCAAGAGAGTTTTTCCACCAATGTAAACAACTATGGTTGGGTTCTTTAGATCTTCATATTTGGTAGGTTCATTTTTCCCCAATATTAATTCTGATAATTTCCTAATGACATGCACAGTAGGGGGATCCCTAGGTTTCCTACCTAGCTTTTTAAGGTCCTTAATTGTTTTAGCATAAATTAGGAAATATTGTATTGCTTGAACTAAAGGGATATGAACATGTAAGTTCTTTAACTCCTTTAGGAAATTAGACTTGACTTAAGGGGTATCCTTGACCTCAGTTAATATTTCAAGGTAAGGATGGCGCAAAGGAGTCTCCTTGCTAGCATTTGTTACAGGTTTTTCAACCAAACAATATCTATTGTTACAGTAGCACTGGCTATTACAGTAGTATAAGAATTAGTTTTAGATATTACTTCACTTCATCAATTATTTCAGCACTAATGGTAAAATCATATTTTATAGCCTGCTACTTTTCTAAATATCCTTGAACTAAGCTTTCTTCCCCTGATTAATTTTCTTAACATAAGAAGTAGTGCGGGTCACTATCCTTACCAATCGTAATTGAATCTCATTACATTCCATGGGTGAAATACAGTAGTTAGGGAGAATCGGAGTTTCAACATGTTGCATTGCCTTATTATTAGGGTTAGGGTTGGGTTGTACAAGTATTTGAGGACGCAACGAAGGACTGCTCATGGGTACATTAGAATGAAGTTGTAATTTTTTTTTCTGAATTAGAAATTGCATAAGCATATGGTTAAGTGGAATAGGACCTCACCATGGTTGAGGCCATGAAGGGACAAACCACTATGGCCAGGGTGCAAGGTATTGAACCAAAGGAGGATTGAGAGGCTACCATGGAGATGTTGAATATTGCAATTGTCGGGGTGGTTTTGGGAATTTTACATACTAGAACAAGAATTGAAAGGGGAGTAGGGTTCTTGCATCATACTTGATGGCCTAGGTTTCCAAGTATTTTCAGTACCAATAAAATATGTTTCTAAAACATCCTCCCCTACTTCCTTGTAAATTTACTTGAGTCCAGGTAATGAGGGGCATTGTTTTGTGGAGTGGTCCCTCTTACATATGTTACAATTTTTTTGTGGGCATTCCCTCAAAGGTTGTTTCTTCCTATACCAAGAGCAGAAAATAAATAGAGGTTTCTCTACCTTCGTCTACTTTTTCTTTTCTTTCAATACATCCAGCTAATAGGACATTGAGCTCATAATATATTCTTTTAAATTCTCCAACATATTCCCAATATTTGCTCATGTTTCTCCATCGTTAGCTAACTTTAGAATCCTATTAAAGGCATCATGTGTCAAGGTATGATTTATTATTGATCCTCTGGAACTTCTTCAAAAAAGTTGAACAATCTAATCATAAGGTTCCTTGGATATATCCCCTTTCCTCGGTAGATTTAGCATGTCAAGGAATTCTTCCCTCATTATTTTAATCAATATTTTCTTGATTGTTTCCTTTTCAAGATTGCTATGACAAGATCTTTATAACTTATACTGAACACATTCAACATATTATTCCTAACTTTCATCTAGTGTCTGGCTAATTCTGAATAGTTCATCCTTCTAATCTCCAGAACAATAATAATCTTGACACTTTTCTAAAAAAAATGATTTCATCCCATCCAAGGAGTTAATGGATGCCCCACCGACAACCATACACTATCTCAATGTTACTCCCTTCAATGTAGCTGGGAAAAATTTTAATTTTCATTCATTAGTGGTGAAATCATAACTTCTACATAGCACATCAAATTTGAAAGGAAATGTGTCTGGATCTTCTATAGTCATGCCTTGGAAAGTATGGAGTGCAAAAAAAGGAGTGTTATTCATTGGGGCCTATCCTTCGAGATTCCCAATAGATAAATCAAAAATAGTGACTAATATTCCTACCATTTGATTTTGTTGTAGGTTTTGTACAATTGTTACAAGTGGCTTCCCTGGTGTCTCTTTTTGTTGATGGGGATTTCTTAGGTTGTTCAAGTTGCTCAAGTTTCTCAAATGGTTCAGGTTATTCTAATGAATTTTCAATACCATTTGTAATAGCAAGCTATTTCACTGAACTTTCTTCAGGACTTAACTCCCAGTCATGTTCATCTGTATCCTTGTATATTTCTTTCAAATAGTGATTCTCACCCTTTTTGATTCAAAGGGGATGGAAACTTTGGGACTAGTTTGTGAAATTGAAGGTTCATAAAAATTTGTCTCCTTAATATGTGCACCCAACATAGATGTCTGAGAAGATGTTGGCCTCCATGGAGCGACTTTTCCTAATTCCTTCTTCTTGGTCACCTTTACTCGAGTAGTTGATTTTTATTTGGGCTTTGAAATGATCTCTTGTATGCAAGTTACTCTTCCAAAATATTGATTCTTCTTCTTCTTCCTACCTTGTCCTCTTCCACCTGCACGACTAGTCTATTTGAGGGCACCATATTTTTCTTCTTCACGACTCATGTAATGCAACCCTATATGTCCTGATTCCTATGAGTCCAAGACCACTTTTATATGTTGAAGCGATGTGCATGTTTTTACCTCTCGTCTTACTGCATAAAAGGCTCGAAGTCAGGAACACATATACCACACTTTCAATCAATGCATGTAGATAAACTAGTCACACATATGAACCTCTAATAGCCTTCCCCAATAACGACATTGAAATGGTGGGAAGAAAAATTATTCTTTTAATTTAGAGAAATGGATCTCACTCTCACATTAATTTTCAATCCAGGTAGGCCTTTTTATTTCAAGTATATCACGCAAATTATATGCAAGGACAAAGGGTGACTAGTGCTAATGACTCAAACCCAATCATTTTAATAATACTCTCAATAATCCAACACTCTGGTTGTTACACTCTTAAACATTTCTAACACATTCAGAAAATAAACGCACATTGCTGAATAAACCACATTGTCACACAATCACTCTTATTCAGAAAGAAACAACACTCCTGGAAACCATTCACTCAATTAAATGTTGAAACACACATTCAAATAAAATAAACACACCACCAAGCTATAACAGGAATTAAATAACTATCACACTAATAAAGGGACCAATATAGGACCTATGTTGTTACACAATACAGAAGTTATAATTATATAATAATTAAAGCATGAAGATGATAAACAGTAACAGTAACAATAATCATACATGAATCATAACTTAGAGTAAATAAATAAAATTTATGCAGTAACTTTCTAACTAGTGATCCCTGCTAAGAAGAAGGGCCCTTACTCCCTAGCAGGGGTTGTTACATTACACAACACACAAGTTAATTAGAAAAAAGGCATGATGCCACGAATGATTGAGATTTTCATTAATGAAATGTAAAATATTACAATGTTTGTGCTCTTCCCCTCTATCCTTTTGTTTTTTCTATATCTATCTATATATCTACTCGTGGTAAGAGAGCACACCTCTTTATAATTTAAAAATAAAAGGATAATATCATCATGAAAATCTCTTGATTCTCATGTGATATAAATTAAGAATACACATTAACAGTTTAATAAAAATTTCCATGGTTGGGACAAAGTTGTAACAACTTTTCCAAATTACAATAATTCGTTTAAGGAAAATCCTAAGTAATTAAGATGTGTTTCCCATGAATATATCCTTTGTTAGTTGAACTGGCCTTGACCAGATAATTTTCCATGACATTATTCATTTCTATTGAAGGAGATCATTGTTTCCAAAATAAGTCATGCCTATATCAGCAACATACAATGAATCCTTGTTTTGTCCTTGGCAAGGAAAAATTGGAAAGTGTAATCTGTAATAGCATCTTAATAGACCACATATCTTGAAACAACCCATTTGTAAATTTTATGATAAAAATAGCCTAAAGAAGTAGTTCTCATGAAAAATTACAAGTAGAATATTGATCCGTAAATTGTCGTGGATATTCCACTGGACAATTTGTGGATTTTAATAATATTTTTATTAAAATTATGAATTTTTACACTATTGCAGTTTTATTAAATTTCTAGATCTGTAAATTTAACTATAATTAGTGCATCCATGTGAATGGAAATTATATAGAGAAGTATAGAACAAAAAAATAATCTCACACACACATAAGATACAAGATATGCTCTGGCAAACCCTTTCGAGAGAAAACTTAGTTGGAAGGTGAGGTCGCTTCACTCTCCTTCTTTGTCTAGAAAATAAGGTTGCGGGTACAAACAAGTAATGCATGTGGCCCATGGGCTGCTACAGTGCACATATCCTCTATATGTGCTCTATCTCCTATCTCTCCTTGCTATCTTTACTTAATTATGGAACAAATTCTCTCGAAAGAATGGAATGCCTCTTCCTTCTAGTGGCATGGTTACAACACAGCTCGATAGCCTAGTAGTGGTTAATTTTGACTGCATCAACTCTTAACTAGAGTTAAAATATAGTCTCTTCTAGATTATTTTATATCAAAAACACATGGATAGTCCCTTTTCTGTGAATAATGGGGGCTAACACGGCATACTCCCGAAATATAGGTGTGAAAAAACGAAGGTTAACTTCTGAGTGGCATAACTTTTGCAAACATACTCTGATTGACGTGCTTCTTATGTTGTTGGAAAGGTCTCCATGTGTAGAATCATGTTGATAAATTATTAAAGAGAAATATATACAAAGGATGGAGAGAGAGAAAAATCTTGATGTAAAACCTTTGGATTTGATCCTAGAACTTGGTAGACATGGCTAAAAATGACTAATATAATTTGAATTTTCTTTTTAATAGTTTTCAACGCCACCTTCTTATACCTTTTTGAATCATATTTTATCATCATTTCACTTATATCCCAGTTGCTACGCAATTCTCTTGCCAAATGATCTACTATGTAGATGCATATTTGGTGATTGGTTTGTACTGTGTTTGGAAAATAATGCATTGATAGTTACTAATTGAAATGAGTAATTAGACTAAGATTCCCCAATCTACCAGGAAAACAAAATAAATGGCCAAGGTGCAAAACAATTCCCTTAAGGGGAAATAATATTTTCATTGATCTAACTAATTAATATAATTCATAGTTGATTTTTTTAAGGCTTTAACAATATCTTGGACTTCCATCTTTGTTTTCCCCTTGAGATCCTTGCAAAGGTGTTTAATTGTTGCACTTGACTTGTTCATTTCAGGTATAAAAATAATCATGACCATGCTAAGGATTGAAATTTCCTATCCTTATGAAATTTTATCCTTTGATGTATGACCTCTCCACATATATCTCAAAGAATTCAAGATGAATTTATTGAGTTTAAGTACCTTTCTTAGATAAAAGCAATAAGATGAGTTAAAATTTTTGAGAAGCTAGCATCTTAGTCCTTTACTAATTCTAAAAGGTTAACTCAAACATTGTCAATATGACTTCTTCTGCATCACACAATAGTTAAACTTCTAGGTTAATAACCTCAACTTCTAGTTGTACCAATGTTGGAAGTATTTTTATCCAAATCAACCTTTTACCTATTCCAATAACCCTAAAAATATTATGAAAATATAGGAATTTTTTTACTATGCAGTAGATGTGGATGCCACTTTGTGGCATATGCCATATCTTTTGAAGGTTGTGCTAATTATTGATCATTTAACAAAATTTAAATATCAACTAGGCATTTTTTTAGGAAATGGGGTAACTTCTACTAATGAGCATTTGGCAACATTTTTCAATGGATGTGGAAACATTAGTGCTCATGAAAATGATACATGCATGATATTTTCTATAAGTTATTTGGTAGGAAAGTTTGTTGTCAAGTTATTTAACCCTCATAATAAAAATAATTCAACCTCGTTTGAGTCGGTCTATTGATTCAAGTCCACTTTTAGAAATATGGAAAACCTTTTTGATAATATGAGGAATTATAATATATTATATTTCCAGTATGGTGAAACCATCAAGGCTTTCAATGTAACCTATCCATCCCCCAAGGTCAATTTATGGAGGTGGGGTACAATTTTGTTTTCTTGTACCAACTCCAATCTTATTTTGAGGTCGCCATATTCTTCTACTCATCAAGAGCTCTTAAATAATATAAATTTCATTGTATTCTGAGCTCTAGGCACAAAGTTATGGCCCTTGTAATTTATTTTCTTTATGCCATGTCAACATCCATACAATTGACATGTGGAAAACATGTGGTAGTCTTGTTCCCAGGTGCCACCTTTCTGGGATGGGAACATCAACTAACCATTCACATCCAAACTCATGTTTTTTTATAAAGATGAATTTTCCAAGAGTTTTGGATTTCCAAACTTCTAGATCCATATTTGATCCATTAACAAGAATACCAACAAAAAGGGAAAATTACTCAAATCTGAATCTAATGGAGATCTAGATTCCTTCAAATGACATAACAATCTCAGTCATCAGTCAACATTATATTTGGGATTTATTAAAAGGTATATTTTTTTTTAAATCTAAATTTCTAGATCTCATACTCCACATTATCATCACCATGTCATTTTTCGTACAACTAGCATGTGGTTGGCTAATGTGCGAGGTGCCACCATCCAATTACACCATGTCATGTAACACATGGCTAACACATGGCTAACACATGGAGGATTTGTGCCCACATGCCACAACTAAGTTTTTCTACATTATGGGAATTCAAACACATGGCCTGCATAGTTCCAACCAAATCCATGTTTCCTAATTTTCTTTAACTAGCAACTTATTTCATTTTTCCATACTTGTAGATTTTGATTTTTCCAAAAGTACCCATTAACAAAAGTTCCATATTTCTAGACTATGACTAAGGTCAATAGGTCACCCATCTTAATACATTCGATTTCCATGTCATTTTTCCAAGTAAACCATCATGTCATACCATGTCATCATATTTTGGTAGTTTGGATCCATACCCAAATTTCTAGATATCTAAAGAAAAACCCTAAAAAGGTTTTTTCCAAAATTTCTATATTTCTCAATTTCCAATTCCCACGTTAAGCATCACATCAACTCCTTTCTGAAAATTTTTCCATCAACATGATATGTCAACATGTCTTGGCACACATCTTATCATATTTCCATGTCATCATGCCACATCACCAGTGACATTTCAGTAGCCATACCATCTACTCCATTGAATGCCATTTCCATTGTCATGTTGTCTACCTCACTAGTATCTGAATCTAGGAATTTCCAAAATATGCATTTTCAGAAAATCTAGATTAATGGATTTTGGATTCAGATTCTATCAAACAATAGGATAAGAAGTATAGAATAATAAATAATATATTCTAGATCATTTGGATCCGTTAATATTATGTTAGAAGACAAGAAATTCTCTTAGTGAATAAATAGATGGGTGAACTAATAAATTATGGATCCTCCCCCATCTAGATTATATCTAATGATAAGAAAAAAATTTAGTTTTTTTTTTTTACTTTAACGGTTAATTGATTAAGGGCGGCAAAACAGCTGCCGCGTACTTGAACAATACAGCTCTGTTTGACCCAGAATTCCTGTTACACATATTAGATCTTCACCCTTTGTTACAGCAAAAGATTGCGCCTATGAGATCAACCATGAGCTTGCTAGATCTATGAAAGAAGGTGCTTTGAAGCTGAAGGATTTGTCTGGACGGCCCTTTGATAACTGAGATTCAACCAACTTGCCGGGAGAGGAATTGCTCTGTCCATTGTGCTGCTTAGTAAAACTACATATGTTTAGGCCCAATGCCAGCTCCTCGACCTTCCACGAAGCCAGCAGAGATGGTTGGTCCTGCATCGCAGTCTGGAGGTGAGATTTGAGATATAAAAGTTATACCTTATCAATAGAACCTTCATTCCACTGACACTAAGAAAGGAATTGACTCTGCTTTGGCATCAAATTCTTGTTATACTGTAGATGTTAACAACGATGACCAGTGCCCAATCGCACAACTAACCCTTCGAACGCTGTTCCATTTAGGATGAGTCCAAATGATGTTCCATTTAGGATGTGTCCAAACGCTGTTCCATTTAAGATGTCAAACCAATACGCTACAGCAAACCCTCGACGCTCGAACCATATGCCCAAACGCACAGCGAACCCTTCGAACGCTGTTCCATTTAGGGTGTGTCCAAACACTGTTCCATTTAGGATGTGTCCGAACGCTATTCCATTTAGGATGTCAAACCAATACCCTACAGCAAACCAATAGTGCTCTCAAGGAAATGAACCCTTCATGCAAAACGATCAAATCTGGAACTTGTTGTCAACTATTCTTCAAACTTTCACTTTCTGCCATATGCATATAATAAAGTCTGAGCTCCCAATGCACTTCAGATGAACATTGATGCAACATATTCATTTCTGTTTGGAATGCCTGCCATAGGATCCTGGAGCGAATGCTGGGCAAACAGTGACAGAAGCAGTCGATCAGAGATTTGAGGTGAGGGAAACCTGGGAGATGCCTGTTTCAGAAGCCCATGATTACTAGAACAGTTGCGGACCAGCAATGCAGGAGAGTGAACAGAAATGCTGAAAGTGCTGAACTAGGAAGATTACGGTATGATGCAGAGAGATTCTTCAGAATTGACTGACAGAGATCTTTGGCTACGGCCTGAGCCAAGATTGGCTTCGAGGTCAGCTTGGGAATTCAAATGCCTCAGAATATGATAAAAGGAAATTTTCCGAAATTTGGACAGAATGAACCTAATTTTCTTGAGAATGAGGGCTAAGTGGATCTGCGAAGGGGTCGAGAGGGAATTCAGCGCTTGAATGATGATTCTGGAGTCACCGAAGACTGTCAGTGAGAGAATGTTCTGATTGAGAGCCAGTGAAAGCCCCTGCCACAGAGCCAGGGCCTCAGCTCTGTTATTTGTTTCGAAGCCCAGACCCCAGTGATACCTGAGCAAAGTAGAGCCATCAGGATTCAGAAGAACCCCACCCCCACCCGCGGCCCCAGGGTTGCCTTTAGAGGCCCCGTCGAAGAAGAGACAGTGATCGTCCAGTGCAGCACGCCACTTTATAAACTCCTATTCTTCCAGGCGAATTTTCCAAGAGGCGTGGGAAGAGGCCGGGGAAATAGGAATGATTTGATAATTTGGAACAATATCTTTCAGCCAAAGCTCCTCCTCACTGTCCAGAACCTCTTCATTTCTTAAATCCGGATTTGCCTCCAAAGTCTCTCCCAAGAGTGCTTTGATTTTGGAGATGACGTTGTTAGTAGTGCAGCTTTCACCCCTGAACAATCTGTTGTTCCTTTCCAGCCATAACTTCCAGAACGTGTATTTAGGGATCCACATCCAAGCAGTCTTAAGAAGATTTTTTTTGTTGAGGCTGAACGAAGATAACTTGGTCCATTCGTGAAGGAGATTTGGAATATTTCTTGGCAGCTCTACTTTGTCAGCCCGTGACCCCAGTACCCCCCTCCAAACATCTTTGGCAAATGGGCACAGCAACATCAGGTGATTGGCTGTTTCTTCCTCTGACTTACACAACGGGCATCTGGATGGCCCTTCCATACCACGTTTTCTCAGATTGTCTTGAGTAAGAATGCTGTTATGGGCCAACGTCCAGCAGAAGAAGTCTACTTTTGGGAGCGAAGGGAAGGCCCAAATGAACTTCCATTGCATTGGGTTAGGAGGGACATTAGGAATAGCAGTCAAACTTTTATAACCTTCAGAAACCGAGAAAGAGCCAGAATGGGAGCCCCACCCTCTTTTGTCCTTAGCTGTTTCTGAAGTGGGGGATTTTCCTTGGAGCTTGTCTAAAAGTAACGTAGCTTCAATTTGCAATCGATGTGGAACCTCTCCCAGATTCCAGCTGTCCCACACCTACCAGAATCCTCCGTCCAGGTGGATATGTCCCAAAGGGTTTCCAGATTGTTGGATTGCAGCCAAATTTTAATATTTGCAAGGCCTTCAATATGTTTCAATGGCTGATCTCCTAGGATCTGGTCTTCCCAGATTCTGATTTTTTTCCCATTACCTGGGATCCAGTAGAGGTTGGATCTGAAATGCTCCAAAGCAGAGAGACAAAGCTTGAAAACTGGGGAACCTTTGGTGGTTTTTGGAGGAAGATCCAAACATCTCAAACGCTGGCCTTGAAAATATTTCTTCCAGAGGACTTTCTTACTCCAGCTAACTTTCCCAGCTACAATATTCCACAGGATTTTGGAGCCCAGAGCGAGATTTTGTGCAGCCAAATCTCTCATTTGAAGGCCTCCTTCTAGGGTTTGCCTCTTAATGGTGTCCCAATTAACCAAATGAAGTCTTCTTTCATTATTTTTCCCCCCTTCCCAAAGGAATCTTCTCAGAATACTATCCATTTTACTGAGGAAGGTTTTGGGAGCAAGCAGAATGGAGTGCTGAAATAGAGGCATACTTGTGAGAACAGATTTCATTAGAATTAATTTCCCAGCATTGTTCAGCCAAGAAGCTCCCCAGGCTTGTATTCTGAGCTTAAGCTTGTCTAAGAGGGGCATCTAGTGGGCAACTTTAGGTATGGATTTGAAGATTGGAATCCCAAGATATTTGAAGGACTCCCAGGTCTGACAAACTTTCATCTCAAGGAGCCTAGCAATGTCAGCCAGCTCTTTGATCGAGCAGTTCCAGCCGTATATGGTACTTTTTAAATAGTTTATCTTGCTGCCTGAGACCTCCTTATAAGTGTCCAACTCCTTCTTAAAAGATCTGGCCGAGTTAATGCTCGCTCCTCCAAGCAGCAGAGTATCATCGGCAAATTGGGCATGGTTTATGTCTTTAACATTGTGCACCATTCTGAGGCCTGACAGGGTTTGGGTTTGTTGACAAAAGTCTAGCTGGAAACTGAGCACTAAGGCTTGGATAGCATAGAGGAGAGGGGACAGCGGACAACCTTGTCTTAATCCCCTAGATGCATTGAAAAAATCAGTAGATCGACCATTTACCAGCGGCGCAATCCATGGAGAGGCAATGCAGGCTTTCACCCAATTTATGAAGGATATTGAGAAGCCCATTTTCTTCATAACAGTGAACAGGAAGTCATGCCTCACTCTGTCAAAGGCATTTTCCAGATCGAGTTTTATCACCATACCTTTTTCTTTTCGATGGCAACTTGAATGAACTGCCTCTTGAACCATCACAATATTATCCAGAATCTTTCTTCCTTTGATGAAACCTCCTTGATTCTCCGGGATGATGTCTGGTAGAATATTCTTGAGTCGGATGGATATGATTTTGGTAATCAGTTTATAGCTAGTATTACACAGCGAAATAGGACGGAATCTGCTGAAATCTGAAGCTCCTTTCTCTTTCGGAAGCAATGCAAGGAAGGCTGAATTGTTACTGCCTCCAATCTTAGAACAAGATTGAGACTTCCTGACCATTCTCAGGAGGTCTTTATTGATAGAAGACCAGCAAGACTGAAAAAACCTAGCTGTGAACCCATCAAGCCCTGGCGCCTTATCCGGCTCCATGCAATCCAGGGCTTTTTTGAGCTCGTCCATGCTGATCGGTGCAGTCAGCATAGTGTTGGCAGAATCTTGGACACATTTGGGGGTTAGATCAAACGGATAGGCATGGGGATCAATAGGAGTATCAGCAGGCGCTGTATAAAGCTCTTTGAAAAAAGAAAAGGCTGCTCTCTTAATGCCTTCAAAATATTTAACCACAGCATCTTGGGAGCGGATTTCTGAAACATTTTTGAATTGCTTGCGAGCTTCGGCATGCTTATGGAAGAAACTAGTATTTTTGTCTCCGGCCTGTAACCATAAGTTTCTAGATTTTTGTCTCCAATACTCCTCTTCGTCCCTACTAGCTTTATGGAGGGCTTTCTGCAACTCAACTTCTTTTTGGAGCAGACTTTGGGTAATAGCAGAGTCCTCCATTGAAGATTGAAGGGCAGCAAGGTTTTCTAAGGACTCTTTTCTCCTGGCAGCTGGAGTTTTCAAAGATTTAGCCCATTCCTTGAGTCGTCTCTTAAGAATCCTCAAATTTTCTTCCCACACAAAGAAAGGGGATCCCAATACTTGCTGGTTCCAGACTTCAGAAACCATCTCATGGAAACCTTCTTGCTGAAGCCACAAAGGGCTAAATATAAAGGGAATGGGGCCAAGAAAACCATCCATGGAGAGCTCGAGGCTAATGGGTTTATGATCGGAAGTACAGTTAGGAAGGATTTTGGAAGAGGCCATTAGACCACTAGTAAGGAAGGAGGTTTGGACAAGGAATCTGTCCAAACAAGAAGTTATGTGGTTGGGACCCAACCTTTTGTTAGACCAAGTGTATTTCCCAGCTGAAGGCTTGATATCCTCCAGGTCCCAGCCGATCATTATGTCTTCTACCCATTCTCTAGCTGGGTCCCTTACAGGAGAACCCCCTTTTTTCTCTTCAGTGGCTAGAGTAACGTTCAGATCCCCTGCAATAATGATGTTTTCTGGATTGTGCAATAAAAGAAAGGACTGGAGCGAGTCCCAGCAAATTTTTTTCTCCGCTGGAGAGACCGGAGCATAAAGGTTGAACATACTTACTTGTTGACCAAAGTCTTTGTGGAGGAGCTGAGTGAAGATCCAGTGATGGCAACTTTCTTCATGAGTCAAGTCATATTTGGAGCTGTTCTAAAAGGAGGCAATCCCACCAGAGGTGCCCCTAGCACTGACAGCTCTACCGGGGCCTTTGCGCCAAAATATTTTGCTGGATTGGAGGAGAATAGTGTCCTCCAGCTTTGTCTCCTGGATGAGAAGGATTTCAGGTGTATGAAATCTCACAATGTCTTTCAGGGCATCTTCTTTCAGCTTGCTACCTAATCCTCTGCAATTCCAGGAGACGTACTTCATTATTTATTGGATTGGGAAGGAGTGGCTCCTTTTGGAGCCCTGTTGTGCTTGCGCCCGGATCTGGTGTTCATCATTCCTTTGAGAGTTTTCTGGGAGCCTTGGAGAACATCCAGATAGGTTTTCTCCTCTCTCTGTTTCTTCTTGGATTTTCGGCCCCTGGTCGATTTGATAGGAGTAATTTGTGAGCTGTCTGATTCGGAGTCTCTTTCTTCTGATTCTCCCCCTGAGTCAGAGGCAAGACTGATGTGCTCTTCATTGCCTTCGGTTCCCCCTTGACCAGCCTCTGTTAGGGGGACAGTTGTTTCTTCTTCGGTTTCTTTCACTTTTTTCGACTGGTCTTCAGTTTCTTCATGGTTCTCTGAGGCATCCACCTTTTCGCCTGAGGAGGGGCCGTCATTTGAATCTGGTATGGTCTTGGAACTGGTCTGGAGATTCCCCATTGGTCCTGATTTTTTCTGCTCGTTGGCCTTTGAGACTACCTTGCCCTTTTTTATTTCTTTCCATCCCTCTTCTTCCACCTTGTCCCCTAATGGTGCTTTTGGGCAGTTTCTTTGAAAGTGACCGTGCTCATGGCAGATTCGGCACTTAAAGGGGAATTGCTCGTAGTCAAGCTTCTGGAAGTGGTGCCAATCTCCAACTGTAATTTTGATGGCTTCCGGCAGACCAGCTTCCAAGTCGACTTCCACGCAGATTCTTGCGCAGGTGTATTGGCCCTTATTATCAGCTTTGTCGATGAATCTGCCCAGTCCATTTCCTATCTTTTGCAGGGATTGGTAGCTCCAGCAGTGTATTGGTAGATTGGGGAGCCAGACCCAAACAGGAACCTCCTTTGGGACATCGACTGAAGGGTCGAAGTCAGGGGTCCATTTATTCAGAAAGAGACCTTGATTTCCCATGAAATATGGACCGTTTTTGAACACCAGATCTCGGTCTTCCTTGGTAGTAAATTCGAAAATGAAAAAACCTCTACCTACAGCATAACTTATCACGTTGTTGGGCAGCAGGGGTCTCCAGTTTCGTTGAACCCATTCATCAGTCGCTTTTGAAGTTGGCCATCGGCCCATAAATTGTCCCACTAGACCTCTGTCAGCCAAAGCAAGAGCGATTTTGATCGGTTGCTCTTCCGGCAGTGCGATTTCTGGGATTTCATCAAGATTTTTGATGAACTTCGGGACGTCGGGGTGGGAACGTTTTTTCCCTTTCTGAGATAGCAGGCAACGAAAGGCCTCAGCAGAAGAAGATGGAGGGGTGGGAGAGGGCTCCACACCCCCTGGTGCTCCCATGGCGGCGGAACAGGCCAGGAAGCGATCGCTGACCTAACCGAAAGCTCGCAGAGGAGCAGAGCGCGCGCAAAAACATTATAAGAAAAAAATTTAGTTACTAACACAAAGGTGATCTAATAAATTCTAGATCCTCCAGTATCTAAATTATATTAGGCAATAGGACCATTTCATATGCCACATTATTTGTTTCTTTATTTTCCTTGCTAGTATCTGAATCCATATTTTCTAAAAAAGGTTATTTTCATGAAGTTATGGATTTCTGAATAGTCTAGATTTAGATTATAAAAAGTGACATGGAAGGCCTATCGAGTTAAATGGTAAGGTTAACGAACATATTATGGACCTCTAGTATTTATATTCTATCAACTAATGGGAAGGACTTTGGTTACTAATGAAAAAAGGAAAAATCATTAGATTTTTGTATGGGTGTAATAAATAATTTCATATGTTTGATTATTTTAATGTGGATAATTTAACGTCCACACTCTATTGTACTTCCACCCTTTTAGCCCTTATCTTCTAGGCACTATTCATGGCTCCCATCAGCCCATGCAACCAAGGCCTAGGGCTAAAAATTCCCACCCTTAAATTTAATAAAATTACAAGCTTCCAAATTGAATTTTGAGGCCTTCCTTAATGGATTGATTTAAACTTTTACTAGGCATGTACTTGTCCAAATTCATTGAGTTTAGGTATTACTTAGCTTAAAAGGAATCAATCTCATGACATCGAAGCCATTATCTAGACAAGTTCCCAAGAGGAAAAATAAGACGACAATCCACTTATTCACTTTTCCCAACTAAGGAAGACTTTTCCTTTGGTCTCATGTAGAAAAACACAAAGCTTCAAGCCAATTTCCATTATTACTAGAAGTACCAACATTATGGACAAACTCTTAAAGAATAATATCCACATAAAGCTCTTATTAGCTTAGTCCAATCATGAATTTGTATTCATTTAAAGGAATATATTGTTAGCCCAAAAATCACACATAGGCTAAGGACATATTGCACCACATATCTCCCCTCAAGGTCTATCATACAATATATGAAACAACCAAACTAAATCTCTATTTGTAGTAACATATCCATCATATAAACAATACAGAAAAATGGATATGTTACCATACCTTATCTATCATAGGCTAGTGTAGTTTTGAAAACCACTTTCATAGTTGAAATTCCCACTCATATCCAAGCATCCCACTCCAACTCTTATATTTGAGCTCCTAGACAAGTAAAAACATGCAAGGGCAATTTTTTCCTCCATAGAAGGCAGGATAGCATGCAACAAAACATAATGAAATATGATTATCAAGTTCCTCATATCATAGATAGAAAATAGAGAAGGAAGAAGTGTGTATTCATATCATAATGAAATATGTACAAGGAAATAGACCTTAGCTATAACATGTACCCTAATATGATACCTTAGCTCTCCTCTTCCCTCAACTTTCTAGAAATATATGCTCATTTACATATAAGGAAAGACTATTCTAGTGATATTCCACAAGCATAATTGATCTATCTCTGATTCTCTTCCCCTTCACCCTTAAGAGAGTCTCACCAAGTATGTCTTTCCTATATCTGAGAGGATATATCTAGACACCTAGGGCCATGGAAATTTAGGAAAACTATCCAATAATTGACCCCCAACCAACTAAGGATAAGATGAGTCCAATTGGTCTCCTTAGGAAGGGCTTGTTCTAGAATTTTGACCTCCATTTTTCCCATGGTGAAGGTAAGTTGTATACCTAAGTGATAGGTTTCATGACTGCAATTGAGAAATGGGTGATAGTATTCTAGGCTAATGGGAGTGATGGGTCATTATAAGGGAACATACAAGGGGAAAGAGTAGCATATTCATGCAAACAACTGAAGAGAGTTGACAATATTTTCCTTTCACTAACATAAGGTGTAAAAACGGATTATAACATGTACCATCCAAATCAAGTCTTTAATACATTATGACAAGTTTCCTAAGTTTATCAGTGAGCTCTTAAGCGCATAAGGTTCGATGTTTTGTGAAGGCCCTTTCTGATGATCCTTCACTCTAAAATTAATTCTCCTTTTACTCAAGCTTTAAGGTTCAATCCATCAATGAGAACCTCTTCGCATAGGTAGTAGACTTAAGGAATCCCTTTCCTATCAGTAGCTAACCTATCTCCCATGCAATTTACCTAATTATGAAACAAATTTCGTACTTAGAGTAGAATTTTAGGCATGCATAGCACATAAAATGCATAACAACATATGTACTTAAAAATACACCCATCATTAAGAATAAATACTCACAATAGATATTCATACATGGAAACATAAAATTATATACACATTAATCATTTAGACACGGGATGGGAATACTTATCTTCTGAAAAATTCCACCAATTAGTGGCAAACATCCAATTTTCTTCCTATCCATAGACCACAATGTTCATTATCTCTCAATATTGGGTCACCCATAAGTCAGGGCCATAACTCCAAAAGGGTAAAGGCTCTCTTTCATCAACTATGGACACACATCCCAATATCATTTAGGTACAAGGCCTCACATTGGTATACCAGCGTAACCAATTATCGCTCCAAACTCTAGCCTTTCCCAAAGAAAGCAAGTTGAATTTGGACATTTAATTAATATGGAATCCCAACCGATTTCCCTCATAATATCTATCCTAACCTGACACTAGCAACGGATATTTTACCAACCAATTCCCCCTCTATTCTCTATCCTCACTTTAGACTAGCAAAGAGAATTAGTAATCTAGTTCCAATCAGGAATTCATGATAATTTACTATTCACTAGGTTAAATGGTTGCCTTAGGTTATAATTTAATGGTTGTCTCAAGCCATAGGTTAGAGATTAACTTAGGTCATTGGATTTAGGATTGAATAATTCCCTTACTATTTCTAAACACTATTCCAACATAGTCTACATGAGGGTAAAAAAATATCGAGGATAACTACTAGAAATTTTTGTATTCTAGTATGTTATAAATAATTTGTCATTGATGATAAAGTCATCGGTGGTTGCAAGAAAATTAGAAAAGGAGGAGATAGTTTTGGATCCATTTCCAGTTTAGAAGATCAGCTCAATTTCCCTTTGAAACTATCAGATTGATAGTGCTCACAAAGATCTTTCCAATGTTATATCAAAGACGAAAGAAACCCTGGATCAAATATTATTGCTAGTCAAAGTTAGACATGCCAAAAAGGGTCAAAGGTTTCATAGCTAAAGTTGGTGATGGTTTTAGTTGGTATTAATTTTAGCAAAGATATCCTAAGTTGGCGGAGCAACTGGAAGAGGACAGGAGTTAAATCCCATCCATGTACGTGGGTGGATCATACACCAGATGTCCCCACTAACTCATTGGATAAATTGTGGGGGCCCAACCCAAGGGTTAACAACAAGGGGATCTACGATGGGCTATATTTCCCAAATTTTTGATCATGTGATCGATAGTCCTAGTTAAAATTGGACCTTCCCCCTTTTTACTAAAAAACCACACAAATGAGGTACACAAAATAGTTGGTGGTAAACTATAGGAGTGGGGTGATGTGGTGGGACACAGAGCAGTGGAGAAAGTGTTTATTGGTACAAGAAATGTGGCTAAGCATGTGAGTTTTGATAGGTGCACATCATGGCAATGGGAGACTCCACCTGATAGCTCACCCTAATGAATTTTCCCTAGGAATTACAAAGGGACCATCAGTCCAAACCATGAGGATAACAGAGCTAGGGAGATGGAGATATTCCAATGATATGCAACAAACATTCCCACCAGGCCAAATTTTTCATAAAAGAAATTCATTGAAAAACATAGGCCCAGACCTTCTTCTATATACCCTTAGCCACATTGAAAAATCATAAGATGAAACTTGGAACATTATCAATGGACGGCAGGGATGAAAATGAGACACAATGACATGATGATGTTAGCATGATTTCAACAGGACATGTGGCACCAATGAGGATGTCACACATGGCATGCAGATTTAGCACTTTTGGGTGGCTAAGTGGGATGAAAATGGGTGACACATGGCACCACTCAGCAAGTGACATGTGGAATCCTTACAAAAGTGGCATATAGTCTAGAAAGGACACAACATCTTGGAAGAATTACCTTGGAAGTCTACGAGGGTGCACAACGAGAAAATTTTGGGGAGATAGTCCTGGGACATGGCAGCATCCATGTAGCAAAGACAGATCACCCCGAATATTTTTTTATTGGGCCATGTCTGCAGTGTGAGGTCCCATAGGGACACATCATCCTGAACCCCAGAAGGCTAGGCACCTTGGCAGTTTCTAAGTGAACTGCAAGTACTTTCTCCAAGCTGATGAGGATCTAAGCAATCCTGGAAAACAAGTGGCAAGTGTTGGAGGTTTCATGGGTTGACACATCACACTAAAACGAATAGAGGGTAGTCCCACCAAGACATGTAACCCTGGATATTCAACCCTCGAGGTAAAAAAAGGTATTCCATTTATTTTTGTTAGGGAAATAAAGCCAAGGGCTAAAGGATTGGCTCCAGCAATCGGCCTTGTGTATATAATGTGATCAAGGGCATGGGTCAAGCATGAAAGGGATGACAACTATATATTTGGTGAGTTGTACTATATTTGGTGTTGTGGTGCTAAACTAGTAGAACACTAAAATTCCATATAAAATTCATGAACGAGTTTGCAGTTTTTTGTGGAATGAGACAAATTTGGAAATTTTGGCCAAAACTATACCTCAACTAAAGTCGTAACTGCAGATAGAAGTCTAGCTATACCCTGATATTTTCTAGAATTGTAATTTTGGGTACTTTAACTCATATTTTCTCACATATATAGCATATCATAGATTGAAGACTTCATGAACACATCAAGAAGACGGAAAAATTGTTACATAAGAAAACTTAAGGATTTATGCATGATAAAGAGTTGAAGTTAACTAAAGTTCTAAAACTAAAAATGTCATCTATAATTATATATAAGAAAATTTGACCTAGCAAGAAGTGAATAGCCGTTAAAATTGATTATTTTTGGTTTTTTTGGAGTTGTTTATATAGAAAAATATCAGAGGATGTTGAAGGTGATTTGGTGGTGATGGAGGTGTGTGATTAACAAGAGAAATCTATTTTTTTTATGAAAGGAAGTGGCCTTCATGATTTGAGGTTGAAAATGGAATGAAAGATTAATCAAGGATGTCAAGAAAATGGCAGCTTGCATATTAGGGGTTGTAGCTCCTTATAATAGTGGTTGGTAAATCATTAGGGGTAGGAGTTCCTATCAATAGTAGCTTATAAATAAGTGGTTGTCACTCCTTTCAGTGGTAGCTAATAAAAAAGGGTAGTTTCTAATTTCAGTAGTAGCTGATAAATTAGTGAGTAGTAGCTTCCTTCTAGTTGCAGCTAGAGAAATTTATAACATCAAGTTGAAGATTTCCTTTGTGAAAGTAATTGAAGACAATTTTGAAAAAAATATGTGTTTAATTTTTGCTTCTTATGTCGATTGTAGTGATGCTTATATTGAATGGTTTATTATCTGTTGGTGTCATAGTATTATTAACTTATGAAAGAAATATTTAAAATTATCACAATACTAATTCATACCCCCTCTCAGTATTCTCTTAGTTTTTAACAATTGATATTAGAGCATAGGCTACTTCAAGACCATTTTAACAGCTAGAAGAAATATCCAGTACCATGGAAAACCAAGGAGTATACACCAATGGGGAACCTATGTTCAATGGAATAAACTATGTGTTTTGAAAAGTAAGGATGAAAACCTATATTCACTTTCTTGGTGTTAATGATGGGATGTAGTGGAATAATAATATCAAAAGCAATGAAGATGGAATTTACATGCAATGTTAAATCTTCAGAAGATGGAATTTACATGCAATGTTAAATCTATGAATTTTCTGCTCGCTGGCCTACCTAAATCAGAACTATTCAAGATCACAAATTGCACTACTACAAAATATATTTCATACAAGATGCGTAACTTCTATGAAGGTGAAAACAAGGTAAAGTAATCCAAAATTCAAGGTTTTAGAATAAAATTTGATACTTTGAAGATGCATGATGATGAAGATATTGCTAAATACTTTCTTAGAGTTGATGAGGTTGTGACAACTATAAGAGGTCTTGATGAAGAATTAAAATAGACAGTAGTAGTACAAAAGGTGTTGAGATTTCTCTATGAGAGATTTAATCCTAAAGTTTCATCCATTGAGGAGATGATAGACCTCAATATACTCATTTTGGACCAATTACTTGGCACTCTTACTACTTATGAGATGAGATTTTCTAATGGAAAACCAATGACAAAGGAGTTAGCCTTGAAATAAAATATGAATCCCAAGGAAGAACATAATGATTCATGTTGTGAATCGTATGAAGAGGAATTTAATCATGTGATGAAGCTCAAGAGAGGCTCATGCAAGTACAAAGTTAAGCTATGTTTTAAATGATTTAATTGTGGTAAATTAGTTCATTATGCTTCCACGTGTCCATAAAAGAACAAGAATGAATATGACCCTATAGAGAAGTTTAAAAAAATGAAAAAGGATAAAAGAATGCTAGGAAGAAGAGTTTCTACATCCAATACTCTATCTCCTTTAAGAGTGAAGGAAGCCAATCATCAGATGAGGGTTGAGCTCATGAAATATCAAAAGAATTTATGCTCATGGCCATACACATTCTGGAAATAGAAGTTGTCGATTCCAATAGAGAAGAGGTTGATGTTGGCTTAGAAGGAGAGATGGTCATTGATCTTGAATAAATTCAAAGTTTGAGGAATAAAAATAAACACAAAATGAATTATTGATAAAGGAAAAAGCTGAAGCTATAGAACCTATACTCCTGCAAATTGAAGAAGGTGAGAAGATTTGAGAAATTCTAAATAAGCAACTCAGTGACAAAAATAAAGAGCTTGAAAAAGAAAAAACCCAGCTCAGATTTAATGATAAATTTGGAAAAGGGACTAAAATATTGAATGATCTCCTTGAAGCTCAAAGAGTCTCCAATGAAAAAAAAAATCTTTGATTTGAGGTCAAGTATAGCTCAAAAACTCATATGAAGGGAAAGAAATAAATTACCTTTCTGCAAGCATTAAAAAATGTAGTCAACACACCATCCAAAGCAGATACAATGCAAAAGAAAAGAGATAAAGAAACCACGCAGTTCATTTTGCAGCTAAAGACAAATCAATTATTTCAAGATAGAAGAAGCAAATCAATTCAGCAAAATTTTGACAATGCAGGAGAGGAAAATCAAATTTTTCAAAGAGAAAATATCCCAATGTGACATAAATAGAGTTTCTTCTAGGTATGAAGATATCTATCTAGGTTGTTGCTTTACTTGTAAAAATTATGGGCTCAAGGAAATAAATTGTAGGATGAATCAATCATTTTGACAGTTCAAGTCACAAGGAAGAATTTATTAATCTACTAATCAAATTTCTAGATAGAGGAGGAGAAAAAATTTACTCAGGAATCCATTCTCTCCTTTGAAAATTTTGATTCAATGTTATGTCTATCAAAAAAATTTCCATGGAGCAGCTAATTGCAGACTTAGAAACAAAATGTATTATCATAAAATCAGTCAAACAAGCTAGGAAAGAAAAGTCTAGAATAAAAATGAAAACACAGAAAATTGTAATGTGGCTTTATATGCTCAAAATGAAGGAAACCCTTGGTATGTTGACAGTGGTAATTCCAGGCATATGTAAAGAGATAAAAGAAGGTTTTTTACATGGAAACTAGTCAAAAAATGTAATGCGGCCTTTGGGAATAATGCACTTGGTAAGATTGTGTGTAAAGGAATTGTCAGCCTAGCTATTGGAAAAGGTAAAGTCAAGGATGTGTTGTTTATTGATGGGTTGAAGCATAATTTTCTCAATGTGTCTCAGATGTGTGACTAGGGCTATGATGTGTTGTTCAAAGCTAAAAAATCCTAAACAAGGAAGTTCATTTCTTCAATCTCCTTGCAAGCTTCCTCTCTCTCTCAAAGAAGTATGAAGACTCTCTCAATGGTGAATTCCTCTTCTCAATGAAATGTTACATTCCTGAGGAACACTTTTTCCATCATAGCAATGTTTTACTTCTTCTTCCTCTTCGTCCTCCAATGGAATTTTTATATATAATTTTGAATTACTCTTCCCTCCCTTTTTTCATTAATGAGAAAATGACTAATGAGTAGTACAAGAGGATCCCTTGGGGGTTGTATATATTCAAGTCGACTCAAAATCGAGTATTTGTGGGTGGTACATGTCAGGGAATCCCATTTCAAAGTGTGTGAAGTGGTCTTGGATTGCTAACTCACACTTTTGATGGACCGTGTAGCTTGGTGAGCCCTGGTATTGCACCAAGAGTGTTGTAACTCCCAGGGGCTACCCTAGTTTAGTTTATCAACACAGGGTTCGTACAAACTTGGAGGTGGCAGTGCTATATACATAGAAGATGCATTATATTCATGTCATCATCTTCCGCTTTACGAAAGGATGCTATTTCTAAGGGTTCTCAGTGAAGTCTGTCACACTTCAAAGAAACTAAACTAAATTGCAGAAAGAAAATGACAGAAGGAAACTAAATTAAATCACTAAAAAGAAATGACAGAAAGGGAACTAATCTAAATTGTTGAAAAGAAACTAAACTATATTGCTGAAAAGAAATGGCAGAAAGAAACTAAATTAATTTTTTGAAAGGAAATGACTAGAAAGAAACTAAACTATATTGCTGAAAAGAAATTGTAGAAAGGAAACGAATTCTAAACCACAATTAACTTGGCCAATTGGCTAAATGCACTCTATTTATCCTATGGTCTATCTACCATGCTTCTACCCATGCAACTAAGCTATCCATGACTTAATCCTAATTGAAAGAGTGTTGATTGCAGTTCGGAGGAAAAAGGGATAAAGAGGCTAATTGAGGGCTTAAACACATTAAACAAGGCTTAGAAGTGAAAATATGGGTTTAAACCTTATAAAATATCTTTATTATGGCGTGAAATCTTTGGATCAGAATGATCGAAATATGCGATGGCAGATTTATGATTGGCGGATAGAAGTGCGAAATGCGATCTATGATATTGCCATCACAATATCGCAAGGTTGGAGCTGTAGAGGTTAACAGGAACAAAATAAAACTACGAAATGTGATTTGCAATGCAGCGGAGTTCGGAATCGACATTTGGAGCGGAAAAGGTTAATAGGAACAAAACAAAAAGTGTGATTTGCGATGTGCAATGCAGTGGATGAAGTGGCAGTGGGACCGATATTGCAATCACAATATCGCCAATTTAGAGCGGTAAGTGTTAAAGGGAGAAGGTAAATGTTGCGAAGTGCGATGTGAGATGTGGTGGAGTTATCGCATCGGCAGAACGAGTGGTAAGTGTCAAAAGAAAAAGGTAAACAATGCGATTTGCAATTCCACAATATCGCAATTGGTAGAAACAAGTAGTAAGTCTTGAAGAAAAAAAAGGAAAAGGTTGCGGAGAGAGATTTGTGGTGTGGTAAAAACTGCGATCTGTGATATGCGATATCGCAATATCGCAATCGGGAAAGGAGAATGGTAATTCTTCAAGGAAGAAGGTAACAGTTTCGAAGTGTGATTTCGTGAAACGGAGAAGTACGATAGTGGGATAACTGAGGAGCAAAGGCAGAGGTCGATTTTTTGATGTTTTTGAATGGTTTTTAAGTTAGAAAGGGTTGTGACAGCTACAAAGTGAAATTAAGGAATAGAAGCGTAACAGAGGTGGTTGGAAGAGTAACATGGAGATGGAAAATGAACTTCTTCATAACTTTAATATTGATTCCTGTAAGCAAACCTGCGGATTCATGCACGGAAAAAACATAAAAGAATGCATGATAAAACAATGAACAGAAATCAAATTTTTTGGCCTGTGGGAAAGTCAACCTTGCTCGAACTCTATGGACAGAGATGAGAGGGAAAGGCTTGACCACAGCTTTTTGGTTTTTCTCCTCTATTCTATTACTCACAAGCAATTGAAAACTACAACAGCATATTGAAAGCAAAACTAAACAGCAATGAAACTATTTAAAAGCAAAATTAATTGAATGACAGAAAGAAAACTAGCTAAATGGTAGAAAGGAAATAATGAAAACAACAAAGAAGTTTAGGCACATGGGTTGGGCCCTGACCTAGGAGCCTAGCTCTCTAGAATTAAATTAGTAAAATGGAGTCTGTCTACTCATTGCATTAAAAATGAAATCTTATTACATCCCGAAGGTCTTAAATAGCAAAAGCCTAATAGAATGGAAAATGAATGGCATAGGATGGAATGGAATGAAAATGGAATGGAACGGACTGCATCAAATGGACCAAAATGGAATCGAAGAAGGGAATGGAAGAATCAACCCTAATTAGCTCTTGATTAGCTTTATTTATCCTCAAGGGAAGCTACCAACGGCTCCCTAAAAAATAGGTAATGAGTCCACTTGACTCCAAGTAAAGTATGGCTTGAGTGCACTTGGTCTTGAGTCGCTTGGCTGCCTTTGGAATTCAAATTGCTAGAGGGGATATCATGAGGATCCTTTGGTTTCCTTTGAGAGTTAAGGAGGGTGGACAACCCCCTTGAATCTGTCCAATATTTCTCCCTAATTTCCTGATATTGTGCTCATTTATTCTCCAATATTGATCTTCCAGTGGTAGGTAGCAAGTCCCTAAAACATCTCCTTCTCCAAATCTACATAATCTGCCAAATATTCTCACAATATTCTACAAAAATAACCAATATTAGGCACAAATATGCAATTACCATTAAACCTTCCTAAGAAAATATTGAAGCATAAGAAAACATTATTAAGTGCAAAAGGAGAGATTTAATATATATATATATATATATATATATATATATATATATATATATATATATATATATATATATATATATATATATATATATATATATATATATATTCATGTACATAAGGAAGGTAGATGAGCTTAAGAAAGGTTAGATGGGACTTATTTTATGTCTAATTTAGAGGCCCATCATCACCCCCCTACTGAAATTGTTTCTCATCCTCTGAGCAACCTATTCATCCTCCCTGTCGTATGGTTTTTCCTGCATGCTGGCTTATTTCATTTTTTTTATTGGCCCATGCATTGCTCCTCCTGCTAATCTTCTTGTTATTAGTATTTCATTTCTTCTTGTAGATGCTTCATGGAGGTCCTCAAATGCCTTAATCAAATCTGTTTTGCATGCCAAGAGGTGGTGGATCCACCTTTTATTTTGTTTTTTTATTTTTTTTGTTCTCTCTTTTCTTTTCTTTCTTTTAATTTTTTTATTTTTTATTTTTTATTGCATGCAAAGTAAACTCACAGTTCCTTTTTATGTGAACTGAGTTCACCCTTGGTTATCCCTTGGCACTCATTTTCTTCTATTACAATTAATTTCTTACTACCCACTTTCTCAAGTCCTTTTTACTTTTGTCTTGTTCCTTTTCTTGGTGGAAAAATTGAGGCTAGTTGCTAGATAAGCCTGAGGTTGCTCTGCTACTAATTTTGGCTATATAAAACAAATTTCCTTCTCACACTCTTTAATGTTTTATTAAGATAAAATAGATTCAAAGAAAGGGTTAGATGATTGCATACTTGAGCCTTACCATTGATTTATTTTTGCAGGTGATATTGAAGCTATTGTTGAAGCTGCTACTGAAGCTGCATGTGGTGATCTGCTTGAGGTCCTTTTGGAGCTTCTGAGCACAGGAGGAGGAAGTCCAAGTGTGACTACCTTCGAATAAAGTGTTGACCAAATTTTCTTTTTGTGCCAACTTGTTTTTTTTCTGCTTGCAAATGTTGGAGAGCACCTGCATTCATTAGAGAAAGATACATGGAGGATGCAATTTTTTTTCCTTTTTTTTGTAAGGCCTACTAGTTGACCCAATGAGGTTTTCAACTAGTAGGTCTGCCTAGGCGCCTCAAAGGAGATTTTCACCTAGGATCTTTTATTTTTTCTCTTTTTTATTTAACCCAATGACCACCTCATGGAGGTTTTCAATCAATGAGCCAAGCTCAGACGCCTTAAAAGAGGTTTTCACCTCAGATTTTGTTCTTTTTCCCTTTTTTCTTTTTTATTTTTTCACTTTCCTTCTCTACTTGAAGAAAAAAAAAACCTTATTCAGGTATAGGAATACTTCCAATGGAGCCATGTACACATCAAGATGACAGATAAAATCAGGTGCACACTTGGAATACACAATTTGACATGTACTTGAATATGAGAGATGGATTTCTTTAACTGGGATTGTATCAAGTATTGTTGGAGAAGAGTGTGTTGCTGCAACTTAATGACTGTTTGGAACCATATGTCAATATAGTTGTGATGTCCCTGGTCCACTTGCTGAGTTGTATTACCTTGGATGTCCTCTTCTATTATGACATTCAAATCTTCCCCTTTTTGTTGATTGTTCTCTTGAACACATGGAGGAAATGTTGGTAAACGTGAGGAAATTTTCTCAACATCTGATTCTGATGTCGGCTCTTCATAATGTGCAGCCCTTGATCTTTTGATCTCCTCATTTAGATCTTCTTCTTCTTGATGTTGTCCTTCAATGACATTAATAAAATCTCTTCTTTGCAATACCTTTCTTGAACTAAGATGCACACCATTTAGATCAAGAGGATATGTTTGGTAGTGTTTTACCTCAACATTGTAAGTGGGTTGAGATACTTCATGGTGTGGGTTTGGAAGTGGTGGTATAGGTAGTTGAGTGGGGGTGGATATATGATATGGATGTGGTTGAGGCTGTGGTTGTGGTGGAGGTGGATGGTAGGGATAGCATGGAGTTGCGTATGGAGGATATTGAGGGAAATATTGAGGATGTTGAGGATTTTCCCAATAAGGACCTTGCCAACCATGTTTCCAAGCTTGGTTTTGGGGTTGATATGGCCAAGGTTTCCAAGGAGGTAGTGTGTCCCAATTAGTTTGAGATGGATGTGGATAAGCTTGAAATTTTGAAGTGGGTCCTTGCATCATATCAAGATGACTAGGTTGCCAAGGTAGCCTTGGAGCTACATAACTTAGCTTCTTTGGTGATTGCCTTGCTCCATTGCCTTCTTGGTAAACTTCTTTAAACCTGGGGAATGATGAACAACATTTAGTAGTATAAGATTCCGCACAGATAACAAAAATATCAGCATCTTACTTTTGCTCATTTTGCATTCTTAACATTTCTACCTGTTCACTTAGATTTCTAAGAATTTATGTTTTAAAGTTATCAAGAAAATTTCCAAGTTCATCTTTCCTTACCAATGTTGATGCTGGCTTACTTACTCTTTCCCTTCCTCTTGATATGTGCTTGCATGTTTCACAAATTTCTTCAAATTAAAATTGATATGCTTCTCCTTTACTCATGAGATTAAGGAGATCAATCCACTCACCCCTAATTATTCTAAGTAAGAGGGGTTTTAGTGTGTCAAATCATAAATGATGCAATTTTTCCCTCTTAACATTATACATGAACCTCTCTATTAGATCCTCAAGGCTCTCATCTTCTTCTTGGTTCATTCCAAAAATTTCTTCTCTAAGATCGTGATCTTTGAATTTTTCTAGAAATTCTTTTGCATATCATTCCATGATCTTATTGAATTAATACCTAGACTCATGAACCATTTAAGAGCTCTATCCTTTAATGTTTTAGGACACAATCTTAGTTTTTGAGTGTGTGATAAGTATCCATAAGACCTACAAAGTATCTCAAATTCAAAGAGAAATTTTTCCAGATCCTCTGTCCTCATACCATGGAAGTTGGGAAGGAAAGATGGAGGGATGTTCTTCATATGTACACTGATGTCCATATCTTGAAAGGGAAACCCAATAAGATCTTATTCATTTTCATCATATCCATCCACCTCTTCTACCATCAAAAGTGTATGTTGATGTGGTTCTTACTGCAGCACGTGGTCAAGTGGGCGGGTTGGTATTGGAGAAGTTTTTTTTTTTTAATTTTGAGTATCCCTACTCCTATGGGGCATGAAAACCAAATTTTTTGTATTTTTCAATATTTCATAAACAACATGAAAAAGGAAAGCAAAAAATAATGATAAAAACAGAATCAAAGCATCTACTAGACACCTCCTCGGCAACGACGCCAAGAAGTGGTGAGCCCTGGTATTGCACCAAGAGTGTTGCAACTCCCAGGGGCTGATCTAAATGGAATGTATTAGTTTTTCTGTGCTAATTATCCAAACCGTAATTAAATTGTGTGCATAAGGTTTACTGAAGTTTGCAGTTGAAAAAAATGATTTTATCTTAGTTAAACAGATTTCTGTGTGAGGTTAAAGCATGTAAATTTCTTGTAAAACATTGTACAGCAGTAAATAATAGATAATTAAACATCACATGTAATAGTACTCAGCAAATTTTGTTGGAAATACTTAGGGGGGGGGGGTGAATCAATATTCCTTTCAATTAGAGCATTAGTTAATCTTCAATTATTATCAGTGTTTGTACAATGATACCTTTACAATGATTGTATGCAGTGTTGCCCACTTGAAGACTTCATATGATGAACTTATTGCTGATGTTATCCACCTTGGTTGCTGCTCTTGTAATGCTACTCTCTGCTGCACCTTGCTTTGCTTTTCTGCCGTAGAAAGTCTGGTCCTTTGCAACCCTTGACAACACATGATCTAGCTTTTTCTTTCCTTCTAGGAGCTCGATATTGAATCTGTTGTATCTATGTTATTTCAGATCCTCAATATCTGATTCTCAGTCCTGTAGTATTCCTTTGATTCTTCTTTCCAATGCCATAGGTCTGACCCAATTTGGATTCTTCAAGAAAGATTTATGCCCAATCTCTCACAATGCACTAATTATGGATTGTTTCAGCAGAGCGCACTTGTACGGCATGACACGTGTCACTGTTTCTTCATTTGGCTCTAAAATTGATAGAGATAAAATCACAGATTTTTCACTATCTGTCACTTTTTACGAAATTCCAATCCGATACTCAGAGAGAGATTTATGATGATTTTACCAAGGTCACTTCTTTGAGATGAATTTCAGGAGCCTGCAAAAACCTTGAATTCCACAGATCATATCTCAAAAAATTTTGCGCACCTTGATCTGAAATTTTTACTACAGCTTCCTCAGGATTTCAGATTTTCTTCATAAAAATTTCAGCTTCTGAGCCTTCATAGAAAAAAAGTTAGAGCGAAAATTCCACGATGACCTGTTTCAGATGGTCGAATCCCTTGCATAAGGAGGAAATGAAGATCACAATTTATATGAATGCTTAAGTTGAGAGGGGCTTCAACAAGTGAACGTGGGATGGATTTTGGAAGCATAAAAAATATTAATTATGAATTTTCAATGACCCATGCCCCAACCCCATGGGGTTTTAGCCCCTAACTGGGGGTACAAACTTCAAACATGAATATCTCTCAAACCGTGAAGAATTACATGGCGTGCCATATATCAACGAAAACGTCTCGAAAAGTAGAAACCATCACAAGAATTATTGACCCATAATATATTAATTTGGTAAGTAAAAATTCCCATGCAATATTGGGTTAGCCCCTGGTGTTGCTTGGGTTGAAATCAATGACAACCGCTGATCAACAATATCCCCCTTTGGCATTGATGGCAACACAATTACTCCCCCTGCGATCATGACACCTCTTCCTACAACATTCTCTCCCCCTTTGACATCAATGGCAAAGGGTAACTCCCCCTAAAACACAACCATCCTGCGGACCTGTACACACTTCCACTCGCACTGACACACAACCATCTTGCAGACTTGTACACACTTCCCCCCCCCCCCCCCCGACACACAACCTGCCCCGAAGGCAGACTCCGTAATCCACTTCCACTCCCTTATATTCGAAAAAGGAAAATCTAATGAGAACTTGGGAGAATCCCAAGCTTCTGGCGAAGATATTCCAATGTTGGCGAATATTTAATATGTGATTCTTTTGGTGCTGCTTGGAATCTTGCTACTTTTCCAACTGCTTGCATAACATCTGGTTGGGAGGCTATTACATATAGAAGACTACTAATCATATATATGTACAACCTTTGATCCACATCCTTAGATGAGTCATCTATGCTCAATTTGCAACCTGTTACCATTGGAGTAAGGATGGGTTTTTAATATTCCAGTTTAAATTTCCTGAACATTTCCTTGATGTACTTGGATTGACATATAAATATTTCTTTCTCTTGTTGAGATATTTGAAGCCCTAAGAAGTATGTCAGCTCACCAAGTAAAGACATCTCGAAATCACTTTGCACCTTTGTAGCAAAATTCTTACTTAGTCGATCATCATTTCTACCAATTATTTGTATCATCCTCTTTAGCTATTAGACATGTTTTAGTTGCTTCATCCAGAACATATATGTCATTTGGAGCTTGGCTTGTTGTAGCCACAATTTCACCATACACGCCTTTCCTAATTTCACATTTCGTGGAGTTGAATAGTATTGTGTGTCCTTGATCACACATTTGTCCAACACTGAGCAAATTGTGATTCATGTTTTCAACCAATAGAACATTCTTGGCTAGAACATATTTGCTTCCGAGAGTGACAGTACCTGATCCTATAACATTTGAAGATCCATCATTTCCAAAGGACACGGTTCCATCCTTCTTCTCTTTCATAGATACAAATTTATTTCTATCTCCAGTCATATGCGTTGAGCAACCGCTATCAACATACCACACATCTTTGTTCTTTTGAGCCTTGAGAGCAAGAGCACAATTATCATTCTTCTTCTTCTTCCATGTTCATTCATTCTGTGGCTTCGAAGATTCTTCTGGGGGATTTTCAAATCTGCAGTCTTTGGCTATGTGTCCAAAGTTTCTACATTTGTAACATTCAATATTATTTCTTAAATGTTCAAATCTATTGACGTTTCGCTGAGCCCTGGGAGGTTCATATTTGACAGATCTCCTGGAATTGTATTCGTTCCTAGGGTACGTTCGACATTCTACAGCTTTATGACCAAATTTTCCACATGAATAATAGTAGCCATAAAAAATATGTTGGTACTTGGATGGAAATTTTCGTCGAGGAATTTCCTTCCAAGGTTGTTCTTGAAAATCTTGTCCAATGAAGTCTACATGCATGTCAGATCTCATAGGTTCATTGTATTTTGTTGTAGAAGGTCTTTCTTCTTCTTCTTTGTAACCGATGCCAGTTTTTTCATTGTAAGATCATTGATTGTTGATGAGTTCTTCCAATGCCCTTGAGCTGTTGGCATAGTTTTGGATAGTTTTCCCTTTCTTCACTTCCTCACGTAGCGAGACTACTTCGGCTTCTAATTCTTCCCTTTCTTGGTTGCTTTCTTCCAACTTCTTTTGAAGTGACTCTTCAATGCATTTGTGTTCTTCAACTTCAATTTTGAGACCTTGAACTTGTTCTTCAAGAGTTTTGGAACGGATCTTCTCCGCCTTGAGATCTTTTATAAGCTTGATTACTTCCTCATAAAATTCGTCTATGGTCCATCATTATTCTTTGTTGTTTGATACCTCTTGCTAATTGTGCTTGGGTTTATTGTGCTTGGCCATAAACAATACTCTCTCATTTGCTTCTTCTTCACTATCATTTTCTTCATCGGATGATGAGCTATCTTCTTTAGAGAGAAAGTTCCTTTTGGATCCTTGCTTGTTGAATTTCTTAAAGCCTTTCTTTCTCTTTGAGTTGCCATTACTTTTGTTTGGACATTTTGCTGCAAAATGCCCAACCTCATTACAGCTGAAACATATCAATGGAAGTTTACCTTTGAATTGTCCCTTACCAATTTGTAGTTTTCTCGTGAAGTAAGCATATTATTCATCTGAAAGACCTTCTTCATCATCTCCCTTTTCTTCACACTTGCAAGTGCATGTCTTTTCAATTGAAGGTTGTTTATCCTTATTGGTTTTCTTAGATGCAACGAATGCAGTTTCTAGATGCAAAGTACCCTCTTCTTCATCAAGTCTCATTTCATATGCTATGAGAACTCCATGTAATTCCTCTTTGCTGAGTTTGTCCAGATTTGCACTGTATTCTAAGACCAATACCTTTGGGTTGAATCTCCTTGGTAACGTTCTAAGAATCTTCCGTATAATAGTCTTCTCATCAACTGGCTCTCCCAATCCTTCCAGAGTATTGGTTATTTCATCAACATATTGAAAGTATGCAACAATGTTGCAATCTTCTTTCATTATGAGTTGCTCAAATTTTGCTCTATAGATTTGAAGCTTTGCTTCTTTGACATTTGAGTCACTTGCATATATATTCTCAAGCTTGTCCCATACATTTTTTGCAGTTTTACAACCCAACACCTTATGATAAGAAGATTCAATAAGTCCACTGATAATAATATTCTTTGCTTTTGCATCATTTACCAAATTCTTCTTACCTTGTTCATCCGTGGTTGATGTAAATCCATTTTGAACAATGTCCCATACTTCGTAACCTTGCGCCAAGAGATAGACCTCCATTCTTCCTTTCCAAAGTGCATAATTATTTTCATTGAATAGAGGTACACCATTCTTGGTATGCTCCATGACCTCCTTCCAGCTGTTAAACTGCTATTGAAGGAACCAACCTCTGAAACCAATTGTTGGAAATACTGAGGAGGGGGGGGGGGGGTGAATCAATATTCCTTTCAATTAGAGAATTAGTTAATCTTCAATTATTATCAGTGTTTGTACAATGATACCTTTACAATGATTGTATGCAGTGCTGCCCACTTGAAGACTTCATATGATGAACTTATTGCTGTTGTTATCCACCTTGGTTTCTGCTCTTTTCATGCTACTCTCTTCTGCACCTTGCTTTGCTTTGCTGCTGTAGAAAGTCTGGTCCTTTGCAACCCTTGACAACACATGATCTAGCTTTTTCTTGCCTTCTAGGAGCTCGATATTGAATCTGGTGTCTATGTTATTTCCAATCCTCAATATCTGATTCTCAGTCTTGTAGTATTCCTTTGAGTCTTCTTTCCAATGCCACAGGTCTGACCTAGTTTGGATTCTTCAAGAAAGAGTTATGCCCAATCTCTCACAATGCACTAATTATGGATTGTTTCAACAGAGCGCACTTGTACGGCATGCCACGTGTCATTGTTTCTTTATTTGGCTCTGAAATTGATAGAGAGAAAAGTATATACTGTGCACTATCTGTCTCTTTTTACGCAATTCCAATCTGATACTCAGAGAGAGAGTTATGACGATTTTACCAAGGTCACTTCTTTGAGATGAATTTAAGGAGCCTGCAAAAACCCTGAATTCCACAGATCATATCTCAAAAAATATTGTGCATCTTGATCTGAAATTTGTACTATATACTCCTCGGGATTTTGGCTTCACCTCATAAAAATTTCAGTTTCTGAGCCTTCATAGAAAAAAAGTTAGAGCGAAAATTCCACGATGACCTGTTTCAGATGGCCGAATCCCTTGCATAAGGAGGAAATGAAGATCACAATTTATATGAATGCTTAAGTTGAGAGGGGCTTCAACAAGTGAACGTGGGAGGGATTTTAGGAGCATAAAAAATATTAATTATGACTTTTCAATGACCCATGCCCCAACCCCATGGGGTTTTAGCCCCTAACTGGGGGTCCAAACTTCAAACATGAATATCTCTCAAACCGTGAAGAATTACATGGCGTGCCATATATCAACGAAAATGTCTCGACAAGTAGAAACCATCAAAAGAATTATTGACCTAGAATATATTAATTTTGTAGGTCAAAATTCCCATGAAATATTGGGTTAGCCCCTGGTGCTGCTTGGGTTGACATCAATGACAACCGTTGATCAACAAATTTGATGAAGCAGTTCACCCCTCCTGGGCTACATCTGTTGGTCCAGCTCCCAATGGCATGTCCCTCATATCTTATTGCTCAAAAATGGTAAGTGCATGTGAATAAAAGCCTCAAATGGTTGTGCTCTCTATAAAAACAGCTTCAGAATGCTTGAATTAGCCAGGAATGACTATTCATTTGCAGAAAAAAGAGAATGGATGCTCAATACACCGAAAACACCCTAGTGGCCCTAGTGGCTCCTTGACCTCTCTTGAAGCTAAAAATGCACAAAATGACCTCTGATGGCTCTGAAACCTCTTCCAATGTGTTCATAATGTTGAAATTAGTCTAGGTAGACTCTTGTTTCACCCAAATATGTCGAAAATTGACTTCTCCATGCATTTTTCCAAATGACACCTAGGAAAACTCCACTAAATGTGGAGACTGCCAGTTAACTGGAGCTAAATTTAATGCAAACCCCAAATTTAGGGAACGTGCTCCAAAATTTTTGATGGTCAGGTTTTGGCATTAAATTTATTGGCGGGGAGTGGTCACATTAACTCCCCGTCGAAATCATTGGACCAACCGCCGAGAACACCGTAGTGGATAAACTGTAATAATAAATGTTGCCTTAACCGCCAGAGGGCTCTAGCCACATGGCCCTTCTAAACTGCGCGGATAATTGTTGTGTTAACTTTCGTTCATGGTGTTAGCGAGGTTTTCATGATTTTGGGTCATATGGTGGGGGCTGGCCCCCTTTATCGTCAGTTGTAAACAAACCATTGTTTATATATAAACGGCCACCTTGACCTGCTAAGAAACACCATTAGTCCAAGTGGTCGGGCGCTCTGCATGCAGGCAAGAGGTTGCACGTTCAATACCAACTGACTCCAAAAAAATTTACCATACCACTTGACCTCTGGCCTGCGACCACGTGGCACCTGCTGATAGGCCCAAAAAACCATAGTATAAATTTTTTTTTTTTTAAATTTCATATAAAATCAAAATGGGTTAAAGGTCCAGTTTTTTTAGTTTATTGGGATTTTAAACCTTCATAACTTCTACATACGACCTCTGTTTTCTGAACCGTTCATGGAGTTAGAATCGCAGTGACGATACTTTTCCGGTCACCTAGGTTGCAACCACTTATGATAACTTTCATTTTTGAGAATTTTTTAGAAATGGACATGATCTCCTGATCACACCTCCCCATTGGGAAGCTTTTGGACCCCAAAAGCCTTCAATTACCTTTTCATAATATGAGGGTACAGCGCCCTCACCTTTTCCACTTCCATCCATCTTGCCATACTTGTTTTGTTTCCCTTAACCCAATCCGAAGATAATCGACACTTCATCTCTTAGAAGTGTGTGTACTCCTATCAAGGATGGAATCCTCCTTGAGCTCGTCCAGATATTTTGGCGAGAAATCTTCTATTGATGGCAGTTGAATGTCACTCCCTTGATCAGCAATCAATGGAGGCTCATACAAACGTAAATTCTCCACATTGACAAGGGAATACATTTTCATATATGAAAGCAAGTCAAGTTGAAATGCATTATTACCAAATTTTTTAATAATCTTGAATGGACCATAACGAATAGGCTTCATCTTTTTACCTTCTCCTTGTAGCCTTTCTTTGCTTATGTGCAACCATATTTCATCACCTTCTTGAAACTTATGGTCAACTCTATGTTTGTCATGCCTCTCCTTGTACTTTCTTTGACTCTTTTCAAGATGTTCTTGAACTTGTTGATGAATAAGCTGAATTCGCTTAATGAACATGTGAGCTTTGTCAATGTCACTATGGCCATCAATGGAAACATCATTCTCAAGAATCAAATCTAGAGTTGACTTTGGCAAATACCCAAAGCAAGCGTCAAAAGGTGAAGTATTTGTAGAAGAGTTCTTGGCCCAGTTGTAAGCATGCTAAATGTAATGCAGGTGCTCATCCCATAACTTAGGATTCTTGCTGCAATAACCTCTCAAAAGATACACAATGGTTTTGTTCACTACCTCGGTTTGGTCATCTGTTTGTGGATGAAAAGAAGTACTCTTTTTCAACTTGGTGTCCATCATCTTCCATAGATTGGACCAAAAATTCCCAACAAATCTGGAATCCCTATCACTAACAATAGAAGTAGGAAAACCATAATGAACCCATACATGTTGAAAATATAATTTAGCAGTTTGTTCAGCAGTAATAGATTTCTTACATGGCATAAGAATACACATCTTGTTGAATCTATCAACTACTACATAAAGATAATCATGCTGCTTTCTAGACATAGGTAGACCTACAACAAAGTCCATAGAAACACTTTCTGATGGCCTTGATGGTACCGGTAATGGCGTATATAACCCAAGCTTCCTATTGCTAGGCTTGCTTGTATCACATAATGAACAACCTCTAATAAAACGTGAAACACTATCTACCATGCGAGGCCAATAACAATACCTCACTAAATGTGCCACCGTTTTTCTTACCACGAAATGTCCAACAACAAGAGAAGAATGAGCTTCTCTCATGACACTTAGTCTCTCTCCTTGTGGTATACACAACTTGCCCAAATGAAACAGAAAATTGTTATGCATGTTATAATCATTCTCTTCAACTTGATTCCCTTCACTCAAGATAGCATACACATCCTTAAAATTAACATCTAATGCATATTGTTCTATGTTGTTAGCCACCTGTAAAATTTGATCATATCAAAGGTGGCTAAATATGTTCTGAGCCTTCAAGGAACAATTTTTTCCTATTAAAAAACGGTTGGCTCTTGAAGACTCTTGAAGGCCTCATGCCTCTGTCCAAAATCTTCATTACTATTTCCATTTTTATACTCAGAAATTCTGCTGATTACAAAAGAGAAACTGCTGCAAAAATCGTCATTTCTCCCTTCTTCCACTGATAAACTGACCTTCATTTTGTTTCCCCTTTCTTCATAAATTTCCTCTATTTTTTATGTTCTCCTTTTTCTCCCCTTCATGAAAACCCGCCTATCCAAAGTTTTAACTTAAAAAGCTTTAAGTCACGTGTTGAAATAATCTAATGGGTTGATCAAAAAGACCGATTGCGCAATCACAATCGGAGAAAACAAATGGGTAAATTAAAAAGACCAGGCCCGATGGCCCGATTGCGATTGGCCCTTGTTTTAACAGGCCCCGGGCATATTACAGTTCATACAGCCCAAAGGCCCCGCAAACGGGCGCCTAACTATCACATATATACATCTCGCCCATATTATAAAACCTTTATTTTTTGTTAAAAGGTCGGATTTTCCTATGTTTAAAGGTTTTCTGCCGGTGCGTAGGTTGAAACAAATCCCGACTATTGATCTAGTCCTTCGATCCAACGGTCCGCGCAAAATCACATCGCAGCTTTCGATCGCAACATTTGTTTACTTCACCCAATTTTCGATCCCCGATTACACTTCCCACCGTCGATCTGACTTATAGATCAACGGCCATCGCTCAATCGCTTTGACCCTCCCGATCGCGTAATCGCATCGGAGTTTTTCAATCGCACCCCTTTTCTCCTCTCGCTGATTGTGATTCCCTGATTAAATCTGGACCGTCCACGTGTCCAGATCCAACGGTGGTGCTCCTTCCTCACCTTCTAAGCAGCTTCAACCCAAAACGCAGGATTTCTTAATTGCTTTTGTGTTTTGCAGGTATTTTAATGGTTTTCCACTGAATAATGAAGGGAAGCCAGGGACTGGGAAAGAAGTTTCCTGTGCCTTCGAGCTACTAAAGGAACCATTCACAGGGTTGAATTCAATAATTTGTCAAATGTTTCATAAGCGTTGATAACACGTAAAATAGCCCTACGCAGTCCTGCACATTGACAAGACATTGTTCTATTCAGAACACAGTTAAAGAGTATCGGTTTTTGAAGACAGCCCACAGGAGATTGAAAATAGAAGACAGATTTGCGGAATTACGGCTAAGATTGAATATCAAAAGCCTAATCCCCCAAATTAGAACAGAATTAATAGAAAATCAAAAAGATCTATCAGGCAGAAAGGACCTCCACCGCTGAATTTTGGGGCGAATTGATTCCTCAGCTACCACAGAGCCACCTGTTGCCTCAAATCTTTCAAACAGAGGCCGAAGTTATTGCTTAAAGAAATATCTGCCTCCAGCACTGCCAAGAAGTTAATTCTGCCACAGGAAACTAATGCGACAAATATCTGCAGAATTACTCCACATTATGCAGAGCCTCAAAGTCAACAAAGCTCCCATCAAGCTTTAATATTTATTGTAAAACAGTTAATATAGAGAAACACCTGTAAACTTCTTCATAGAGCCCCTCAAAAAGACAAGAAGTCATTTAACTCTATATTAATTATATTTGAGATCTTTTATCAGATCTCGCCTCCTATCCTTCTATAAATACTTCAGTAGAAGATGAGTGAGGTGTTGGTTGTTGGTTGTTGTTTGATTACAAGTTGTAATATTGAAACTCTCTGAAATAAATATACAAGTCTGTTGAAGTTGAAAAACAAATTGAAGTCTTGGATGTCTTGATGATGTTGTCATATGTTGTTCCTGAGAAGGCTCTATCATTGGATCCATGAGCTTGGCTGTTGGTGAAGTATTCTGAATTGTTTTATGTTTTCTCCTATTTTCATTATGTTCCATAATTTCTTATTACAGTAGGTTGAAAGTTTTAGACTAAGAAATGACTCCTGGAAGCACCTTAGATCTGTTCGTCCTTCACTGTTTTATGTTTTCTTCTGCTGAAGTATTTTAGGGGCTTTAAGCTTTCTCTTTAGTCTTCATGCTTGTTTATTTCTATAATAGCTCGAATGGTTGGTTTCAGCATGATTTATGGTTCTCCCTGCTTGTCTGCTATCACTTGAAAGTTGTTATTGAAGTCTCCCTTTGAAATACCATTGTTTTAAGTTAATCAAAGAGGTCGGTTTTGATCTTACCCTTTGCCATTGCATGAACAATTGTTTTGAAGGTCTTTATAGCTGTAAGCATAGATGTTATTTAGGTGTTCCCTCTTCTATGAATGCAACTATCAGTGAATCTTTTATGTTTTCTAAATCCTTTAAAATAAAATCTTTGAGGAAATAGGGAGTTCCCCGAATCTTAGATTTCATTTTAAAAGTTGTCTTAAAGCCATTATTTTCTTAAAGAATGTTTGTATAATTTATGGTTAGCCCTGTCTATCAAATATTTCTTTATTGTTGAGTTATGTCTTTCAAGTTTCCCTTAGTTGAGAATTAAACTTCTCTTTCCAAATCATTAATGTTCACTTCATTCCAAAAACAAAAGGATCCTGTGGCCAAGTTAGATTTTCCCTTTGATATCCCATATCCCTTCAAGAGTTTGTCATGACCTTATTTTGACTCCATTGCCCAACCAACCAGATATTTCTTCTTTCTGTCTATCTTTCCTAGACCTTTCATGTTCTGTTGTATCAACTCAATCCAACCAAACAAAACACTTCACTTAATAACTAGTCTAAAATCCATAATCAAAGCACACAAGATAAACCTTTGCAAACAAATATTTGAGAGATCCCTCTCTGAGAACAGGAGGACTAGATCCTGGAACTCTAAAGATTGGTTCTGATGTTGCCTTGTCTTTTGATTTGCCAAACTGTCAAAACACGGGGCACCAACATATGTAACTCTCATGTACAATAGAATCATTCTTAAGCAAAGTAGAAGCACTAATAATAGGCCTTGAAAGCATATCAACAACTTTGAAAATACCCTTTCATGTACCTTATTACCAAGTGAAATTGTTGTAGGAAACCCATCCATCTGAAATGACGTGATTGTTGCAATTTACTTTGTGACTGCAAGTACTGTTATGGTTGGTGATCGATATGTATAACTGTCTATTTACCCATCAAATAGTTTTTCCACTTTTTTACACTTTGAACCAACGCATACAACTCCATATCATATGTAGGATAATTAACTACAGCGCCATTAAATGTCTCAGAATGAAAAGCGATAGGCTTAACATGATGTAAGGGAACTGCACCCATGGCATAATCACTAGCATCAGTTTGAATCTCGAATGGTTGTCTCAAGTTTGGTAAAGCAAGAACTAGAGTTGAATTGATCTTCTCTTTCAAAGATTCAAAAGCTTTATGTTGTTTTCCTCCCCATTGGAAAGCACGTTTCACACTTGTCACTGCATGCATAGGAGCTGCTACGGTAGAAAATTTAGCAATAAACTTTCTCCAATATTGAGCTGCACACAAAAAACTTCTTACCTCTGTAATGGATATGGGAGTAGGCCAATTAAAAATGGCTTCTACCTTAGAAGGATCAATTCTCAATGCACCTCCTCCTATAATATGTCCCAAATAAACCAAAGAAGTCTTTCCAAATTCACACTAAGACATCTTAAGAAATAACTGCTCTTTCCTCAAAACATCAAGTACTTTCTTAACATGCATGACATGCTCTTCTCTAGTCTTGTTAAAAATCAAGATGTCATCTAAGTAGACTATAACAAAATCATCAATGAATGGACGCAAAACATCATCCATAACATGCATGAAAGTTGCAGGTGCATTACATAAACAAAAAGGCATAACTAGCCACTCAAAGGGTCCTTGTTTGGTTTTGAATGCAGTCTTCCAAATATCACTTTCTGCAATTCTAACTTGATGGTATCCACTACGTAAGTCTAACTAAGTGAAAAATTTAGCATCTTTCAGTTGATCTAACAAATCATCTATCCTTGGAAGTGGGTAACGATTTTTTACCATAATCTTGTTCAAATCTCTGAAGTCCACACACATACGCCAAGTTCCATATTTCTTTGGAATCAACACTATTGGTGACCCACATGGCGAAGTGCTTGATCTTATGAGTCCCTTGTCCAAAAAGTCTTAAATTTTTCTCTTTATTTCATCATTCTCCATAATAGACATGTGGCACATGCCTATGTTTGGAAGAGGACAATCTTGTTGCAATTGAATCTCATGTTGAATCTCCCTTTTAGGAGGCAAACCTGTTGGCTCCTGAAACATCTCATGATGTGCATCAACTACATCATATAAATATTATTTTAACTTGGGATCACAATTTTCAAATGACTCATGATTCACATCAGCTTTATGCTTAATCATAAGAAGTATGAAACTCTTACTAGAATTCACTAGCCTTTTTACCTGTCCAACATTTGCCAACGCAATGTTTGTCTTCTTGCAATGTGCTCTAACAATAAACTCCTTGCCATGATTGAATAGATGATACTTGTTCTCATGGCGATAGAAGATATATTTCCTGTCATATAAGTAAGGACTTCCCAAAAAAATTCCTAAAATATCAAGCGGAACAACATCTAATTCAACCGTGTCAATAAAATGTGCAGTAATTGCAAAGCACAATAGACACTTCTTTGAAACCTATAAATTTTCATCCTTACAAATCCAACCAATTGGATATGGTTTTGGATGTGGAATGGTCTCAAGATTTAGTTTCTTGACTAAGTCTTCAGAGATAAGGTTCGCTTGTGACCCACTGTCAAACATTGTGTCAGTTTTTGTATGTTTTGAAATAACCCTCACATGAAACAGTTCAATTCTTTCTTTTTCAATTGGAGCTTGTACATGACAGTTTGAAGTATTAGTACTTGTTTTAGTTTCAGTTTATTTTCACTTCATGTTCTTCAAAACCATGGTTGTAATTTTATTTTCGTCATCTAAATCATCACCGAAGTCTTGTTGTGTAGTAGTAGCTGCAATTTTTTGCTTCCCTTTGTTTTTGTTAAATTAGGTTCTTTTTTCAAAATGTAACTTCCAACAGTTTTTCTCTTCATGGCCTTCTCTTGAACAGTGTTTACAAACCACTTTCTCTCCCTCTTTTTTGACAGATGCATTCTTTTTTCCTTTTCCTTTTGAGGTTTTATCTTTATTTTTCCCCTTGAAAGGCTTGTTCCTACCCTCTTCAAAAGTGTTTTTCCCTCTAGCCTCTAAATGTGTGGCTTGAACACAAACCTCATCTAGACTAGTAGGATTGAACATAAGGATAGTGTGTTTTAGGTAGTTGTGTAAGCCTCCTATGTACTTCAGCAAAGTGTCTTGACTCTGCAAATCTACCCCTAATAAGAGAGCTCTTCTCCTAAATTCTTGGGTGTAGTCTTGTACATTTTGTCCCTTAAGTTGTCTGAGATTTTGCCGATTCATGATATCTTTCTGTAAATGAGCTAATGGATAAAATTTTTGTTTTATTGCAGTAATGAAATCAGCCCATGATAAAATAATCTTACCATGTTTTTTAATCTCCTCCTTTGTCTTGGCTTCCCACCAAACAAGTGTTGCACCTTCCATTCTCAAAGAAGCTAGCTGAATTTTAGTGTCATCATCATGAAGGTTCTGGATTCTCATATAAACCTCCAAATTCCTAATCCAATTTTCAAGTTTTTCTACATTGACTTCACCATTAAATATTGGCAATTCAAACTTAACATCAAGTTTTAAAAAAGGACTTTTACCAGTGTTCTTTGACTTGTGATATTGATTCACCGAAGTAGAGGATGACGATGATGAGGATGAGGATGAGGATGAAGATGAGGATGGTGGATCTCCATTTCCTCCATTTCCCTTCTTTGACTTATCTTCATCTTTCTTTCCTCCTGAAGATCCCTCTCCTTCCTTATGAAGTTTAGAACCTTCTCCTTCAAGTTTATGATTTCTTTCTTGATAAAGAACTCTCACCATTTCAGTCAAGTCAAGGAATCCTTTCCTGAACACTCTTTCTTCCTCCTTGGGATCAACTTCTTCAGGAATTTGTCCTTCTCCTGAAGTCATGCTTATGGCTTCTTCTGCTTCTCTTTGAGGTGAAATTGAAGGTGGAGATAATGGCACTATTGCCCTCCTTGGTTGAGGATTACTTTGAGCTTTCACCAATTGACCTTCTCCTCTCTTAAGCTTTAGCTTAGTAAGCATTAAAACTCTTACAAATTGTTAAACAAAATTTGCACAATAACAATACTAAGAGTAAAACTCTAGCTCTGATGCCAACTTGATCTGAATGGAATGTATTATTTTTTTTGTGCTAAGTATCCAAACAGTAATTAAATTGTGTGCATAAGATTTACTGCAGTTTGCAGGTGAAACAAATGATTTTATATTAGTTGTACAGATTTCTGTGTGAGGTTAAAGCATGTAAATTGCTTGTAAAAGACTGTACAATAGTAAATAACATAGAATTAAACATCACATGTAATAGTGCTCAGCAAATTTGATGAAGCAATTCACCCCTCCTGGGTTACATCTGCTGGTCCATCTCCCAATGGCATGTCCCTCGTATATTATTGCTCAAAAATGGTAAGTACATGTGAATAAAAGCCACAAATGGATGTGCTCTCTGTAAAAACAGCTTCAAAATGCTTGAATTAGCTAGGAATGACTAGTCATTTGCAGAAAATATAGAATGGATGTTCAATACATTGAAAACACCCTAGTGGCCCAAGCGACTCCTTGACCTCTCTTGAAGCTAAAACTACACAATATGACCTCTAATGGCTCTGAAACCTCTTCCAATGTGTTTAAAATGTCGAAATTAGTCTAGGTAGACTCTTGTTTCACCAAAATCAGTCAAAAATTGACTTATCCATGCATTTTTCCCAATGACACCTAGGAAAACTCCACTAAATGTGGAGACTGTCAGTTAAAAAAAGCTAAATTTAATGCAAAACCCAAATTTAGGGAATGCACTCCAAACTTTTCAAAGGTCAGGTGTTGGAATTAAATGTAATGGCGGGAGTGGTCACATTAACTCTCCCACTGAAACTGTCAGACCAACCGCCGAGAACATTGTACTGGATAAACTGTAATAATAAATGCTGCCTTAACTGCCAGAGGGCTCTGGCCACATGGCCCTTCTAAACTGCGGGGAGAACTGTTGTGTTAACCATCGTTCATGGTGTTAGCGACGGTTCCATGAGTGTGGGTCATATGGTGGGGTTTGGCCCCCTTTACCACCGGTTTTAAACAAACAACTGTTTAAATATAAATGGCCACTTTGACATGTTAAGAAACACCATTAGCCCGAGTGGTTGGGCGCTCTGCACGCGGGCAGGAGGTCACGCGTTCAATACCAACCGACTCCAAAATATTTTACCATGCCACTTGACCTCTGGCCTAGGGCCACGTGGCATCCTCCATGCAGGCCACGTGGTGCCCGCTGATAGGCCCACAAAACCATAATATAAAAATATTTTTTTCCAAATACATTTTTTTTCAAAATTTTCATATAAAGTCAAAATGGGCCAAAGGTCTAGTTTTTGTAGTTTACTGGGCTTTTCAAACCTTCATAACTTCTGCATACGACCTCTATTTTGAGAACTGTTCACAACACCAGAATCACAGCGACGAGACCTTTCCGATCACTCAAGTTGCAACAACTTCTGAGCACTTTCATTTTTGAGCATTTTTTAGCAATGGACATGATCTCCTGATCAGGGGCTGCCCTACTTTACTTTATCAACCCAGGGTTCATACAAACTTGGAGGTGGCAGTTCTATATACACATCAGATGCATTATATTCATGTCATCCTCTTCTTCTTTACGAAAGGGTGCTATCTCTAAGGGTTCTTAGTGAAGTCTATCACACTTCAATGAAACTAAACTAAATTGCAAAAAGGAAATGACAGAAGGAAACTAAATTAAATCGCTGAAAATAAATGACAAAAATGGAAGTAATCTAAATTTCTAAAAATAAATGACATAAATGAAACTAATTTAATTTACAGAAAAGGAAATGACTGAGAAGAAACTAAACTATATTTCTTAAAAGAAATGGCAGAAAGAAACTAAATTAATTTTCTAAAAGGAAATGTTTGGAAAGAAACTAAACTATATTGCTAAAAATAAATGGCAGAAAGGAAACTAATTCTAAACCACACTTAACTTGGCCAATCAGCTAAATGCACTATATTTATCCTATGGTCTATTTACCATGCTTCTACCCATGAAACTAAACTATCCATGACTTAATCCTAATTGAAAGAGTGTTGATTGCAGTTCAGAGGGAAAAGGGCTAAAGAGGATAATGGAGGGCTTAAACACATAAAACAAGGCTTAGAAGTGAAAATATTGGTTTAAACCTTATAAAATAGCATTATTATGGCACAAAATATTTGGAGCGGAATGATTGAAATATGCGATGGCGGAGTTATGATTGGCGGATGGAAGTGTGATATGTCATATGCGATATCGCAATCGCAATGTCCCAAGGTTGGAGCGGTAGAGGTTAATAGGAACAAAATAAAGACTGTGAAATGTGATTTTCAATGCAGTGGAGTTCGGAGTCGGCATTTGGAGCAGAAAAGTTTAACAGGAACAAAACAAAAAGTTCAATTTGTGATGTGCAATGTGGTGGATGACGTGGCGGTGGGACCGATATCGCAATCGCAATATCACCAATTTGGAGTGGTAAGTGTTAATGGGAGAAGGGAAATGTCGCGAAATGCGATGTGTGATGCGACAGAGTTATCGCATCGGTGGAATGAGCGGTAAGTGTTAAAATAAAAAGGTAAATGATGCAATTTGCGATTTTCGATTTCACAATATCGCAATCAGCGGAAATAAGCGGTAAGTCTTGAAGAAAAAAAAAGGAAAAGGTTGCAGAGAGTGATTTGTGGTGTGGTAAAAACTGCGATCTACGATATGCGATATTGCAATATCGCAATCAGAAAAGGAGAGCAGTAAGTCTTCAAGGAAAAAGGTAACAGTTGCAAAGTGCGATTTTGCGAAAAGGAAAAGTACGGTAGCGGGAGAATCGGGGAGCAAAGACGGAGGTCGAGTTTTTGATGTTTTTGAATAGTTTTTAAGTTAGAAAGGGTTGCGACAACTGCACAAAGTGAAATGAAGGAATAGAAGTGTAACAGAGGTGGTTGGAAGTGTAACACAGAGATGGAAAATTAACTTCTCCAGAAATTTAATATCGATTCCTGCAATCAAACCTATGGATTCATGCACGGAAAAAAGAGAAAAGAATGTGTGATAAATACGTGAACAAAAATCAAATTTTTTGGCCTGTGGGAAAATCAACCCTGCTCGAACTCTATGGACATAGATGAGAGGGGAAGGCTTGACCACAAAATTTTGATTTTTCTCCTGTACTATATTACTCACAAAAAAATGAAAACTACAACAACATACTTAAAGAAAAAATAAACAGAAATGAAACTATTTAAAAGCATAACTAATTGAATGATAGAAAGAAAACCAGCTAAATGGCAGAAAGGAAAGAATGAAAACAGCAGATAAGTTGAGGCACACGGGTTAGGCCCTAACCCACGAGCCCATCTCTCTGGAATTAAATCGGTAAAATGGAGTCTATCTACTCATTGCATTAAAAATGAAATCTTATTACATCCCGAAGGTCTTAAACAGCAAAAGCCTAATAGAATGGAAAATGAATGGCATAGGATGGAATGGAATGGACTGCATTGAATGGACCAAAATGGAATCAAAGAATGGGATGGAAGAATCGACCCTAATTAGCTCTTTATTAGCTTTATTTATCTTCAAGGGCAGCTACCAAAAACTCCCTAAAAAATAGGTAATGATTCTACTTGACTCCAAGTGAAGTATGGCTTGAGTGCACTTGGTCTTGAGTCGCTTGGCTACCTCTTGAATTCGAATTGCTTGAGGGGATCTCATGAGGATCCTTTGGCTACCTTTGAGAGTTAAGGATGGTGGAAAACCCACTTGAGTCTCTCCAAGGTTTCTCCCTAATTTCCTGATATTGTGCTCTTTTATTCTCCAATATTGATCTTCCAGTGGCAGGGAGCAAGTCCCTAAATTATCTCCTTCTCCAAATTTTCATAATCTGCCAAATATTCTCATAATATTCTACAAAAATAACCAATATTAGGCACAAATATGCAATTACCTTTAAACCTTCCTAAGAAAATATTGAATCATACGAAAACATTATTAAGTGCAGAAGGAGATATTTAATATATATTTTCATGTGCGTAAGGAAGGTAGATGGATGTAAGAAACGTTAGATGGGCCTTATTTTATGTCTAATTTAAAGGCCCATCATAGCTATCTAATAAAAATTCATGTGGTCGCTAATTTCTGCCTTTGGATGGTCTGCATGAGTAGACATTATAACTTAAACCTTTGGAGAACTTTTGATTTTTATATTTCATGATGTTTTCAACTATAAAGTCTTCACTCATACATTCTGCTAGATGAATCTGGCTGTCGTCTAGATTGTACAAATGCGTGTACAATTTTTAGATGTTAACAGGGCCAAGTTTTCCCAATGTGCAAACGTCGCCATTATGTTGGGGTCCTGTGATTTGGCATATTGGCATACCAAATGACAAGGCAACATCAGAACCACTTTGAAATCCTAGGATCTAGCCCTCCTGGATTCAGAGAGGGATCTCTCTATATGTGTTTTAGCATGATATGCTTATAGGCTCATGATATGATATTAGGCTAGTTATGAAATACTGGGGATTTGTTTGTTTGTTGGTTAGGGATAATTAAATGAGAAGGTCATGTGAAGTGTGAAGGAGGGAATAAATTGAAGGATATTTCAGCATGGGAAGATAGGTTAAGAAAAAGTGTCAACCCATTGGGCTATGGAGTCATAAAAGGGTTTACTTGCACAAAAACTATTCAAGGGTTTCCATAGGCAAGTCATCTAGTTCAGAAGATCTTTTAAGTTGAGTTTGTGGTATGGAACATTAAGACATGTGGTGAAAGGAGCAAACATGTAAGAAAACAAAGGGAAGCCTAAGATCAAGTAAGGACTTTTAACCTATCCTGCTTTTAACATACTCTCAAGGGAAAAACATTTAAGATAAACATAAAAAGTATCCTAAGATCAAGTAAGGACTTTTAACCTATCTTGCTTTCGACATACTCTTAAGGGAAATCTTCAAAATAGTTGTTTAAGACTAAACAAGGGACAGGGCTAACCATAAAATTCCTTGATTAGGACTCTACTTAGCTTGCAGTGAAAGATCATTCAAGAACAACATCTCAAGTTCTACTCAGCAAGACATGGGCTCACAAACATTCCTTGACTGGTTATACTCTATTGAAATCATTCCCAAACACACATTTAGAAGAAAACATAAAGATAAAGCTTATCAGTCAGAATTAGGGTACTTTTAGAAGTAAATCCTAATCTATATTGATGTTCTTTATCAGAGAAAATGGACAAAGTGAACAACATAAGGAGAATAACAATTACAGTAAGAAAAACATCACCAATCATATAGACCAGGATCCTGTGAATCTTCTTGTGTATTTGATGTGCAAAACCAGTTACATACTTTGAGTCCAATAGATTTTACAATCCAATACTTCTCTTCCCAACCTACTATATTACAACTACTCAGCAACTCTTACTCAATAACAGTTCAAAAAATTAACAATTTTTCAACCCTTTACAATGAGTTTTCTATGAATACATATAGGTGAGAGAGGAAGAGTGCTGCAGAAATGGTAATAAATATTAATTAAGACAGAGTGGGAGAGGTATTTGAATGCCCATTTCTGCTTAATAATCATAGCATTAACTGTTTGTACCACTTTAGCTATTTTTATTTGAATTGGAAAACAACTAGCAGGCTGGTAATAACTCTAAGGCCTGTCCTTTGAAGCTAACTTGGTCTGAAGTACCCTGTTTGACCTCTGGGACAAGAAAACTGTCATTTTTGGGTTTTGTAGCCCCATGTCTACTTAATAATTGTTCTAACTGTTTTAAAGAGGGTTTGTCAGCAGGATGGATGTCAAGGTGTCTTTGAAGGGAAAGCAGGCCACAGAGGCATTTTGGTCCTTTAGTGGAGTAATAACTTCTACGAATGTGGCGTTCGAGGATCTTCTTGTGTTGATCTGTGTGTTTAGGCTGAAACTCTGATCGGGCACTCTAATACTGATTTAAGGCCCTTTTTAATCATCCTTTGCTTTAATTGTGTCTTTGTCTTTAATATGTGGGTTAAGCTTTTGATTTCCTGAGTTATGCCTTAACCATTGTCTTTATTGATTGCGCTTTAATCCTTATTTATCTTCACTTTAACTCTGTGGTGTACAGGTGAATTTTACTGGCGTTGAGGGTTTTTCTATTCACTAGTGTTCATGAGACACTGATAAACAGTAATAATCAACCCTGAATATCCCTTTTTTCTTTTATTTTTGGCCGTTGAGGATCATCACTCTCGGCCCTGCAACTGGATTTCTACTGTGGGATGGCTTTATAACCTAACCGCCATGAAAACCTGCAACAAACATTAAACATATTATATAAAACCTGCGTGGGGGCTTAACTGCTTCAGAGGGCTTTGGCAGAGGCGGAGGAGCTTTGCAAAGAGGTGGAATGCAGGCGGAGTAGGTTTCCATGGCGAAAACCACGAAGACCAGGGTTCAAAACTGAGTTTGGCACGAAGAACAGGATTGGCGGTATTGGAAAACCGAAAGCGGTTTTCGTGTAGGGTCTAGGCGGTAAGTGGTAAGGAGCTGGGGGAATACGATACATGCTGGTGGTTGACACGTGTCCATGGCAAAACTACCTATTTCACGTTGAAAATGGGGTTTAGAACGTTATGAAGAAACAGGTGCAAAGATGACTGTGGGCCGTTGGATCTGGGGGGGGAAGATCAACAGTGGAGATTTGAATGGAAGCACGATGAAAGGCCTTTGCGTGGTGGGGTGGGACCAGCAGGATGATATAGGAGATTGAGCAATGGCCATCGGATCTGGATTAGATCGACGGTGGAGATCAACCGTGGGGGAAATGAGTGGGGTAAAAGCAGAGGAGCGCTGGTCATTGGATCAGGATGATCAACGGTCCAGGATGTAGCGTAATATCGCACAATGAAATGAATGGCGTGATGGGAGGGGAGAAAGACGATAAGGCGATGAAGCGCTGACCGTCCGATCAGGAGGACCGACGGCTGAAAATTCATCAGAGAAAAGCGAAGTTGACAGGAAATGAACAAGGGGCAGCAAAGATGCGATAATGCGATCAAGCGAGGGTCGTCCGATCTTAGGGAGATCGACGGTGGGGATTAGATCGGGGCTCCGCATATCAGCAGCAAAGAGGGTTTGGGAACGAGGAAATGGGGTTCGCCGATGGAGCGAGGACCATTAGATCAAGGAGATCAATGGCTCAGATGTATCGAAGCTCCGTATAAATAAAAAATGGGTAGGGGACGGCGAAACAATGAAACAGCACTGACCGTTGGATTTAAAGAGATCAATGGTAGAGAATACATTAATGTTTCACGCAGAGGGATAAATGGTGTGGCGAAATGGGAAAATGCGATGAAACGACCACCGTTGGATCAGGAGGATCGATGACTCGGATCAAATCAGGACTTTGCCGAAATGAATGACTGGGGCAGAGGACAGCGGAAATAGCATCGACCGTTGGATCTGGGGGAGCCAGATCAACAGTCCAAAATGCATCGGCGGAGAGGCTTTGGTAAGTGCCGATTGGGAGGGACGTTGGTGGTGCGATGGAGCGAGGATCTTTGGATCTGCGAGATCAACGGCCCAGATCACATCGGCGGGGGAAACCATTGTGCGGAGGAAATATGAAGAAACAAAGGAAAAAGGGCAGAGCGATGGCCGATAGCGCGAAAGGGGAATAAGACTGAGGCCGACAGTCGCGGGTCCCAGTCACATGGGGAAAAAGGGCTGAGAACTTAAGCCTGTGGGGGCTTAAGCCTGGCTTAATAAAAAAGTTATATTTTAAGGCCAAAATGGGGTTTTTTGAGATTTTTCTGGGGTTCTGATAAGTTAGAAAAAGAGATTTTAAACCTTATAAGAGGGATTTTACAAGGTTTAAAGGTATTTTTGAGGAAATGGAAGAATAATAAAGAAAAAAGGGGATTTTAGGAGGGAAATGATGGAGAAGAGGTTTTTGAAAATAGTCCTTGTCTATCAGCAAGCTTCTTTGAGGGTTTTGAGTGAAGAGATCAAATAAGTGGATTTTTGAAGGATAAGGAACACAGTAGAGGCTTCAAGAAGTCACATATTGTGCATGAAATTTGTTTCTTGAAGACTAAAGACCTATTTTATCCATCTTTGCATATGTCAAAATTATGGATGGCTAACAACTAGTTAGATTATGTGACTAGTTAGTTACAAGTAATAGTTCTTCAAGTTGTCGAAATAGTACTCAAGGTGATGAAACAAGAATTGAACTTTTCCATGTTAGAGTTATTTCAAAGCATACCAAGATTGACACCCTATTTGGTAGTGGTTCATAAGCAAATATTATTTCAAAAGACTTATTCAAGAAGTTGAATTTAGAAACCATTCCTCATCCAAGACCTTAACCTTTAGTTTGGATATGTAAGAATGAAAATTTGTATATGAAGAGGAAGTGCATACTTAGATTTGCAATCACTACAAACTTTCTTGATGAAGTTGAACTTGATGTTGTTCTGATTGATATTGATGGTATTGTTTTGGGTAGCCCATATCTTTATGATAGGAGAGAAATATTTCATCGCCATGAGAATAAGTATCACTTGTTCAAGAATGGGGTTGAGTACATTATTAGAGAGCATTTTAAGAAGATGAATTCATCTCTTATGCATGCTAGATAAATGAAGAGAATTGTGAATGCTAGTTAAAAATTTCCTTTGTTAATGTTCAAGCATCAAGATGTTGTGAAAGAGGCCTTTCAAGGTGATGCATCAAATGAAAATTCTAATTTCATTTTCGCTAATGGTTGTGATAATATGTTTCATAAGTCTAACATGTTTCCTTTCAGAAGAGGTAAACAAGATAATGCAGGGGCATTAGACACTAGCCAACAATGTAGGAGTTTTGTCCACATGTTGTGGCTAGGAGGGATCAAAATCATTCGAATTTGTAACAGCAAGGTGTCAATACCTTAGCTGCCTGTTGCATTTAGGTCAGTTAGAGTCAGTAGAAGTCGAATAGCTTTAAGTTCAATCCATATGTCATGTTCAGTTATTCGAATGAATGTAATTAGGCCTTTTGTTAGATTAGAAACAGTCCTCAAAGAGAACTGAAGAGACACATAACAATACATATAAATAATATTCCCCGGATGCATTGGGAGGAGGAGATTTCTGCAGTAAAATATGAGTGTTAAGAAATTGCTTCCTGTTGAATAAATTTCAGTGTTTGTTGATTATCAAATTTTCTTTAATTGATCTTTGTGAGGAAATTTGTTTAATTGCGAGGTGGTTGAACACTGTTCTGTGTATAATTGTTGAATAGAGTTTCTGTGTAATCTCTGCATGCCTCTTTGTCCATTGTTGATCGTAGATTTCTCTTGAATTGTCATAATAGGCTCTGTTGAATTAAATCCCTGGAAGAGGCCATAGTTGGATGTGATTAGTCCTCGTAACCGACCTACATTATACCCAAACCGTCTCTGAGAATGAATTTGTAAAGATGTTTGCCGCAAGCTCTGGTTGTGAAACCCCCGCTTACAGAGAATTAAGTTCGGTTGTGAACTGAGAGTGTTGTTCCGAGAGTCAAACCTGAGTTAGTGAATCAGAGCGAATAGGAAGAAGGGTGTTAACCCTAGTTTAACCTACAGTCACCTACTGTTCAAAAGCCGGAAACAGTTTGATCGCACCACCTTTGTAGAGTAAGTTGTATTTCCAATTCGAATGCGATCTATGCCATAGGCTGACACGTGGCCTTAAGCGGGTTGGAGATACTGCCCTCATCGCTCCCTCATCGCGCGTTAACTGTCGACGGCGAAGTCAACGTGATATTGGCGTACACCGTCCGATCTGGAGGCTGACTATCGAATGGTGATCGCACTCAAAAGAGCTTGGGAGATAAGCCAAGGTATGGACATTGAATTAAATTGAATTTCGTCGATTGTATAGGTGGGCCGGGGCCTAAGGGTTGTTATAAGTGTTTTGATTGTAATGAGTCGGGCTATTGATGTGAAGTCCCGAAGGTGGCAACCTTAGTTATAAGGTTCGACGATAGAGTTGAAGTCTGTAAACATATTAAATGTTACCAAAGGTCTTAACATTGGAATGAATACAATATAATTTGTATACGACTGCGTGCGTGGATTAAAGAGCACAAGTAACAATATATAGGTGGCTTACAACCAAAGTTGGCTATGGTATTTATTTGTCAATTTCTTTGAAATTGATAAATAAATTTGTAAAAGAGATTGATAATACTTCTTGTGTTGAATTAAGCTAAATAAAGGGGCTCATGAATAGAAATTAGAGACCAGCTCTCCTTGGGGCCCAGATTCAATTTTGTTGTTGTCAATTGTGGTATCAGAGTTGTTTTTGATTTTTTTTTGCAGAGAATTAACATGGCAATCCGAGTTGGTAGAGGTGCTGGCAGAAGGAGAGGCAGACCCGTTGCCAATGCAGAAGTGTTGGAGACCTTGCAGAGGTTCGAAGCCAGAATGGATGCCATGGAGCTAGGACAGCCCAGAGATACTGAAGACATCAGTGAACCTAAATTAGAAGAAGCTGGAGAAAATGTTGAGATTCCTCCTGACATGAGGCTCCTCAGAACTGTTCTGGGGTCTGCAGTTAAGCCCGGGATTGAAGTGTCAAGTTTTGCAGGAGGACTAAATCCAGAAGAGCTGGTGGATTGGATTAATGAAATGAACAAGTGCTTTGACTATGAGGAAATGAGTGAAGATAAGAAGGTCAAGTTTGCAGTAACAAAGCTGAAGGGACATGCTGCACTTTGGTGGGATGGAGTGCAAGGAAAAAGGAGAGCTGGCAAACATCCTATCAAAAGCTGGACCAAAATGATGGCTAAGTTAAAAGGTAAATTATTGCCTAGTGATTATCAGCTAACATTGTTTAGGCAAATGCAGAACCTAAGACGGAGGTTGCTGACAGTAAAGGAATACACAGAATAATTCTATAGAGTAAGTATAAGAGCTAGGCAGTTTCAGGACACACCAGAGAAGATTGTCATATATGTGAATGGTCTCAAGCTGGAGTTCCAAGATGAAATCGGTCTTCTGTCTCCTAAGACAGTTGAAGAGACCTATCAGATGGCCTTGAAAGCAAAGGAGAAACTCCTGAGAAAGCAGTCTGCCAAAGGGAGAGGTACTTTCCGTGGAAATGGAAGTCAGGGTGGTAGAGGAAAGCCTGCTACACCTAGAGATGGAGCTAACAGTAGCTCACCTCAGAATGCATCTACAGAGGGTGATGCAAGAGGCAGAAGGGGTTCTTACAGAGGAAGAGGAGGCAGAGGCAGAGGTAGAGAATTGAGGTGCTATAGATGTCATCAAGTGGGACACAAGCACTATGAGTGCCCAGAGAATATGGGTGCTGGTCCAAGAAATGTTATTGTTGCTCAGGCTGGAGAAGAGGCAACAATTGAAGAAGAAATCCTACCAAAGAGGGGAGAATCCTTGGTGGTCAATAAGGTCCTGTTGAAGCAAGCCAAAGAGGTCACTGAGCCTGCACAAAGGAAGACTTTGTTTAGGAGCATATGCAAAGTCCAGGGGAAATGCTACCAGCTAGTCATTGATAGTGGCAGCACAGACAATCTGGTTTCCACTGAGGTGATAGAGAAGTTGAAGCTGAAGACAAGGGAGCATCCAACTCCCTACAGGGTGTCCTGGCTGCATAAAGGGCATTAGATGATTGTAAAAGAACAGTGTGACATAGAGCTGCAAATGGGAAATTATAAAGACAAAGTCCTGTGTGATGTGATGCCCATGGATGTGTGTCACATACTGCTAGGTAGACCTTGGCAGTTTGACAGAGCAGCAGTGCATGATGGCAAGAAGAACACTTACAAGTTCTTCAAAGATGGGGTACATCATACATTGATACCCATGGAAGAAGGAGAACCATCAAGTACAGTGGCTGATCCAAAGACATTGTTGCTGAGCGGGAAGGAATATCTACAACAGATTGAAGAATAAGAGGTAAGCTTTTCTTTAGTTTGCAAGCCTAAGGTAGTTCTTACTTCTACAAAGATTTCTTATTTGCCAATAGAAATCCAAGAGATGTTAGACAGTTATTGTGACATTGTTGTGGATGATTTACCTGATGAGCTACCGCCTGTGAGAAAGATCAGCCATCAAATAGATTTTATCCCTGGTTCAAATCTGCCAAATAAGGCAGCCTACATAATGACTCCCACAGAAAATGAGGAAATCAGGAAACAAGTACAGGGATTGGTGGACAAGGGACTGATCAGAGAAAGTTTGAGTCCATGTGCAGTGCCAGCAATGTTGAGCCCAAAGAAAGATGGAGACTGGAGAATGTGTACTGATTCTAGAGCAATCAATAAGATAACAATCAGGTACAGATTCCCTTTGCCCAGAGTTGAGGATTTAATGGATTGTTTGAGTGGTGCCAAATATTTTTCAAAGTTAGATTTAAAAAGTGGATATCATCAGATTAGAATAAAGGAGGGTGATGAATGAAAAGCTTCCTTTAAAACAAATGAAGGACTATATGTATGGATGGTAATGCCTTTTGGTTTGTCTAATGCACCTAGCACTTTTATGAGACTTATGAATGAAGTGTTGAAAGAATTCATTGGTAAATTTGTGATAGTATATCTGGATGATATATTAGTTTTCAGCAAAACTAAGGAAGAACACCTAAGGCATCTTAACTATGTCTTGAAGAATCTACACCAAGAGAAACTGTTGATAAACTTAAAGAAATGCTCATTCATGAAGGAAGATTTGGTGTATTTGGGCTTTGTTATCTCTGCAGAAGGATTGAATATGGACCCAGAAAAGGTTAAGGCAATTATGGAGTGGCCTTCACCCAGAAATGTTTTTGAGGTAAGAAGTTTTCATGGACTTGCCAGTTTTTACAGGAAATTCATAAGAAACTTCAGTAAGATTAATGCACCCATCATTGAGACAATAAAAAAGAGAAAACAGCCATTTAAATGGACTGCTGAAGCAGAAAGAAACTTTAAACTTTTGAAGCAAAATATAACTGAAAATCTTGTTTTGATTCTACCTGATTTTGCTAAACCATTTCAAGTGAAGTGTGATGCCAGTGGAGAAGCCATTGGCGCTGTGCTGAGTCAGGATGATAGGCTTGTAGCTTATTTCAGTGAAAATCTGAATGACACCAGAAGAAAGTATTCCTCTTATGAGAAGGAATTCTATGCAGTTGTTCAGGCATTGAAAAAGTGGAGGCATTATTTAATGTCCAAAGAATTTGTATTATACTCTGACAATCATGCTTTGTAGTACATTGTACAGCAGCCCAAGTTAAATCATAAGCATGCCAAATGGGTGGAGTACCTCCAAAGTTTTAACTTTTTTTTGAAACATAGAAGTGGCCAAGCAAATAAAGTAGCTGATGCTTTGAGTAGGAGGCACATGCTTGTTCAAGAGACCAATTTTGAAGTGGTAGGATTCGATTTTCTCAAGGAACTGTACAAAACAGATTCAGATTTTAAGGAAGCATTTGAAGCATGCTATAACCCTATTCTAACAGATAGAAGCCAGTGGCTGGATTATTTCTTGCAGGAGGACTTACTATTCAGGAGAAACCAACTTTGTGTACCAAAATGTTCCATGAGAGAAAATTTGATCAAGGAGAAGAATGGTGGTGGACTTGCTGGGCACTTTGGTACCGATAAAACTTATGAACAGCTAAGTCACTTCTATTATTGGCCCAATATGAGAGCAGAAGTGGACAAGTTTGTGAAAAATTGCAAAATCTGTCAATATGCCAAAGGAAGGAGCCAGAATGCAGGATTTTACACTCCCTTGCCTACTCCAGACAGGCCTTGGGACATGGTGAGTATGGATTTTGTTCTAGGATTTCCCAAGACTCAGAGAGGGAATGATGCAGTCTTTGTTGTAGTGGACAGATTTTCCAAAATGGCACATTTTATTCCATGTTATAAAACTAGTGATGCCACCCATGTTGCTAACTTGTTTTTCAAAGAAGTTGTTAGGTTGCATGGGTTGCCCATGAGTATTGTCTCAGACAGAGACACCAGGTTTTTGGGCCATTTTTGGAGGACATTGTGGAAGAAAATTGGTACCAACTTGAGTTTCAGCTCATCTTATCATCCTCAGACTGATGGACAAACTGAGGTAGTGAATAGAAGTCTGGAAAATTTGTTGAGAAGTCTTACAGGAGAGCATCCCAAGCAGTGGGATCATATTTTTCCGCAGGCAGAATATGCATATAATGACTCACCAAACAGAAGCATGGGGCAGATTCCATTCCATATTGTTTATGGAATGCACCCCAAAGGAACATCAGAGTTAAGAAATATGGGAAAGGTAGAACTGAGGAGTGCTGATGACAAGGAATTTGATTCAGAAATCCAAGCCATACATGAACAAGTGAAACAGCAGCTACAAGGCAGCAGCATCAAATACAAAGGCAGAGTAGACTTGAGCAGAAAAGAAGTCCATTTTGAAGTAGGAGATCTGGTTTTGGCACACTTGAGAAAGGAGAGATTCCCAAAGAAACAGTATAACAAATTGAAGTTTAAAAAGATTGGGCCATGCAAGATACTTAGAAAGTTTTCTGCTAATGCTTATGAGATTGAATTGCCTCCTGATGTTGGAATATCTCCCATTTTTAATGTTGCAGATTTGTACAAGTATGAAGATAATGGTGCAGAAGGACCGTAGATGTTTAACGTATTGAATGGAAAAATGTTTTGCCCCCGCAACCACTTGCCTTAAAAAGTATTAAAAGAGCAAGTCTAAGGAGACCTTATAGACAACAGTGTACTTTAAGTACTTAATCAAATGGAAGGACCATCCAAAGGAAGATGCCACTTGGATGACTGAAGGAATGTTGCAGAAGATAGGCAGATCAATGGAGGAGCTCATGGACAGGATTCCATGAAGAAAATTTCCCTCGGGAGTCTGATGCAGGGGCATTAGACACTAGCCAGCAATGTAGGAGTTTTTTCCACATGTTGTGGCTAGGAGGGATCAAAATCATTCGAATTTATAACAGCAAGGTGTCAATACCTTAGCTACCTATTGCATTTAGGTCAGTTAGAGTCAGTAGAATTTGAATAGCTTTAATTTCAGTCCATCTGTCATGTTCAGTTATTCAAATGAATGTAATTAGGCCTTTTTTTAGATTAGAAACGGTCCTCAGAGAGGAACTGAAGAGACACATAACAATACATATAAATAATATTCCCCGGATGCATTGGGAGGAGGAGATTTCTGTAGTAAAATCTAAGTGTTAAGCAATTGCTTCCTGTTGAATAAAGTTCAGTGTTCGTTGATTATCAAATTTTCTTGAATTGATCTTTGTGAGGGAATTTGTTTAATTGCGAGGTGGTTGAACATTGTTCTGTGTATAATTGTTGAATAGAGTTGCTGTGTAATCTCCGCATGCCTCTTTGTCCATTGTTGATCATATATTTCTCTTGAATTGTCAGAATAGGCTCTGTTGAATTAAATCCCCAGAAGAGGCCATAGTCGGATGTAATTAGTCCTCATAACCAACTTACATTGTACCCAAACCGTCTCTGAGAATGAATTTGTAAAGATGTTTTCCGCAAGCTCTGGTTGTGAAACCCCCGCTTACAGAGAATTAAGTTCGGTTGTGAACTGAGAGTGTTGTTCCGAGAGTCGAACTTGAGTTAGTGAATCAGAGCGAATAGGAAGAAGGGTGTTAACCCTGGTTTAACCTACAGTCACCTACTGTTCAAAATCCGGAAGCAGTTTGATCGCACCGCCTTTGTAGAGTAAGTTGTATTTCCAATTCGAATGCGATCTATGCCATAGGATGACATGTGGCCTTAAGCGGGTTGGAGATACTGCCCTCATCGCTCCCTCATCGCGCGTTAACTATCGACGGTGAAGTCAGCGCGATATTGGTGTACACTGTCCGATCTGGAGGCTGACTATCGAACGGTGATCGCACTCAAAAGAGCTCGGGAGATAAGCCAAGGAATGGACGTTGAATTAAATTGAATTCCGTCGATTGTATAGGTGGCCGGGGCCTAAGGGTTGTTATAAGTGTTTTGATTGTAATGAGTCGGGCTATTGATGTAAAGTCCCGAAGGTGGCAACCTTAGTTATAAGGTTCGACGATAGAGTTGAAGTCTGTAAACAATTAAATGTTACCAAAGGTCCTAACATTGGAATGAATACAATATAATTTGTATACAACTGTGTGCATGGATTAAAGAGCACAAGTAAAAATATATAGGTGGCTTACAACCAAAGTTGGTTATGGTATTTATCTGTCAATTTCTCTGAAATTGATAAATAAATTTGTAAAAGAGATTGAGAAGACTTCTTGTGTTGAATTAAGCTAAATAAAGGGGGCTCATGAACAGAAATTAGAGACCAGCTCTCCTTGGGGCCCAGATTCAATTATGTTGCTGTCACAAGATGTGGTAAAATTGCAGCAACATGCATCATTGTCAAGCAATGATGTGAAGAAGATGTCGGTGCAAGAGAGTGCAAAGATCAAAGAGAAAGCACCAAAGAAAATTGAAAAATAGGGCATTGGGTTCAAAATTAATTCTTGTGGGTTTCACAAAGTGTTGTCTTTGAAATAGGATGTTGCATGGCGATGGCGATCACATTCGGTCAAGAGTCAAGCCAAGCACAATGTGAGACTTGCTAAACATCGTCAAGTCAACAATGTTCAAGGTGAGAAGAATTTCAAGTTGTTTAAGTTTCCTTTTATTGACAAATGAGGAGAGACATGTTTGTTTCTTCAAGGAAATTTTTCAGTTCTACAAATTCTGGGAAATTTCAGCAAGGTGGTATCTACAACAGCAAGACAGGGTCTCCAGAATCAAGGAAAAATATCAGTTTTCATGAAAAGCTCAAATTTTTAAATTTAGGAAAATCCCAGTGAATTGAGACTAGAAGGGTGAGAGGGTTGTAGCCTCATCCAAATTTTCATTAATAAAAGATCTTTTGGGATCCAAATGCTTCTAGTGGGGAGGTCTGGTCAAGTGCTCAAAATTATGCTCAAAAATGAAAGTTGTCGGAATGGTGCGGAACCTGAATGACCACATAGATCTCGTCGTTTTGAATTCGACACAACTCGTTTCATGAAAAACCGACACAGTATGCTCTTGGAAATGTGTTATGTTTGTTTTACCAAACATGCAAATTTTCAAAAAGAAATGACAGCTGACTATGTATTTTAGGCTAGTGGTAGGCTTCCACATGGCAGCTCCTGATTAGATGAAAAATTCAAAAAAAATTGGGCCTACTACTACCTGAAAAGTGGCAGGCCCTGATTGGTTTTGTCTGGGTGAATTTTCATTGGTTGGGATGGTGGCCAACCACATGCTACCACGTGGCCCAACCGAAGGCTGCCACGTGGCAGCACGAGGAACACCAACATTTTTTGGAGTGCCAAACTGCACCTTCATGGATTAGAAGCCGAGACCAAACTCCAACCAGTGCATCGCCTAACCACATGGGATATGTTACTCATTGTTAATTCATACCATCGAAAACCTATTTAAACTATCTTATGGCGGAATTCGAGGATAAGGGGCCAGGGCTTAGCCCCGCAACCCCCCCCCCCCCCCCCCCCCAAATATTATATTTCAAATGAACCATGGCTGGAGACAAAGGGCATGACCCTGAAATGCGAATTTTTTTAATTAAAAAGTAATAATAATAATAATTGACCACCAATTATTGTTAATAATTCGGGTTTTAGGTGTTATTGGGAAAATTAATGATCCGACAATTTTCCCTGGGATTCCAAGAAATTTGTTGCTCGGTTAGCCGAAATCAGGGCGAAATTGTAGGACGGATCCGGATTTTGAGGAATTTGTGGAATGGTTAGTAGCAAAACTAGGGAGGCTCGTAACTTCAGTTCTTTACCACTGTTGGAGCACAAAGAGGCTAGACAGGCATTTTTTGGTGTTCTAAAGGTGATGGAACAGGTTTTGAAGCCATTTGAGCATTGTAAATGTATGTAATCACCATTTTGAGAATAATGAAAGAGGGCCAAGCCATTGGAAGCTGGACAAAGGAGACGTAGGCCAAGAGGGGTGAACTCCTTCATCACTTGTTGTGTTTTGGTTATTTTTATGGTGCATTTGTCTATTGCTTTCTGTTATTTCAAAGTTAATTTCATGCTTTATGTGTTTAAAAATTTAACATAAAATCTCACAAAAACTCATTTATTAACACTTGCAATTTATAAACCCTCAACACTTTTACATTAAGATTTCATACATATTAGAAGAGGAGTGTACATTCCTTGCCTCTTGATGGTTGGCTTGGAAATGGAACAAGCAGTGCAGGGCCTGATATATTTTCCAACGTCCTATCAAATTTTTGGCCAATAAAAAATACTTTTGCAGTACTACCACAGTTTCTCCACACCAAAGTGTCTTGCGACCAGACTGTAGAGTACCTCCCAAATTAGCTTGGCACGCTTGCTTGAAGGAACACAAAGGCGGCCCAGGTAGCATAATAATGTGTTCTAGAGGTGGAATTTTGGTACTTGCTTTTCATCCACAAGCATCTGGTATGTGGTGGTGAAATATATATCATTTTTGTATAGTTGTGACCATCCATAGGTCTCATGACCACAAAAGTTGAGAATAGTGGTCGTTGTTGCAGCCCGGAGTCGAATGAGGCAATCTACAACATGATTGGTGTTGCCCTTCTTGTATTTGATGTTCAAATGAAATTTTTGCAGATATATGGACCACTTATGATGGCGATCATTCTACAATTTCCCTCGTGTTTGTGTGTACTGAAAAGGTCAATTATCTATGCGGATGACCATCTCCATACCTAGAATATAATATTTCCATTTTTAGAAAGCCTGTAAAATGGAATACATCTCTTTATCATAGTTGGGTCAGTATTTCAGACTACTATCAGAAAGTATCTCACAAAGATAGGCCATTGGATGTCCTTGTCGAGTGATAATTTCACTAATAGCATATTTGGAGGCGTCTATCTCAATTTCAAATGGTTGTTGCAAGCCTAGCAATGTGAGGATTAGTGTAGAGAAAAGTTAGTGCTTCAGCTCAACGAATGCCTTTTGTTGGGAATCAGACTAGGAAAACATTACTTTCTCTCTGACCTTGGTAACTTGACTCAAAGGCCAAGTGATATGAGAAAATCCCAAGACAAACCTCCAATAAAAATTGGAAAGGCCTAAAATTATGTGAATCTATGCTAGAGTGGTCAAGGCTAACCAATCCCAAATGAATTGGATCTTAGCTAGATCCACATGCATGCGTTGCTCATTAATGATGTAACCCAAATATTGGTCTTGGATCATTCCAAAGGTGCATTTATCCAAGTTGGCACATAGTATGTGTTGTCACAAGGTTTGAAGGACTTTTCGAATGTGTTGCAAGTGCTATTCCCAAATGTTGCTAAAAATGAGGATGTCCTCGAGATATACAACCATGAATGAGTTGGTGTAGGGCCACAAAGTGTAATCCATTAGCCTCATAAAATTTGCAGGGGAATTTTTCAAACTGGAAGGCGTGATCAACCACTCACAAAGGCTCTCCTTATATTTGAAGGTCATCTTCCATACATCTGTGGTTTCTATTGAAACCCGGTGATAGCTATACTTCATATCGATCTTTCTGAAGTACTTGGCCCCCTTGAGCTGGTGAATAAGGTCATAAATATGTGGGATTAAATACCTATTCCTAAGAGAGATTTTGTTTAGTGCTTGATAATTAATGTAGAGTCTCCAAGTCCCATCCTTCTTTTGTACAAGTACAATTGGGCTCCCATAAGGTGATGGAATTGGTTGGATGTGCCCTTTTTACAACAGCTCCTAGATATTCCGCTTGATTTCTTCATTTATATAATAAAGCAATGGTATATAGTACCATTGGGTAGCGGTGCTTCAGGAGTCAGATCAATCGAATGTTTGACCTAATAGTGCAACGGTACCCTTGTGGGTGAGTAAAATATGTTCCTGTATTATTTCATGACCTTATCCACTTAATCATGTTGCATGGAGGAACCCTTCCTAGGAGCCATGGATGTGGCCATGATCTCCCCCATACTTTAAAAGTGAATCAGATAATAATAATAATAATAATAATAAATAAATAAAAATCCAAGTCTGGAAGATGATCTTACTACATTTCTTAGCAAAGATCAAACAGATGGTGATAGGAGAGGCTACCTCTAGTATCCTATATAGCTTATTACTCAAAATAATAGTAACACTGTGAGGCCTGGACTCATACAGAACATGGGACCTCCACAAGTATGGTTGTCCTAATAACACAACACATACTTCAAGAGGAGAAAAATCACGCAGTACCTCATCCGTGTAGGGCTTGATGTTGTAGGGAAGGTGACACGATTGGTTGACACAAATCTCATCCTTCGTGGAGCCACCTAATGGTGTATGGTTGCGAGTGTGGTGTGTTTGGTAGGCCCAACCGCTTAACGACCTCTACTAAGATGAGGTTATTTTGGCTCCCACTACTAATAATGAACTATAGTGGAGATCCTTTCACCCACATTTGTGAGTGGAAGAGATGCTCCCCTTCCTCTAGATCTTTAGGCTCAATCCTCTAGACCTTGGTGGTGGAAATGGTGGCGTTGGGCTCCGCACCAATATTTGTCTTCCCTTTTTCATTCCTCTTGTCAGGTTTAGACTCAAATTTGGAACATGCATCTGACTCTAAATCCTTCGTGCCTACCACTAGTGACTACTTAGCACTACACTCACTTGTGTTGTGAGTGGGGTTATTTTGGAACTTGTTAGCACTACAATTTTTCAAAATCTGGTCACTATTGTAGTTGTGTCTTTGATCCTCTCTTGTCTCTTAACCTTTGGTTGAAGATCCTAGAGGGCTAATTCATGTATTATTTTTTATCATTTTTAACAAAATCCAAAATAATTTTGAGTCCAATAGTTTGTTTGTGTCATAGAGTTATTAGGGTAAAGTTTCTTTAAATAATTCTTTTAACCGCTTTGAGTAGTTAAGGTCATGGGTTTAGCTTGAGAAGTATTTTTTATTCACCATGATATTTTCTATCCAAGGCTAAGGAAAAAATGTCAGAGTCATCATTTGTTTTAGGAATAACACAGGAATAGCTACCTTTTCTAGAAATGCGGCTATTTTCTTTAGAAAATATGGTTTTACAAGCAACCCAAAAAGTAGCTATTTCCTGCAAAATTCATACAAGGAGATAAAAGAGGCGTTACTCACGTGAAAAGATACTGCTCTTTGAATATTGAAGGTCTACTAAAACAAGAGGTATTACCTTGATGAAAGGTGGCTATTTCTAATTGGAGGATTTATTAAATGGAGTTGGCTATTTTATTTGCTAAGGCTAGTAATGCTACTCATTAAAGTGAAATATATCAAGGATGAGGTACGAGTGGCTATTAGTTAATACTCTGATGGACTGAAATGTTCGGTGGAATGAGTTGGCACCATAATTTAAATCATTTGATTTCATGTCACTCTCTCTCACCATGATTTAGGTCATGCATAGCTATGTTTCCATTTACCCTTGTGAAAGCTACAACAAACAATTTCATATCCTCCAGCAAAATAGTTTGTTACCTTGTGACAATATTTAGGGCTTTGTGGAGGGTTTATGTTCCTTCTTTTATAGGTGTGCATTAGTGGTCAAGTTAGTTGTTAACAGAATGGGTAAGGGTGGTAAGGTGGACCATTCAAAATCGGCCAATACCCATTTCGTTGATCACCGTGCAAAGCCACAGTTCCAACAGCAAAGGAGCCAACACTTGCACAAGTCTTTTCCTCTCTTAAAACATCAGCTAAGGGAAAAGCATAGTTTCAGAGACTACAACAAAAGAACCAACTATAGACCAACTTTATTCATCTATCAGTTCTTCAACCAAAGGGAATAAGAAAGCAATAATCCACTCATACTAATATTTTGAGGAGGATAGCAGTCAAGTAGAGTTATCCATGGAAGAAGGAGGCCTTCATACATTCCAAATCCATACATTCACTAGCAATCAAACTCATAGCCAACCTTGCTCTCAGAGATGAAATATAGATGAAAGCCCAAAAAATGATCCAATGAAGAAGAAGACTCAAAAGAAAAAGTAGGTACATAAGAGAAATCCAAACAAGAAGGTCACCAAGGCAGAAGCTATTGGTATTTTTTCTTCTATACTAGATATTTAATGATTGAATATCTAAAACAATAAAAATATGAAGAATCATATCATTTTGGCTTATCTACAAAATTATCCATAATAGCTACCTTTTCCAGAAAAGTAGCTATTATTTTCAGAATTTGTATAAGAAGGTGAAAAGGTTTCTTTTTTATTCTAGTTTCCGAAGAATGACACTAAGTGGTGATAAAGTGAATGCAGCCTCAATGGTAATGGTATTTTTCCAAGTGTCATCCAATCAAGCTATATTCTAGATGTCATTTCAGTTGGTTACTCCTACACTTTTTTGGATAAAAGTCCATGTGTCCTTATTAGTTGGTAGTTGCACTTTTTGTGGAGACAGATTTCCAGAAAACAAGGAGCACCCAACCACCTCAACTCAGCCATTTTGAGCTCCATACTTTCATGTTTTATCTTCTTTTGTATTTTAGCCTACTTTTCTATTACGTTTAAGATAAGCTCTACTATATGTAGAGGACTATAATAAAGTCTCTAAAACAAATTTTCACTTTTTGTGGAGGCTTTAACAGTTCTCCTTTTGTATATGTGCTATGTAAAGAAATGGAGAAAGGGTTCGTTGGTTGTTCATATTATTGTATATTGTGTTGTATATTTTTGAGTAAATAATATATCCAGATGCACCCTTGAGGACTCACAAACTATGTGGTGTGTGTATTGTGTCCCTTCTATTTTTACATATTTTATCTATCTTTCCAGATTTAAAATGAAATTTCTATCTCATGCTTTTATCAGTCTTGTGAACCTCCAAGACATATTGATTTGTTTTTGTAAGTCTTGTTTCAAGCTTTCCTGATTCAGTATGAATTGAACATTGTTCATAAGAATTCCTTGGGGTCGAATTAAATCTTGTTTCATGTTCTTATAAGTCTTTTGATCTAACATGCATGTAAATATGTTTTTGTCAGTCTTGATTCATCAAGAATTCCTAATTCATGAGGTCATGTTAGTTGGAAGAATTCTTTGTAATGGGATTCTTAAAATGTAGACTGAGACTCTTGTAAGCCTTTTAAAGCATTCTTTCAATATACATTTCAGATCTAGAATTTGTGTCACCCTTTCCTCTTAGCAGTGGACTTCTGTTTTACATATCCACTGTTTATCTTCCATTCTTCTAACCATCAATCTACAAACTCAACCTTGCTACCACATCATGCACTAATGCCCTCATATGTGTGAGAGATTCTTATCTTCTCAAAACCCCTTTCAGTGTGTGTGAGTTTCAACCACTTTCCAAAAAACTCAATCAAATTATAAGAAAATCCCTTGAGCTTAAGATGTGTCTGGTCAGGCGCTTGTCACAATCCAAGTGTTGATTCCAACGTTAACAGAACTCACACCACTTTCTTGTGTCCCTCTTCATCTTTGTGGTGTTATTCTTTACTTGTGGCTTCAATGGGTTCTCTTGGGTCACCCTGCCTTGGATTTGTCCTTTTTTCTATAGTTTGGGAGTGTCTTTTCCCTACCTCGGATTCACATATCCAAACTCTAGCATTCTTCTGTTTAAATTTTTGCTCAATCTTGACAACATACCAATATTCAGTGCCAAGCAAGGGGATTTCTAGGAACTCCATCTCATCCTAAATGTATTTGTGTAGATAGTCGCATTACTTGAGTACCAAATGCTACTCAGAATCCTTGATGCCCAACTTTGTGTGAAGGGTATGAAAAATATTTTTTAATTCTGACACATCTTGTTCCCTTACCTATCGCAATGTGGTCCATTTTATGTACTTATCTTCATAACTCCAAATAGGGTACTGTTGTTCGTTGACATCGTCTCAAAAATAATTCCAAGTGGGTGCAAATGAAAATAGTGAGGGTTCCCTCTCATCCTTCTGCTCACAGTAGGTTTCCCACCAGTCCTTGACGTGGGGGACAGCTTTAAGGAGTGAAAAAGTAATATTTTCCCTATTGGAAAAATAATGAGCCAAAAAATATCCTTCTAGCATATTTAACCATTTATTTATTGCATGTGTCTATCTTCCCTTAAAATATAGGAATGTCAAAGTTAACTTGTACCTTAAAGGGGGTGGCACTTCCAAGATGGTTGTTGAATGAAGATGCTTCACCCACTAATACCCACCAAAGGATCAAGGAAAAGTTATCCATCATCTCATTCTTTTTTCGATCAAAGACTTCTTTGAGAAATATTTGAAAGGATCTTCTACTCCCTTGTATTTATTTTATTCTGCCATGGGAGGCCATCGGGGTCAGTGAGGCCAATATTACAAGGGTTCAACCATTTTAAGTCCTAATTCCTTATACATTGACATCATTGGGGACATGCACTAAAAAAAAGAGACAAAGCAGATTACTCTAATACCACTGATCTAGATTCATGAAGGAACAAAATGAAATAAAGTCTTAAACAAAAACACAAAGCTACAACAAAAACTAAACTTCAATTCATTAATAAAAAAATACTCAAACTATTTAGATGCAGAATGGAAATAAAATAGCTCAGGTAATGGCAGTTTATCTCTGAGAAGAGATGTGGTGACTACATGCCTTTTGAAGTGTGTTACAATGAGGCTCAGAGGCCCTCTTATTATTGAGAAACAATTCAAAACCCCTAAACATCCAAAAACCGAACCCTAGGAGATGAAGTTCCAAAATTTTGTAAGCCTTGTTGGGATTAGTTGGAACACCAAATTCTCGGGGTCATAATGTGGCCATATGATCTCTGTTTGGTGTGAAAAATACCTCGTTAGAAATATTTATCTTAGGATAAAAAAATTTATGGGTAAGCCCCTATCAATGGCTATGGGCTTGGCGTGTTTTTCAAAAAAACATCGTTTAGGGCCTCAAAACGGCTCCAAAATTTTAAGACCCAAAAAAAATCTAGAAATAGTAAATTATCCTACAATTAAGGAAACTAAAAGAAACAATGTTGGGGGACCAAGTGGAATAGGTGGGTGGCCACCAATATCCACCTGGATCATTACCTGATCTAGACTTATGCAGGAACGCAATAAAATACATAAATAAACATAAATGCATAGATGCATCAGGAATAACACTTCATTTCCTTAATATCAAATACTGAAAAATGCTTATAGACAAGATGGAAAATAAACTAGCTCGGGCAATGGTAGCTTATCTCTGAGAAGAGATGAGGTGGATACATGCCTATGAACTCTGTTACAATGATGCTCAAGTGCCTTTTTATTATTGAACAATAAGAGAAAACCCTAAACAACCAAAACCCTAACCTGAGGAGATGTGACCCCAAGAGATTATGGGCCCCGTTGGGGTTAGTTGGGCAACCAAATTCTCGAGGTCGTAACTTGTTCATATTATCTTCTTTTGACAAGTATGATACCTAATTGGAAATATATCTCTGAGGACTACAACTATTGATGTGATTTCTATGAAATTTCTAGAGAAATCATGCCAAAAAAAACGTCGTTTGGGGCCTCAAAACCACTCTAGAAGTTCAAGACCCGAAAAATTGCTAAAAATAGTAAATAAGAAAACTAATGAAACTAACTAGTTGGAATAGGCGGGTGGCCACCAATATCCACATGGATCATTCCTCCACCCTTAGGAAGTAATGGTCCCCATTGCATTGAGTTCCTTCATGAGATGGGGGGACTTTTACTGAACTTGGCCCCTAGTGAGCCACTTGCCTTGGTGTAGGAGTTGGTCAGCATTGACAAACCGATACAATTTGATCTTCTGATAGAGAGTGATTTTAAGTTGTGTTTGCATGATCTGATCATTTGCAGCCTGTTCCATGTAGTGTAGATTTAACTCTATCGGGATGAGTTGTTCTACAATGTCAGATGTATCTAGTAACGGTGGAAAGTATGACCAAAGAAAATCCACGTTGAACACTGGGTGCAGGCCAAGGAATGGGGGAATATTAAGCTCAAAATAATTGTATCCCATGGCCTTGGTGATGGTGTATGTACCATATCGGAGTGGGTGTAGCTTGCGGTGGGGTCCAGAGAGGCGTTCCTTCTACAAATGTAACCAAACTTTGTCCCCCACCTGGAACTTGTGTGACACCTAATGCTGATCATGTCATTTCTTGTGCTTGGAATTGGATTTCTCCAAGATGTCGTGGAATTGTTGGCGGGTGTGTTGGATGTGTTCAATAACTTTGGTTGCTTTATCAGCCTCATACATTACATTTTTGGATTATGTTTGTGTGGTCGCATGAGGTATGGCAACATCAAGCAGCGGCATGCCTCAGATCAAATCAATGGAGTTCTTGACCTGACAGTGTAGAGGAACCTCTCTCAGTGAGGAGAAAATGTACTTGTAATTATCCACATATTTTTCCATATTCTGCTGTCGTGGAGCCTTATTTGGAGGCTACGGCCACAATCTTCTTCTTGCCCTGTGGGCGACTCATAATGAAAACAAATTTACTGGTTTGGAAAATAATCTTACTACATTTCTTTGTAGTACTCAAAGAGATGGCAAAAGGCAGTACTACCTCTGGTATCCTGTACAACTTATTTCCCAAAGTAATAATAACAGAACGAGACCTAGACTCATACATAACATGTCGCTTCCACAAGTATGGTTGGCCTAATAATACATCAGACATGTCAAGAGGAGAAACATCACACAATACCTCATTCATGAAGGGCTTGATGTTGTACAGAAGGTGGCACTGCTAGTGGACGCAGAGATCTATTACTTGGTGAAGCCACCCGATGGTATACGGTTTTGGGTGTGCTATGGTTGGTAGGCCAAGCTACTTCACAACCTCTATTGAAATGAGGTTCTTTTGGCTTCCACTATCGACAAGGAATTGCAGTGGAGAACCCTTCACCCACATTTGGGAATGGAAGAGGCGCTCCCCCTCCTCTGGATCTTCGGGTTCCTCCTTTTGGATCTTGGTGGTGTAAATGGTGGCACTAGGTTCTACATCCATGATTTTCTTACCTTTTTCATTCCCCTTGTCTGGTTCTGACTCAGAATCAGAACATGCATCTGATTCAGATGCCTTTAATTTGGCCACCATCGACTGTTTGGTCTGACACTCGCTTGTTTTGTGAGTGGAGTTGTCATGACATTCACACCACTTCCTCGTGTCCTTCTTTGGCCTTGTGGAGTTGTTCTAAGTCGCTCCACTTTTGCTTTGCCCCTTGTTTTGAGGTTCAGGGGCATCTTTCCCTGGCTTCATATTCATGGATCCAAAGTGTCGCTTCTTCTGCTTAAATTTATGCTCGATCTTGGGGGCATATCAATATGTTGTGCCAAGCGAGGTAATGTCGAGGAACTCTATTTTCTCCTGAATGTATCTATGCAAACAATTGTTTTACTTGAACACCAAATGTTTCTCTGAATCTTTAATACCCAACTTTGTGCGCAGGGTATGGAAAAAATTCGCCAGCTCGTGCACATCTTGATTCATTTGTTGCCGCAGCGTGGTACATTAGATGTACTTGTCCTCATAGCTCCCCAACGGGTAATATTCTTCCTCGATGTCATCTCAGAAGTGGGTGCGGCCGAGAACAGAGAAGGTTCCCTCTCGTCCTTTTGCTCACAGTAGGTTTCCCACCAGTCTTTGACATCAGGGGCAGCTTTGAGGAGTGAAAAGTCATCTTTTCTCGGTCGGAGAAATCATGGACTGAGAAATACCCTTCTAGAAAATTCAACCATCTATATACAACATCTACATCTATCTGGCCTTCAAATACAGGAATGTCAAAGTTGACTTGTACCTTGAAAGGAGTGGTGCCTCTAGAGTGGTTGCTAGATACAGATGTGCCATCAATGGGTAGTCGTTGAAGGATCTGGGAAAAGTTATCCATCATCGTGTTCCTTTGATTTTCAAGGGCCCGCTCAGGCAATATTTTGATAGGATCTCTTGCTCCCTCATCCTTCTTTTCTTCCACCATGGGAGGTCGTCAGGTTTTACGAGGCTAATCTTGCACAAGTTCAACCAGATCAAGCCCTAACTCCTTATACCCTGACCTCGTTAGGAACATGCAAATAAATATCGAGAAAGAGCAAACTGCTCTGATACCACTAATATGGACTTATATAGGAATGAACTAAAATACATAAATAAACATAAACTCAGAGATGCAATAGGAATAACACTTATTTTCCTTAATATCAAATACTGAAAAATTCTTACAAACAGAATGGAAAATAAACTAGCTCGAGTGATGGTAGCTTATCTCTGAGAAGAGATGTGGCAGCTACAAGCCTCTGAACTGTGTTACAATGAGGCTTGAGGGCATTTTTATTATTGAATATTAAGAGAAAACCTAAACAACCAAAACCCTAACCAGAGGATATGTAACACCAAGAGTTTATGGGCCCCGTTGGGGCTAGTTGGGCAACCAACTTCCCGAGGTCGTAACATGGTCATATTATCTTTGTTTGACACGTATGATACCTTGTTGGAAAGACATCTCCGAGGAATATAGCTACTGACATGATTTCTATTAAAATTTTGGAGGAATCATGCCCAAAAAAACATCGTTTGGGGCCTCAAAATGGTTCCGGAAGTTCAGGACTCGAAAAATTTCTAAAAATGGTAAATAAGAAAACTGGTGAAACTGACTAGGTGGAATAGATGGGTGGCCACCAATTTCCACCTAGATAATTACCATAATTAGTATCTTACATACATCCAAATTTTTTTAGATGATGGGGAATGCTCAGTCAATGTTCAACATCTAGATTTAGGATTTCTCAAAAAGTACCTTATATAAATGCCAAATTTATGAATCCTAGACTTTATATCGTCATCGCCACATCATTTTTCATACAACTGATATGTGGCTGACACATAGAAGTATGTGCCACATGTCACCACCCCATTACAACAAGTAATCTGGTACATGGTTAACATATGGTGGATTTGTGCCCATATGTCACCATTAAGTTATGCAACATATATAAGTCATACATGTGGCCTACCTAGTTCTAGTTGGGTCCATGTTTCTTTATTTTCTTTCATTATTGGCTTACTCTATTCTTTTGTAATTCTAGATCTAGGTTCAAGCACTCATTCAATTTGGCCAAACATGCATATCTCAATCTATGTCTTTCCAAAGGTTCCCATTAACAGAAGTTCTAGATTTCTAGACTTCCTCTTGGGTCAATAGGTAAACCTTCAAAACTCATTTGGGTTCCATGTCATTCCACCGAATAAACCATTGTGTTAAACAACATAATTATATTTTAGCAACCTAGGTACATATCCAAATATCTAGAACATCCAATTTCCCAACAACAACAAAAAATCCAAATTTATGGATTCTCAAACTTTTGATTCTCTCATCATGTGCCACCTCAACTACCACATCAATTCCTTTCGTACAATTATTCCACATCAACATGATACATCAACATTTTGTATCACCCTTCCATGTCATCATATCACATCATGAGTGACACATCAACTGCCACATCCATCACCACGACAATTTCCCTGCTAGCATTTGAATCTGATATTTTTCCAAAAGGTGAATTTTCAAAAAAATATGGATGTATGGATTCTAGATTTATAATCCATCAAGTGACATCATAAATATTTTTTTAAAATGACAACTAACATATTACGGATCTTCCAAACCCATCCATATTTTGTTATGTGACAAGAAATTTTCTTAGTCAACAAACTTAATGGGTGAATTAACATATTTTGGATCCTCTATTATTTGGATTCTATGTAACAACAAATAAAACTTTGGTAACTGATGGAAAGGTGATCTAAAAAAATATGGATTTTTCACTATCTAGATTCTATTAGGTGATGGTACCATTCCATATACCACATTAGTCCATAGATTTTTAGAAAACATTATTTTTCATGAAGTTTCAAATTTCCTAGCCTTACGGATTAAGATTTGATCAAGTGATGGGGAAAGTATTTGTCATTTGATGATAAGGTTAACTAATAGATTCTAGATCTGTATTATCCATATTCTATCTAATGAAGAGAAGGAATCATGTTATTAATGAAAAAGTAAAATCATCGGATTTTTGTTATGGGCTTAATGAATAATGTGAGATGTTTGGTTACCTAGATATCTTGATATTGGGAACATATTATCTCTACAAAAATTATTCCCTTTTGTCCCTTTTTTTCTAGTCCCACAACCACAACACTCGTCAACCCATGTGACTAGGGTTTGAGGATAAAAACTCCCATTCTAAAATTTTACAGAATTATAGGGTTCTAAATTGCATTTATGGGTCTTATTCAGTGGGATTATTTCAACTACAATTTGGAACACTTGCCCAAATTCATTCCAAGGAGTCAATTCTAGCTTAGCTTAAAAGGCATCAATCTCATGAAATTACATCCTTTGCCCAATCAGTTTCCCAAGAGAAAAAATAACGCCACATAACACTTATTCAATTTTCCCAACTAAGGAATACTATTCATTTAGTCTCAAAAAAACAAACACAAATCCTCAAGCCCATTTCCATTACTACTAGAATGACCAATACTATGATTGATCTGATGGGAAATAGTATCCTCATAAAGGTCTTATCAGCTAAGTCAAACCAAGCATTTATATTCATTTAAAGGGTTATACCAAACAAATCAATTATTTAACACATTATAACGGGTTACTTAAGTTAATCGGTGGGCTCTTAAGCACTTAATATTAGATGTTTTTTAATATTCTTTCCATTGATTCTTTACTATAAAATTCAAGCCACTTTTAATTCAAGCTTTAGGGTCACTTTATTAATGAATACCTCTACTCACAGGCAGTAGACTTATGCCATCCATTTCCTACGAGGAGTGAACCCAAATCCCATGTAATTTACCCAATCATGCAATAGAAAACATGTTTATAGTAGCTTTATAGACATGCACAACATACAAAATGCTTAATGACATATGTACTCAGAAATGCACCCATCATTAATCATATATACTCACAACAGATATTGATATGTGGAAATATAAAATTATACACACATTAAACATTTAAACACGGGAGGGGAAACTTATCTCCTAAAATTTTCCACCAACTAGTTGTAGACCTCCAATTTTTCTCCCAACCATGGACCACATTACTCATTATCCCTCAACAACATGTAGGGAAATTTGGCCAACCAATTACCCCTCTAAGATACAACCTCACTTAAGACGAGCATGGAGAATTAGTAATCCACTTCCACTGTGGAATTCACAATAATCTACTTATCATTACCTTAAATGGTTGTCTCAAGTTATAGGTTAATGGCTAACCTAGTTCACAGGTTAAAGACCGACTTGGCTCACAAGATTCAAGATTAAACCAGTATAGATCCATCTTAACCATAGATCTACCATGCACAGAGAGGGATCAAATCTCTTGGTATGAAAACTCTAAATGAAAACCTCTTCTAGAGTGAAAAATTTGAAAAAAGATTGCACCTTAAAATATTTAATCCCTCTCCAATTTAGGCGATATATATATATATATATACCATGTGAAATTTTTCATTGTTTAAATTACATTTTTGAATGCATAAATGGATACAATACCTTCAAAGTCTCTTTGGAGACTTGGATTATGTAGACTACACAACTTGAATTTGCAATTTCAACAAATATTTGCTAGATTTTAGACTAAAATGACCTTTAAATATGCTTGAAAAATGACCAAATTTTAAATAGTAAGACTACTTGAAATGTTTTATAATTCTTTAACCATATTTTTTTTTAAATACCACATATACATATATGCATAAATGACATTGAAATATTTTACTTAATATGAACATTAAAATATTTTATTTATGGAGCACATCGTCCATATTCAAATGTTTTTATGTTATTAATATAGTTTTAAAAACATGTCAATATTACTTAACCTTGCATAGTGAAATATTTTATGAATGACCCACATTGAATATTTTTATTATTATTAATATTTTTTCAATGCAATGTATCAATTTTATATTAACAATTGAATGAATTACACATCTTCATTTTATTAGCAATTAACTGAATTATTTTATTTTATATTATTTCTTCCTTCTGGGCATTGAAATATTTTCCTATGGTCAACAGATATATATCTATATATATATATATATATATATATATACTGTGTGTGTGTGTGTGTGTGTGAAATTTATTACGCAACATGAATATTTTAACAATTTATTTAAGTCATTGAAAAATTTAGAAGGAAAATATAAGATTTTTTTTGTATTGCTTTATCTCTCTAAAGACTTAACATAGAAATGTTTTATTTAAGGCTCTAATATCAAAAGTGAAATATCTGTACCATGTCTCCTTCTTTCGGGGTTATAATCATTAAGTACCACATCTTCTGCAATATGGGATGTAATATTGACAACTTACCGACCGACTATAGTGAGAGTGGGATTATTGACATTTGATAATGATTTTTAAAACTAACTAAATATATATATATATATTCATTTCTATTTCTATTATAGCTAACATTTTTTTTAATTTACAGTATATTTAAATTTTATTTTGAAAAGGATGCATATCAACACCACATTGAGCACTGATGGAATCACACATCAACCTCATAATAGGATGTAGAATGTTCTTCTTAGTGCAATAATTTCCTTACCAATTTTATACGCCAATCCACCATAATGCACATGAATATTAGCAACTCTTTAGGATAACTACCAACAACATTTTTAGTCTAGTAGAATTCAGTGAATTTCCCCAAGGAACTAGCAACTGGCACAGGGTACTAAAAAACAACCCTCCACCCTCCCCCCGGTACTTGGATCTCTAGGAAATCATGGTTGAATGGTACAGGCCCACCCCCACATAGTGGGAAAACCTCACTTGAATGTTCATGTTCTTTCTCTGCCAAGTAGCACATGTGGGACTCGACCCCCTTATTTGAACTTAGGATACAATATCTTTTCATGAGAACGGTTTCATTCGTAAAGTGACTTTATGAAGATTTTATCATTAACCAGGCTTAGAAACCATGTCATGGTTATACCCTCTCACCTTCTTTTGGAGTTCTCACCCCCATCCATACTCTTTATGTTGAATGGAGTTTCTATCCGTGATGCATTTTTATTATCATTGTGTGATTACATTTTTCAACATTATTCTCATTGGCCTTAAAATAGATAATCATAGGCATGCAAGCCCCGAAACAAATAAAAATTAAATATACATGGGAATGCAAACCCATCACAACCCAACTCACTAGCATAATAATAAGATATTTGAATACATATAAGGGGTCATCCTAGGGATGTTACGTTCAACTTAATATTCATGAAACTTTTCAATAAGATCCTTGAAGGCCTACTCCACATGTAGCTTTAGTCCATTTTTATGTCAACATTCCATTTATTTATCATCATCGATTAGAAGAAAGTAGTGTAATTTATCTTGGGTTTTCCTTATTAACTTATTCCAAATTTACAAAAGGGACATTAAAAGAGGTGTACATTTGATAAGATTAGTCCTAAAAATAATATGATTGTAATGTTGCAAATTATGTAGAATATGCAAAATAGAATGATCTCTTTTCAACATAGTTTGACTATAGATTCTAAACTTGCTTCAAATCCTACCTCTATGCTTTTAATAAATCCTAGTTCCTCTTATCCTAAAGAGGCTTCTCCTCACCATTGCCATAAATTTTGTGATAAAGCTCATGACCCAATGACCTATAAGTTATTTCAAGTATCCAACCCACTAAGTTGTAATTTCATACTACAAATGAAGTTTCATTTCTCATCAACTTCCACGAATATATCACATTAAAATGGTAGATGCAAGTAAATTTTCAAAGGATTAAATTTCTACAACTTTATACATGAGTAGTAAATCAAAAGTGAAATGAATTTTTTTCTCCAACAAACACCTACAATAGCTCACTCATATTATCGAACAATATGAAACCATAAACAAGGTTGTTACAACTATTCTATCACATAAATTCACATGTAAACTTATAAGAAGGACAAAATCTTTGATTCCTATGTCACACGGTCGTAGAATATATTCAAACCCCATCATTTCCCACATTTCAAACCTAAGGAGCACAATATGTCTTCATTACAAATTATAGACAATAACATTTCACCTCATAATTTTTTAATAAACCTTTATCGACCATGGAAATTGATTAAAATTTTGTCAAGCTAGAGTTGGAAATTCTATCAACAAGCTCCATTTGATATAAGAGTCATTTACACTGAGTGGGATATTCATAGTACCTAGAAAAGATAAATTGCAAAAAATGGCCATAATTTCACACCAATTCAATAATAAAACTACAATGTTGTCTATGGTCAATTTTGGCCAAATATGTGTTAGATTACGAGAAAACTAAAGGAAAACTACATGCAAAGAGAATTTCAAAATTAACTACAAATAATGCAACAATTTAGTAAAGTTGAAAGTGTGTTCATGCAATCTTAAGCCATCCTTTCAAATGTAGCATACATAAAAAACTTGAATACCAACTTTATAGGAATTGTGACCTCAAAACGAGAACTATATCCTTAAACACCCATACTTTTGAGTGAAAGGCACCAAAATCAATCCTTGAATCGAAAAGTGGTGCTCTTAAAATCATTTTCTTTTTTATTTTTTCAAAGTGAGAATTATAGTTATTTTTCATCATGTCCTTAATTCTCCTTAAAGTTGCAAACAAAAACCTTAAAATTGACCATTGAAAAAAAAAAGTGTTGTTGCTAGTATCATCCCCTTCTTTAAAGAATTTGTAGAAATTATATGCACTATGCATGCATATGTCCAAGATTATCCTGATCACACACTATTTTAACTTCATGCACAATACAGAATCTATTCCACCATTGATCATCACATACAGAAATAAACACAATTGCAATGCACACATGAAACCGTAAAAATTCACACACATTAACACAGTTGTTTTCACGGGAAATCCTGAAGCTAAAAACCCCAACTATCTGTATATAATATATGTCATAGAGATCATGTAACAATCATCATACAAATCTTATCACAAGCTATCAGTACAATCCAATTGCTACACACTAATCAGCCCCTGATCTTGCAAATCCATGCACTGATCTTTGCCAGCCTCTAGCCTGCCTCTAATGCGCAATCCCTGCTGAAGAATGGCTCTAGATGAGTTCGAATTTCCCCAGCCTTGCTCACGCAATCCTTATAGGCATCTCCATCAATGTGTGGTGCAAAATCATGCAACACTATAGTCACAACTGATAGTGACACTTGCTCTTTCACCTACCTCTCCACTGGTCTCCACTGAAACTGTCCATGCACTGTAGTTAACTGATGTATTCTTCAGTTGATTAATGAGTTATTAATTAGTGAATTAATTAATAATTAATTCACACCACTCTCACTAAGATATATAGTATATCAATCGGTTAGACTAGATCTGTTTCAAACTCATTGTGTCTAAGCGAGTTAAAGCCCAGACACAACTCCACCAACTACCTCAATAACTCCACCAAACTCTGTCACATGAGTTCTAACTGAAGTCTCCATGCAATAGCTCCACTTAACCCTCGGGAATAGTGTAATTCCTTCTGTCAGCTCCTGTGCCACATCTGTGCACTTAACTGAAGTGCTCCAAGAGAATAAGATAATGTTTATAGTCCAAATATTATTAAGAGCTAATAATATTCGACATATCTATTTTTAGACTGGCAATCTAAAAATAGATTCCGCCCAATATGTCTAAAAATAGAAATCCATATATTTTTCTAACTTGACCAACCATCCACAAATAGCATCCCGCAACTCATAGAATATGATCGACATGTCTAAAAATAGACATAGTCTAAAAATAGACTTTGCGACAAAAATCACCTGTGTGGGCCCCACCTATTTTAGGTGATTATTTTCCAACTAGGATCAGGAATGATGTTTCAGGATGCCTCCTTCACTGTTTCTTGTTGCAATCTTCAACAGAATTAACAACCAACACTATCTGTAACAAAAGCTTGAAAATTGACCTGAAAAACAAAAAGTGGTGTTAGCAGTAGCACTCTCTTTTTTTCATGGTTAACATTGCAACTTCTTTGAAACTCTCACCACAATAATCAATATAATTGTGAGCCAAAACAATGAAATCAACCTTCGAATAAGAAAATAGTGTTACAAACATTTATTTTTTAGTATAAACTTAAAATTACATTTTTTAAACCATAACCTAAAAATTCAACATAACAATAATAATAATAATAGAAAAAAACAACAAATATAATTTAAAAAGAAAAACAAAGAGAAAAAAACATAATTTTTTATACGAAATAATTAAACATAACTTCTTTCTAAATAGTTATGGTTGAAATCCCTTTAAGAGGAATGAACAAAATTCATGAATTAATGAACTTGAAGTTGTAAAGGAAAATGTTGTCTTTATTGCCTCTAAAAGAGGCATGGTTCATAAAGTTAATGGAATATCTATCAATTATAGACCCCCTTAGCCATATGGAACAAAAATTATAAAATAAATGTACATATGCTTATTTAACATGGAATTGAAAAGTATCCACAATCTATTTAATGGTGGGATATGATGTATTGAATGGTTGGATACATCATGGAGCATGTAATCACCAACTTAATCTAATAATTATGACAACTTAATTATTTAATCAATACATTGTATTAGTTATCCTTGATGGGGTGTGATCAACAAAAGGAATGATGTTTTCTTGGATGCAGTGCCAGGTTTATAGATGCCTCCCTTTGGAAATGGCACGACACATGATAGGTAATGGGACATCGGTTTTACACCCAACATCCATTAATTATATATGCATGTTGGGTATTATAGAGTAGCGGAGGTACGTTAAGCAGAGGAGCAGAGGTGAGGCTCACTCCTCAACCTCCTGCATCTGGTCTTTCTATTTAAGAATTGTAATTCTCTTTCTGGTTGCCTAGGGTTGAGACTCTATCTGCATGGAGGGCTCCCTATTTGGGTTTTCTTTTATGTTGGTTTTAGCGAGGCAATCACCAACTTAATCTAATAATTATGACAACTTAATTATTTAATCAATACATTGTATCAGTTATCCCTGATGGGGGTGCAATCGATGGAGGGAATGATGTTTTTTTGGATGAAGTGCTAGGTTTATAGATGTCTCCCTTTGGCAATGGCGCGACACATGATAGGTAATGGGACTTCAGTTTTACACTCAGCGTCCATTAATTATAGATGCATGTTGGGTATTATAGGGTGGTGGAGGTACGTTAAGTGGAGGATAAAAAGTGAGGCTCACTCCTCAACCTCATGCATCTGGTCTTGCCATTTGAGCATGTAATGCTCTTTCTGGTTTCCTAGGGTTTAGACTCTATCTACATGAAGGGATCCCTATTTGGGTTTTCTTTTATGTTGGTTTTAGTGAGGTATCGATGTTTTTCGTCCTTTATTTTCATTCTACCCATCTTGGGCCTGTCTTCGAATTGGTGATTATATACTCTAATCCGCCTCTTATGGATAGCGAGTTTACAAGTATTTCTTATCCTTGGCCTATTTTGGTTTGTGGATGTTGGTATCCAGGCCATTTCTCATTTTGTTTTTCAAGCAGAGGGTTTTATAGCTTTATCTGTAAAGGGTTGGGTTTTATTTTGGGCTTTGTGTTATCTTATCTAGTTACCCGATGTAAGACTCTCTGGGCTAGTGAATTGGGTAAGTCTCAAGGAAATTGTGGCCCAAATTTTTTCCCTTTAGTTTGCCTACACATTTTTTATGATGTCAATTATATTTGGGGTTATGCCTATTATTGTGGCATGTGTGGGTACTCTCAGTTCTTGACTCTCGGTCTAGCGGTGGGTTTATTGGTTTGTAATGTCAACTGACTATGGTGAATTTCAAACTCTTCTTGAATTTGGGCCTATTTTGTGGAATTTGGGGGACGACCTAGTTGTTTTTCGGTCTAGTATTAAAGGATCAGTGACTCATCTTCTTACTTCTTGCTTCGGGTGGGGTAATCTAAGAAGTTGTCTACATTGTTCTCTCACATCCTCTATCATGCCTCCTTGACAAAGAATGAAGAGTTGAAGAGGTGGTGGTTGGAATGTTGGTATAAAACGTGGTCAACCTTTTGTAGAAATTTTATAACTTATGTGTTATTGTCCAAGATTCTCCTGATATCACACTATTTTAACTTCATGCAAAATACAGAATCTATTCCACCATTGATCATTTGCAGAAATTAAATCAAGATTGCAATGCACACATGAAACAATAAAAATTCACACAGATTAACACAATTGTTTAACGGGAAAGCCTGAAGCTAAAAACCCCAACTATCTGTATATAATATATTTCATAGAGATCATGTAACAATCCTCATACAAAGCTTATCATATCAAACTCTCAGTACAATACAATCGCTACACACTAATCAGGCCCAATCTTGCAAATCCATGCACCGATCTTTGCCACCTGCTAGCCTGCCTCTACTACGCAATCCCTGCTGAAGAATGGCTCTGAATGAGTTCGAATTACTCCAGCCTTTCTCACGCAATCCTCATTTTCATCTCCACTGAGTGTTGGATGCGGTCAATGCATCACTATAGTCACAACTGATAGTCACACTTGCCCTTTCACCTATCTCTCCACTGGTCTCCACTGAAACTGCCATGCACTATAGTTAACTGATGTATTCTTCAGTTGATTAATGAGTTATTATTTGTGAATTAATTTACTAATTAATTCACTCCACTCTCACTAGTGTATCAATCAGTTAGACTAGATACAACTAGCTCAACTGAGTCTAACTGAGTTAAACTAAATACAACTCCACCAACTACTTCTCCAACTCCACCAAACTCTGTCACATGAGTTCTAATTGAAGTCCTCCATGCAATAGCTCCAGTAAACCCTCAGGAATAGCATAATTCCTTCTGTCAGCTGCTGTGCCACATCTGTGCACTTAACTGAAGTGCTCCAAGAGAATAAGATAATGTTTAGAGTCCAAATATTATTAAGAGCTAATAATATTCGACATATCTATTTTTAGACAGGCAGTCTAAAAATAGACTCCGCCCAACATGTCTAAAAATATAAGTCCATCTATTTTTCCAACTTGACCAACCATCCACAAATAGCATCCTGCAACTCATAGAATATGATTGACATGTCTAAAAATAGACATAGTTTAAAAATAGACTTTGCGCCAAAAATAGCCTGCGGGCCCACTTAGTGAAGGCAACTCTTTTCACTAAGCTCATCATCTTTTTGAATCTCAACACTCCCTCTCAACAAGATAGGGATTATCTTCCACCCCGATCCTGTCTCTATGGTATTCAAATTTTCTCCTGGTGAGCGCCTTCGTTAGAATATCTGCATCCTGATCCTCTGTAGGAATGTAAGAAAGCAACATGATCTTCTGCTGCACACAATATCTGATATGATGGTACCAGATGTCAATATGTTTAGATCTATCATGAAATACTGGATTAACTGAGAGTTTAATGCAACTCTGATTATCACAATATATCATCATGGGATCTAAATGAGAACCGAACAAACCAAGAAGGATCTTCCTCATCCATATAGCCTCGCATGCAGCCAAACTTGCTGCCATGTACTCGGGCTCCGCTGAACTAAGTGCCACGGATCTTTGTTTCCTGCAGTACCAAGAAACTGTCGTAGATCCGATACTGAAAATCCCTCCAGATGTGCTCTTTCTGTCCATTGGGCTTCCTTCCCAATCTGCATCCGTGAAGCCATGCAGCTTCACCTCATCTGATTGTCTGTACCACAATCCATACCCAGATGTGCCCCTGAGATACCTCAAGACATGCTTTCCTACCTTCCAAAAGAGATTGGTAGGCTTCACCATCGCTTGTGAAAGCTGGTTCACAGCATAGCATATGTCTGATCTTGTATTGACTAAATACATGAGTGAACCAACCAATTGTCGATAAACAGTGGCATCCACTACCTCTGCCGATGTAGCATCCTCTTTCCTCCAACCACCAAAAAGAGGAGTGTCGATAGGCTTGCAGCCTTGCATGTAAAACTTCTCCAGTATCTCCTGAGCATACTTGCCTTGAGACACAAACAGTTCACCTTTCCGCTGCCAAATTTCCAATCCCAGGAAATAATGAAGGAGGCCCAAGTCCTTCATCTCAAACTCCTTTGCAAGATCTACCTTGCAATAGTGTATCAACAATTCATCACCTATTAGTATTGAATCATCTACATAAAGCACAATGATAAAAAGCTTACCCTCCACCACAATCTGGTATAGGTTTGGATCCGCCTCACTCTTAGCGAAACCAAGTCCAGTGAAATAACTTTCTATCCGTGTGTACCAAGCACGAGGTGCTTGTTTTAGCCCATACAACGCTCTTTTGAGCCTGCACACATGCGACTCCCTACTGAAGATTTCGAATCCTTCAGGCTGCTCAATGTACACCTCCTCTTCAATGACTCCGTTGAGGAATGCATTCTTCACATCCATCTGTTGAATGTGCCAACCCATCTGTGCTGAGAGAGCAAGGATGGTCCGTATGGAGAATACCTTGCGACAGGTGAAAAGGTTTCTTCATAGTCGATCCCCTCGATCTGTGAGAAGCCCCGGGCAACAAATCTTTCCTTATACTTCTCAACGCTCCCATCAGTAGCTTGCTTCACTTTGTAGATCCATCTCGAACCTACCACTGATTTCCCTTCTAGCCTTGGGACAATCTCCCATGCACTGTTTCTGACAATCAAATCATACTCTTCCACCATGGCATCTACCCATGCGGGATCCTCCACAGCTTCCTCGAGGATGGCTGCGTCACGATACACTTTCTCATCGAGCCATGTATCCAGTGTACCGATCGAGTGATTGTCTCTGTACGAATTGTGATGCCAAGACTCCTACATTCTGCACTACATCAAGATTCAGTCACTCAGCTTCTGTAGTGCGCTTCCGCCCTCTGATGTTTGGCGCTGCATGAGTGGTTTCTTCCACTCCATGAACCTCCTCTTGTGGTTGATCCACATCTTGAGGCTCATTTTTAGGAATAAGTAGCTCCTCCTCTGCATGCAAGTGTAGCTCCATCTCAAGCGACAACTTCATGGCTTTCTCCTCATGAAATTTGATATCCCGTCGCACGACAGTCATCTGACTGTCTGGAAAATACACATGATAATTGTGGGGTGTTTTTGTGTACCCCACAAATATCCCAACCTCTGCGGTCGACTCCAGCTTCTTCATGGCATCCTTCGTCACATGAATGTAAACAGGTGAGCCAAAATTCTTCAAATGAGAAATATCAGGCTTCTTACTAGAAAACGCCTCTTCGGGTGTACTCATTCCAAGTACTCTATGAGGAAAACGGTTTTGCACATAAACCGCAGTGTTGCATGCCTCAACCCACAAGTGTATGTGAAGGCCCTAATCATGCAACATCTCCTGTGTAGCACCCATGATCGTTCTGTTCTTTCTCTCCACGACCCCATTCTGTTGTGGGTTATGAGGCGCTATGAGTTCTCTTCGAATTCCTTCTTCGCTACAGAACTCTTTGAATTCGCCAAAGATGTATTCACCACCATTATCGCTCCTTAGAGCTTTCACCTGCTTCCCCGACTCTTTCTCAACCAACACCTTGAACTCACAGAAATTTGAGTATGTCTCACTCTTCTTCTGCATGAAGAAGATCCAACACTTACGAGAAAAGTCATCAAAAAATATAACATAATACCTGTGCTTTTCTATTGAAGCAATCGAGAAAGGTCCACACACGTCTGTGTGAATTCTCTCAAGGATCGTCGAGGCACGACTATCCTTCTCATGAAAAGCGGTCTTCACAAATTTTCCCAAAGTACATCCCTTGCACTGATATGACTGCGCAAGTGTACCTTTGGGAAGCCCGGTAGAAATCTACTGCAAAATTTTCAAAGCGCCATGGTGAAGATGGCCCAATCTCCTGTGCTACAATTCGCCCTCATCCCGGCTCACCACTCCCTCTGCTTTACCTGCCATTGCTGCGCAGCCATCTACCTGCAATTGATAAATATTCTTAACTCGAATCCCTATCCTCCTGGTTTGACTAGTTGTTTTATGTTGAAGGAAGGATTTTCCCTCACTGAAAACAACATCATAACCCTTGTCTTCCAACATCGCCACGAAGATCAGATTCTTCTTCAATCCTCGAACATGCATGACATCCTTCAAGATGAAAGGTTTACCAAACTCCCTCTCAAAGGAAATGGTCCTGATACTAGTCGCATTATAACTACCATCATCGCCCATCTCGATGTGCACTCCAAGATCATTTTCCTCCAGATCACTAAACAAATCTTTGTCTCTGGTCATATGGAAAGATGCACCACTGTCAAGAAACCGCATCGATCCCATCCCACTTGAAACCAAGCTTGCGATCAAAGAAAAATCTAGCTCAAAATGCGAGGCTAAGGCCTCTCCAGCTGCAGATCCAGCAGCCTGCTTGTTCTTCTTCTTCTGTGGACAATTAGTGGCGAAATGCCCATGCTGGTGACAATGAAAACACTTCACCTTGGACAAATCCTGCTTCTTACCTTTCGCACCGAATTGAGAAGGATTTTTCTTCCCCTTCCCTTTTCTTGCTTTGGCAGCTAAAGTGCAATTTTCTTCATCTTCATTCTTCGATGAAGATCCATCCCTGGTACCCCACCTTATCTCCTCCTGCACAAGATCCGACCAAAGTCGCTCCCATCCTGGCAGTTTCTCCTGTCCATTGACAGAGTCTTCGTAGCTATGCCAACTCTTCGGAAGCCCAAGGAGAGCCAAGCTCACCAAGTCTTCTTCATCAACAGTAGCCCCCACACTTCCCAACTCATCCTTGCAGTGGAAAAACTTCGTGAGGTATTTTGGAATACTGTCGCCTTTCTCCATTTTTATTTTTCTGAGCTTGTCTTTAAGCGCCAACTTCCCTTGGTCACTTCTGCTTTGGAAAAAATCTATCAAAGCCTTCCACATTAATAATGGAGTTTCTTTCCTGTGAAGGCTGGACACAATGTGGTCCTTCACACCTTCCAACAGAATCCTTCGACACTTTGCTACCTTCTTTTACCATGCGTCAAGTGCGACTGCATCGCTATAACCTGGTTTGGGAACATCGCTATCGATGAACTCCTTCAGCCCATTATCATCCAGCACTGCCTCCATCCTGTCCTTCCATGCTATGTAATTCGAGCTCCCATCAAGGGCATACTCCAATCGCAATCCTTTGAAATACATTTCAATGAATGCTCAACTTCGACACCAAGAAAACACTGCAGCAAATTCGAATTCCACCAGCACAAAACTCAACTACTTCAATAATTGCAATATCCTATGATCAATACTGCTCCGATACCATGTAGAAATTATATAACTTATGTGTTATATGTCCAAGATTCTCCTGATCTCACACTATTTTAACTTCATGCAAAATACAAAATCTATTCCACCATTGATCATTTGCAGAAATTAAATTGATGCAGGGGCATTTGGCTCTAGTAATACTTTACACTTTTATAAGACCTAGGGGGGTCTTATGTTTTTAAATTCTCATGTAAATATTAGTATTTTGAATAAATTAAGAGGATTTGATTAAATTAGGAAGGTGAAGAGTTAGTTCAGTTATTTTAGGAATTGAGTCTAACTCTAGGACTTTAGAGAATTCCAAGAGTCCTTGTTGAGCTGTTAAAGCAGCTGAATCGATTCATTCATCTCTTGTATAAATTTAAGCATCTGTAGGGTAGAGCTCGGAGCTGTTCAGAGACAGGTAGATTGAAGAAGGGCCAATGATTTAAGATCTGGCTGAAGACTCGTGGTTCTGTAAGTGAATTCATGTATATATGTTAAGGGATTGTTGCAGTACTAATTGAATTAACTCTGTGTAATTGAGCTTTGATTTCAATAAGAATTTATATGAGAAAATGTGAGGGGACTCTGTTCTGTATGTCTTTGAGGAAATCGACATTCATGTCGATGTTGTATTAATTGTGTATAGATTTATGGATTTGAGGCCTATGTGTCTAATTCGGTGATAGACAGATGAGACCTATCGTGTGCATGAGAGAACTCTGCGATAAGGGTCACACACACAGTTGATAAGATTAGATGAGGTTACGCTGGCAATTTCAGTCATCCGTCACTAATTGTTCGATGACACAATGAGGTTAATTGGATATATTGTGTAAGCGGAATTTAGGATCTGGAATCATTTTGAGTCGAATATATAAGATGCACATTCAAGCTCGCAATTGGGTTTTAAGGAAACCTCAACAAATCGGGAGAAATGGGCAACGTATCGATCAAATCATAATTTCGAATCACAGCTAGAATTGAGGCGTATAGGAGAAATTACATTGGCAAATCCCCTGGTTGAACCTGAATTGTACAGGGGAACGGTAGAGAGCGTAATTTGGTGTAGTTCGGAGCAAGAGATCTAATTCCGGAGAGGAAAATTTGAAGGTCTAAGAGTGGTTGAACTCTCAGTCTATCGATCCTTGAATTAAAGGTGAAGTCACAAGATCGAGAACAGAACTCTAACCATAAGCTCCGTGGAACTGGGAGCAACAGTAAATGGAACCATGAAACAAAAGCGAACTGTGAGAGCGGTTTTGGAATCCAGGAGTGGGTTTCGCATAATTTATAAGCTGTAAGCTGTTTTGAGAAAAAAAATGCGATATCACTCTTTGAGCGACGTGTGTCCTGGAGTGGTTTCCAAAAACCACGAGTTTCGCGTAATTTCTGAGGAGTAAACCCCAAGCGTTTTTAAAATGTGATATGCAATTACATCCATTCGATTGTCAGTAGGAGCGCGACAAAAGTTGGGCCGTCAGATGGTGAAGGTGAGTTAACAATATTGTGGGTCCGGTATTTATATGTGGTGGTTGCATTCTGAGTTATGTTAAGTTCGAACTTTAATTAGTGGATATGATTGGACTGTGGGTCCGGATGTGAAGGTGTTAATGAAGTAAGCCTGTTGTGGGACCCAAACATACTGCGTAAAGAGTTGAGATTTAATTCGAGCCCTAGGTTTATCAATGTCCCTTAACATTTGATTCAGGGAGCATATATATATATGGTGGTATAGATCTATGTGGAGTGGTGATAAATTCCAAGGGTCGGATTATGGTTATATGCTGGCGTTTGGTCTTCTATCAAAGCCCGTACCTATGTATGGTTTAATATTCATATGGGGGAGCATTTAAGTTAATACGCGAAGGTTCGCATATTATGATAAGCTTTGGATAAATTGTAAGGTTTGAATTTTAAGAACTGGTGGTTGGTTAACTAAAGTCCTTTTCCCGAAGACTTTTGAAAATGGCTTTCCTTTGCGAAACAAACTTTGGTTATGAAGATTGATTGCGTTTTAATCATGTTCTAAAGCTTCTGCAGGAGAGAATAGAATTTGGGTTGTATTGAAATATGGTTTTATAACCATAAGAGAACCTAGAGTTAATATCTCAAATCTCAGATTTGAGATATTAAGGCTCTCGGAGATATTATTAAAAGACTGCCAGATTCAAATTATTGGGCATAAAAAAGGAGAGCATGATTTTTTATGCATAGAGAGTGGACTGAGTAAGTAGCCTGGACATCATTGTGGTATCAGAGCATCAGGAATAGCTCTGTTTGAAGAAAAGGACTTTTTTTATAAAATCTGAATGTGTGGTGAGAGAAAAGGGAAGCTCAGATTTTAATCTGATATGCAGCAAAGTACACAAAAGTACAGTGAACAGGATTTGCAGAATTAATGAAGAACAAGATCTTGCAGGTAAAATAATTTTAAATCTGATTTGAGATTTATGATTGCAGGATGATGGTTGCATAAAGTGAAGACAAAGGTTGATGGTGGAGGTAAGGAACCTGATATTCAGCTAAGGGCTGGATAGAGAGGACAATTGCAGTGTTCTCAGGAGAAGGTGAGTTGATGAGCAGTGTTTAACTCTGGTTTGAAGAATTGTTTGCAGAATTTAGAGTGCAAGCAATTGAGGAAGAAATCTCAGCAAAGGAAAATCACAGCTTTGAGAGCAATGATTTAAGAGTCCAACAGAGGATTCTCAGTGAAGAAGAAAGTGTGGCAGAACCTATAGAATTCCCAACAGAGGTTGGATGAAAGAAGAACATAGGTGTTCTTGAGAAGTTGCAAAATGAAGCCTAGAGAGACCAAAAGAGAGTGCTCAGAAGGTTCCAGCAGATAGGGGACCGATACTTGCCAAAAGCCAGATCCGGAGGAAAGGATTGGTGAGGTAAGTTGCAGCAAGTGAGCTTGCTGTTTCAGAGGCTTAGTGCAGCTTGTGAGTGAAGAAATCATGGAGGAGAAAATGGCTACTGACAGCCATAGCAGAGATTACAGAGGTTCTGAGAGAGGCCACAACAGAAGAGTGAGGGAAGATGCCAAAGCAAATGGCATGAGGAAGAAACTCACTGATGAAGAGTATTGGAAAGAGATAGTTGAGATCAGAGAGCAGTTTAACAAACTGAAGATGATGGTGCAGATTATGGTAGAGGAAAGCTAGAGAGTTGGTTGGCTCATGAAGAAGAAAGTGAAATGGCAACCATTACAGTTGAGGTTGAGGCAAAGGGAGATTGCCTTACTGAAAGAAGAACTCAGAGCAGCTGAGTTGAGAAAAGAAGTTCCTGCTTGTGAAGCAGAATAGAGTACAAATGAAGAGTGGAGATCTGCAAGAGATCTTGTGAGACATGGTGAAGGCTTAAGGCAGCAAGAAGCTTGTCTTGCTGAAGAGGAAATCATTGATGATTTCCTGAGTTATTGGACAAATCCAGATCAGCTGGATGATGTAAAGACTTGTGTTTTTGAGTCTGACAATTGTGAGGTGATGGCAGGTTTTCCAGAGGAAGAGGAACTCAAAGTTCTTGAGTCAAAGATGGAAGTTGAAGGTTCCACATGCAGATCTGTTCAAAGGGAAGTGATTGAGAAAGCAACCAAGACTGAAAAGTCTTGTGGGTTTAGAACTAAAGAGTTGTGTATGTTTGCAGGTACATCACCGAGAGATGAACAAGCCTTAAAGTTTGTTGAGAAGGAGGATGAGCAATATTTGAAGTTGTCACAAGTCTGAAGAAGTATCCCTCAGAAGATGAATACTCTAGAGAAAAATGCAATGTTGGAGAATGTCTCTTGACTAAAGGAGGCAATGATGCATGTATGATTGAAGTTGTTGCAGCACAGGGAGAAATTCTTGTGGATGAAGAAGAAGAGGATCAATTTGAAGAGTTGATATATGAAGCATCAGTTGAGGTTGTTGGAGCTCCTGGTCTGCAAACTGAAAGTTTGTGTGTGAATGCAGGGATAGTAAATGATGATGAAATGCTTCAACAATTCCAGAGAGAAATTACATTGTTGGAATACTTGTTGGAGAATTCAGAGTATGAAAGAGATATTGCAGAAGGTAGAGTTCATCACAGGGAACAGGAAAACATCATGGGAGCAGATGGTGTAAAGAGAAGACTAGTTAACAGTCTTGGGAATTCTTCAGAGAATTCTTTGGAAAATTTGGATCAGTATACTAATGTGCTGACAGAGAAGGGAGGAATTTCAGGACAACATACTGAAATGCTGGCAGAGAAAAGAAAGGCACTGAAGCCTTATGAGTTTGGGTTTAAAAATTTCTTTATGAATGCAGATTCTGTTGATGATGAAGATAAATTGGCACCGTTGGGTAGACAATTAAAGGAGAAGGAAAAAGATTATGTGGAAGTGCTTAATCCATGGAATGAAGAAATTAAGTTGCTGGAGCTTATGCTGGAAAACCAGGATTCAACGCAGAGAGGAGAGCCTCGGTTTCAGAATTGGGGATTGCAGAATGTGGAGATACAAGAGAATGATGACAAGGAAGATTTTCTGAGTCTTGGAAAGGACTTAGAACTGCAGAGAGAGGAATTGGTGACTGGATCATCAATTGAGACCATTGGGTCTTATAATTTTGAAACTGACAAATTGGCTGTGTTTACAGGTGATGCAGAAGACAATTCATCCTTTGGAATTGTCTTGAGAGAAGAAAAGTTGTTGCGGAAGAAAGAAGATGAGACAGCCATATCTCATATGCAGAAACTTGTCACTGATGAGAAGGAGGAGCTGATTTGTTTGAATACCCAAGAGAAGGTTGGAGAGCAGAATGTGGGGCAGATTTTTAAAACTGTTGCAATGATGGAGGATTAGGATTTTATCCTGACAAAAGATGAAAATACAGGGGTTGAAGAACTTGATTGGATTTCCAGAATCCATCAACAGGATGAGAGGCAATTGCTGAAGATTGCCCAAGAAGAAGAAAGAGATGCTGAGACTAAATTGCAGCATGCTGAAGATGTGAAACAAGTACGGAAGAGATGGCTACAATGTTTGTTGGGACCATTGGAAGAAGAGAAAGGGGTTGCAGACACTAGAGTGAAATTGCCTGAAGTTGTAAAAGAAATAGGGGCAGATACTAGTTTGACAAATTTGATTATGTTTACTAGTATACTGAATGAGTATGTTACTGTAGGCGGAAAATTAAATGATAGTTTTTTTTCTAAGAGTGGATTTGCAGATGATGAACAAAAGAACAGTGTTGCAGAGGGAGATATCTTAAGAGATATCCAGGATGTTTGGGAGGAGGCAACATTGGCATCAGCAAAACCCATGGTGGTAGCTAACGCAACATGGGGAGTGACATCTGCAGGAATAGCAAACATGTTAGTAACATGTGAGACAGTAAGAACAGCATTATTGGCAGCAACAGAAGTTGGAGACAGCAGCAGTGGGCAAAGAAATTTCCAGCTAGAAAATAAGTTGGACATAGAAATTGAAGACATCAGAAGACTGATGATGAAAGTGTCTCAGAAGCAGCAGACAGCAGCAAGAAAGCAGAAGGATTTCAGCAAAGGAAATACAAGAAGGGATTGTGAAAGTACAGCTGGGGATAATTTGCAGAACAAGATATGGAGACCTGGAGAAATGCAGTTAAAGGATGATGCAGCTGTTGGACAACAGCAAAACAGAGTATGGGATCCAGGAGGTAGAGATTAAAGACACATGATCAGGACATCATGATCAATTTGAACCTTGGGAGTCTGATGCAGGGGCATTTGGCTCTAGTAATACTTTACACTTTTATAAGAGCTAGGGGGGTCTTATGTTTTTAAATTCTCATGTAAATATTAGTATTCTGAATAAATTAAGAGGATTTGATTAAATTAGGAAGGTGAAGAGTCAGTTAAGTAATTTTAGGAATTGAGTCTAACTCTAGGACTTTAGAGAATTCCAAGAGTCCTTGTTGAGCTGTTAAAGTAGCTGAATCGATTCATTCATCTCTTGTATAAATGTAAGCATCTGTAGGGTAGAGTTCAGAGTAGGGTAGATCTCAGAGCTGTTTAGAGACAGGGTAGATTGAAGAAGGGCCAATGATTGAAGATCTGGCCGAAGACCCGTTGTTTTGTAAGTGAATTCATGTATATATGTTAAGGGATTGTTCCAGTACTAATTGAATTAACTCTGTGTAATTGAGCTTTGATTTCAATAAGAATTTATATGAGAAACTGTGAGGGGAAACTCTGTTCTGTATGTCTTTGAGGAAATCGACATTCATGTCGATGTTGTATTAATTGTGTATAGATTTATGGATTTGAGGCCTGTGTGTCTAAATCGGTTATAGACAGATGAGACCTATCGTGTGCATGAGAGAACTCTGCAATAAGGGTCGCACACACAGTTGATAAGATTAGATGAGGCTACGCTGGCAATTTCAGTCATCGGTCACTAATGGTTCGATGACACAATGAGGTTAATTGGATATATTGTGTAAGCGGAATTTAGGATCTGGAATCATTTTGAATAGAATACATAAGATGCGCATTCGAGCCCGCAATTGGGTTTTAAGGAAACCTCAACAAATCGGGAGAAATGGGCAACGTACTGATCGAATCATAATTTCAAATCACAGCCAAAATCGAGGTGTATAGGAGAAATTACGTTGGCAAACCCCTTGGTTGAACCTGAATTGTACAGGGGAACGACAGAGAGCGCAATTTGGTGTAATTCGGAGCAAGAGATCTAATTCCGGAGAGGAAAATCTGAAGGTCGAAGAGTGGTTGAACTCTCGGTTTGTCGATTTTTGAATTAAAGGCGAAGTCACAAGTTCGAGAGCAGAACTCTAACCATAAGCTCCGTGGAACCGGGAGCAACAATAAATGGAAACATGAAACAAAAGCGAACAGTGAGAGCGGTTTTGGAATCCAGGAGTGGGTTTCGCATAATTTATAAGATGTAAGCTATTTTGAGAAAAAAAACGCGATATCACTCTTTGAGCAATGCGTGTCCTGGAGTGGTTTCCAAAAACCACGAGTTTCACGTCATTTCTGAGGAGTAAACCTCGAGCATTTTAAAAACACGATATGCAATTACATCCGTTCGATTGTCATTAGGAGCGCAACAAAAGTTGGGCCGTCGAATTGTGAAGGTGAGTTAACAATATTGTGGGTCTGGTATTTATATGCGGTGGTTGCATTCTAAGTTATGTTAAGTTTGAACTTTAATTAGTGGATATGATTGGACTGTGGGTCCGGATGTGAAGGTGTTAATGAAGTAAGCCTATTGTGGGACCCGAACATACTGCATAAAGAGTTGAGATTTAATTTCAGCCCAAGGTTTATCAATGTCCCTTAACATTTGATTCGGGGAGCGTATATATATATGGTGGTATATATCTGTGTGGAGTGGTGATAAATTCCAAGGGTCGGATTATGGTTATATGCTGGCGTTTGGTCTTCTATCAAAGCCTGTACCTATGTATGGTTGAATATTCATATGGGGGAGCATTTAAATTAATACGCGAAGGTTCGCATATTATGATAAGCTTTGGCTAAATTGTAAGGTTTGAATTTTAAGAACCGGTGGTTGGTTAACTAAAGTCCTTTTCCCGAAGACTTTTGAAAAGGGCTTTCCTTTGCGAAACATACTTTGGTTATGAAGATTGATTGCGTTTTAATCATGTTCTGAAGCTTCCGCAGGAGAGAATAGAATTTGGGTTGTATTGAAATATGGTTTTATAACCATAAGAGAACCTAGAGTTAATATCTCAAATCTCAGATTTGAGATATTAAGGCTCTCGGAGATATTATTAAAAGATTGCCAGATTCAAATTATTGGACATAAAAAAGGAGAGCATGATTTTATATGCATAGAGAGTGGACTGAGTAAGTAGCCCGGGCATCATAAATCAAGATTGCAATGCACACATGAAACAATAAAAATTCACACACATTAACACAATTGTTTAACGGGAAAGCCTGAAGCTAAAAAGCCCAACTATCTGTATATAATATATGTCATAGAGATCATGTAACAATCCTCATACAAAGCTGATCATATGAAGCTCTCAGTACAATACAATCGCTACACACTAATCAGGCAAAATCTTGCAAATCCATGCACCAATCTTTGCCACCTACTAGTCTGCCTCTACTACGCAATCCCTGCTGAAGAATGGCTTTGAATGAGTTGGAATTACTCTAGCCTTGCTCACGCAATCCTCATTGGCATCTCCACTGAGTGTTGGATGCAATCAATGCATCACTATAGTCACAACTGATAGTCACACGTGCCCTCTCACCTATCTCTCCACTGGTCTCCACTGAAACTGCCATGCACTGTAGTTAACTAATGTATTCTTCAGTTGATTAATGAGTTATTATTTGTGAATTAATTTACTAATTAATTCACTCCACTCTCACTAGTGTATCAATCAGTTAGACTAGATACAACTAGCTCAACTGATTCTAACTGAGTTAAACTAAATACAACTCCACTAACTTCCTCAATAAACTCCACCAAACTCTATCACATGAGTTCTAACTGAAGTATCCATGCAATAGCTCCACATAACCCTCAGGAATAGCGTAATTCCTTCTGTCAGCTCCTGTGCCACATCTGTGCACTTAACTGAAGTGCTCCAAGAGAATATGATAATGTTTAGAGTCCAAATATTATTAAGAGCTAATAATATTTGACATATCTATTTTTAGACTGGCAATCTAAAAATAGATTCCGCCCAGTATGTCTAAAAATAGAAGTCTATCTATTTTTTCCGACTTGACCAACCATCCACAAATAGCATCCTGCAACTCATAGAACATGATCCATATGTCTAAAAATAGACATAGTCTAAAAATAGACTTTGCGCCAAAAATAGCTTGCAGGCCCACTTAGTGAAGGCGACTCTTTTCACTAAGCTCATCATCTTGTTGAATCTCAACACCTTTTTCTTTTGACACAGTAGCAATTTTATTTGACATTTTTACCCTTGAGGTGCATCGAGAAATTATGCTACTAGAGTCTCATGAGTTTGGAGAATGCCCATACCATTCGGATTTGGAAGTGGTGGGTGATGGTCGGAAACGAGTTCCAAACTCGAGCATATTTAGGAGAAGAGATTGCAATTTGTGTATTATCTATATTTGCATCAACAAATGGACACTCTGTTACATTTAGTTCTCAAGGATAAACAAGTTGACAATTATAATCACTTCTCAGGGCTACAGGATATTAAGTGCATTTTACATAATCACGGGTTTAGTATTAATGACATTAATGCTCACCTGAATCGTGTGGAGAATTATTTGGTGTTGGACTCAGCTTTTAGGGATCTATATGATCCTCCTGGAGACCCTACTGACCCTCTAGTTAACAATGATCTTTTCCTGATTGTAATCTCTTCTAACCAAGATTAGAAATTTGTGTTACAATTTTGGTTTATATGGTTGAACACGCTTTAATTCTTCTAATGTTGTTTTGGCCCTCAAAAATGGGGATGGATCATGATATGAAGATGTATTAGTGGTTCCCTGTTTGCCTCTCATTTCTTCTTTGCGTAAGATTTTGCAGTGTCTCTCTTTGTTTGTTCTGGTGCCTCAAAGTTATACAATGTTGCTCTCGCCTGTCAGCACTTGGTTTCGTTCCAACGCTGGAAGTTGTTCCCTTCAATCGCAAAAAGATATTTTTTTCTGTGCCAATTTGTATCAATGGTTGACTTTTTGCTACAAGTATCAAGATGTTTGTGGTTGGTGCAATTTACTAAGTCAACCTTTGTTGGATGGTTCATTTTGCAAGTAGTTATCTTTGTCTCGTACTTGTGGAAAATTATGATTCTAGTTATTGTTGCCTTTCAAGAATGGCTCTTTTGTTGTTGGTTGTTATTGTAAATGCAAACTGTTGGCCATCTAGGTTTATGTGCTACCTGGAGGTTGATTTTTGTTCATATGTCTTCGTCTCTCTCGGCTCCCAAAAGCTCGGTATTTAGATTCAACTTGTGATATGGAGTATGGTTCTATGAATTTCTATATGGTTCTCAGTGATTTTTAATGTTAGCTTTCAAAACCATGTGGATATAGATGATATTTGATATATAATCTTTTTTAATAGCAATACAAATTCTTATAGTTCAAAAAAACAATATATCAATTACTTTGAATATCGAATCATTGTAAAAACTCTAATAACACTTTCTTTTCATTAAACTTTATCAAAATATTATAAGTAAAAATAGACCCCCAAAAGTTATATTTTTTTTTCTAGTATGTAACTCCTCACAACACAATGTATATCTTAAGAATGGCTCAAATTAATTCAACTATATTGAACCTAACTTACATACAAGTCTACGTTTAATCTTGAACTCCAAATTTATTTGAAATTAAATAGAGGTCAAATTCTGTCAAAATGTAAATGAAGCACAAATTATTAAAGAATCTCATATTTATCTTTCGTGTTTTCACAAAATATCAAAGTGCTACATTCCGGGGAATCTCATATTTGTTCAAATTTGTCATGGAAAAAATATGAAGTTTGTTCATTGAAAAATTACAATATGAAGAAGTTTGGCTATTTATAATTATTGCTACCTGAAATCTGCCAAAAATTAGAATGGACCAGTTTGGAATCTCTTTTAATGTGCACTTTGGCTGCATGGAGGATTCCAATTTGGCCGTTTATAGTTATGACTTATTCATTCATTATTTTTGTCTATTCTAGATGATAATAAATAATAAAAGATTTATAAAACATTATTTAATAGAATTTATATAATTTTAATACAGAGAGGTTACAACATCATAACGAACAAAGGTTAGTTTTTTACGTCGAGGATTCGATGTTTATTTAGGTTTCTATAAAGATGGTGGACCCTGGGCGAGTTTCTAAAACATCATGTTTTAATATTTAGGTAGATAATAATATGATTAATAATGAAAATAAGTTAAGTATATGTTTTTTTAATTATTAAAAGTAAATATTTAGTTAATGGTGTAATTATGTTGATAAGTATATTTATTTTGGAATAAGATTTTTATAATTTTAATTTAGTGGATGGTAGGGATTTAATATCTATAAAATAGAATATTTTAGAATACTTGTAGTAGTATACATAAATGAAAGGGTAAGATTTATTTCAAAAATAGTTTTTTGTTTTGTTTTTTAATTAAAAAAAGTCATATGAACAAGTGTCATATGAAATGAGTTAGGATTTTTTGGACATGTGGTATTGATGAACCATGGATTGGCCTATAGTATTATTTCTTTTGAGTAGAAAAAACACATTACATTTATATTACATTTTTACAAAACAATACATATTATGAAGGATATATCCTCCAATATTACTCTATTGCAATATAAAAAATAGTGGCAAAAACTCTACATAGAGATGATGAGAGAGATGTATGTAAACAAATTATACAACCATTTGCTTCTGACCCATCAGCAAAATGTAACCGGAAAAAACAGTAGCAACGAATATATAAAAATGCACTTACATTAAACTTGGATATTTTGACTTAGAAGAACAGAAACTAACAAACTGGAAGCAAAAAGGAGAGAGGAGAGAAACCAAAGTAACTTAACCCCTGTTGTAGTGTGCTCATGGAAGTTGTATGGAATTGACGTCCAGTATCTGTCCATCCTTCTAATTTTGTTTGTCAACCCAAAAAATTACGTTCCCTGTGTGATGTCAACAAATACCCACCGATATCAGCTTGTTTATGTAAGATTTTCAATCAACCGCATTCAGTCCCGACAGCCCCAGCTGGGCAGAGAATTTCTAGATCCCGCAACCATGTTACCAATGTGATATTACCTGATTTAGAAGAAAATACCATTGTGGGCAAGAGTATGTTGAAGGCGATATTCCATTATTAGATCCAGAGGAGAGCCATGAATGTCGTCAACACCCATAAAGATGCTTTGTATTTTCCCAAAATCCCAGATGAGGCTACGTATAAATTGTGTTGCCACGCACCTGAAACCCTGCCATGTGTCTGAGCCTCTGCTCTGAGGGAAAGATTGTAGTCTAAACAGCTGTTGTAGATCCATTCCTTTTAAATATTTGGATCGAAATAAGTTAGGGTAGAGACCTGTACCAGTTACTGCCCACCGGAGAGACTTGATCAAGAGAGACTGAGTAAAGGATCAACTATCGAGCAAACCCCAACCACCATATATTTGAAATTCCACCGAATCCAGTTTGCAGAGATGTAACCTTTTTTTTTCCACGGGATCCCGACCAAAGGAAACTTGAGACTATAGCCTTAACCAAAGAAATGATGTGAGAGGGCAGACAAAAGAGATGTGCCCAGTATACTACTAATTGTTGGAGAACTTCTTGTATGAGAACAAATCGACCCCCCAGAGAGAGCCATTTATGTGTCCAGATATTTAATATTTTCTTAAAATTTTCAAGAGCCAGTACCAATCTTTGGTGTGATAGTTGCACGAATTTAGCTTGAAACCCAAGCAGGTGAGGCCTTCTGAAAGAGAGCCAAGTTTCACCTTAAAGAGACCTGCAATTAATTCCATATCTGCTCTGTCATCGAATTCAAATAAAAATAGTGATTTTGTGCCATTTATTTCCAAACCAGAGGCAACACCATGTCGAAATAGAATTTAGTGCAGAGCTAACCACTAAGCTCTCGATATAATTTCGAAGGCCAGGGTGTCATTAAAAAAAAGAATGTGTGATCGTGACCCCGGGAGAGATTTGTATGCCTTCGAATATTCCCCTCAAATGTGCCTCTTTAATGTGAATATTGAGCCCATCCATGATCGTGACCTGCTTATAAAAATTCAGTGGGGAGACCATTTATGATAACAACATACCATACAAGTGCAATACATGCCATGATCCACTGCACATTATGAGTTTATAGACCAATCTTGCAAAGGACCAGGCAAGTGTATGACCAATCAACATTTTCATAAGTTTTATATAGATCAACCTTCATGACGAGCACTTCCATTTTTTTTTGTATGAATGGAATGCAAGCATTCATGTGCCGTAGCAATGGCATCGTGGATAAGACGATATGGGAGGAAACCATATTGCTCACAAAATATATAACTAGAGAGGACACCAGAGATCCTTAGTGCAATTACTTTCGAAATCAGTTTGTATATCACATTGCAAAGAGAGATATCACCTAGATATCTCTCTAGGTAGAATTGATATCACCTAGAATTTTCCCAAGGGACCTAGATTCTTCTACCAAACCAAGTATTTCCTCATGATATCAAAGAAATGTAGGTACAACTCAACAGGTTATCCATCAGGGCCGAGGCTTTTATCTCGAGCTAAAGATTTGAGGACCGTTTGAATTTCCTCTTTGGAGACAAGCATACCGAGTGCTTCATTAGCATCATCTTCAAACATACACGGATAAATATCAAGGGCCCAAAGTTGATTGGAGAAACCAACACCCTCCTTGCAACTGTAGAAATCAGAGAAAAATTTGTAGGCATCTCTTTAGATATCCTGTGTAGACTATACTGTTGAGTCATCCTCAGTATCAATTTGCCAAATTGCATTTTTTTTTTTCCTATTGTTTGCATAGTGATGGAAAAACTTGGTGTTGTGATCACCTTCGTGCAACCAAGTTTCCCTGCTCTTCAGCTTCCAAGTAATCTCTTGTATTCTAAGAATTTAATTTTTGCACTTTTCCAGTGCCAAGAGTCTAGATTGTTGCATTCCATACATTTATAAATTTCTTCAATTTCCCTTGTAATTGATTAGCTCTTTGATCATATGATCTTTCTTGTGGCGCTCCCATGTTCGAATCTTGTACTTCAGGGCCCTGAGCTTTTGGGTGAAATGATAGGAAGCCGATCTTCCTTGCGAAACCATGTCGTGCGTCCAAAGTTCCATGACCATAGACTAGAAATTAGGGTCTTCTAACCAAACTCTATTAAATTTAAAAGGGAGACCCTTTCGAACTGGCTCCATTCACCATTTAAGGAAATAGGATGATGATCAGATAGGGTTGACTTGATAACTGATGACTTCAAATTTCCAAGAATTTCAATCACACTTTCATGGACCAAAACACAATGAGTTTATCCACCCTTCATCTAGTTATATTCCTAATAGCGATATACATCATCTATCCGATAGTGATCACGCATTGTAGTTCCTTCAAAAGGCACCTCTATGTCAACTGAGGAAACTATCAAACAAAATTATGTCCCTGATAAGGATTTTGACTCTTCATCTTCTCTTGAACAGTCCCAATTTTGCATTTTGTGGCATAAATGGATAAATTCCTTCATCTCAAGACCATGTAAGGATTTTGGTTTCCAATGTTGTAATCGTTGGTGGCACTACATGGGCTGTTGTTGTTGTTGCCATCTGTAGCCCAAAACTTTTCGTCTTCTCTCCAACGTCCCTATTTGCAACTCCCGACAGTATTTTTCCAGTCACCACCTTTTGAAGAGTGGATAAACTCACTATGTGGTGATGGTGTCCATTTGGGTGAGTTTGTTATAAGCCTTCTTTTGTATGTGGATGACCTTATTTTGATTGCTAAATTTGCTCTTGGCTTGCAAGAGAACTTACTTTCCCTAGCATTTTTGTAGAAGGGTGAGGATGCAAGTCAATATTAGCAAGACGAAAGTGGAAGTTTTCTCTAACAAAAGATAATATAGCCAACAAAAGTTCTATTTTGAAGGTAACACTCTTGAAGAATTTGTAGATTACAAATACCTTGGAATAATTTGAATTCAAAAGAAGGTTGCAAAAAGAAAAGAAATTTGGGAGGTTAAAAAGCATTTTATGCTTTTTAAAATAGGTGGAGAGAGGCACAACTATGAGATTGGAAGACCACTCAAACTCTTTTTGGGCTTTTAGTGATTCTAGTGGTTCTTTATGGTTGTGAATTGTGGCTAACACTACATCTAAATTACAATGGAAGCAAGCTGAGAAAAATCATAAATGCTTGATTACAAACAAGTTCAAAATTAAAAGTTCCGTTCCCTATTATATCATGCTAAGTGAAATGGGGGTTTTTGCTCCTATTGAAGTAATTACTATGGTGTGACTCATACGATATTTAAAAAAAAATGTGCACCTGGAAGAGGGTAGATGGCCTAAGGTTGTCTTCAATGACATATTGTCCAAAAGAAAGAAGGCATGGATGTGGAAAAATAGCAAATGGTTTAGTAAATGGGGTATTTACTTGAACATGTGCCCCATAAATAGGAAAGATATTAAGGCTTTTGTTATGGATATGTTCCACAAGCTTACTTGGAATAAATAGCTAGGGAGGAAGAGAAAGTACTACATTCAAGAGTTTAATCCCACTCATAATCATCATCAAAAAGCATACATCGGGGCCAATATCTCATGGGAGCCAAAATTCTTATTGTTCAGTTAAGAACTAACTCTCACCAACTTGTGAAACAGGGCGTTAGAAAAGACCAAAAGAAGTTTTGGGAGAAAGAGTGTATTTTTTGCACTTCTGGAGAATTGGAAATAGAAAGGATTTTCATTTTAGAATGTGAGGCCTTCAAAGACAACAAGGAATTATGTAAATATCCTCAAAACTAGCTCTTGAGATAATTTATTCAGCAGGGAGACTATTGAGGAGTTAAGAGCACTCATTATCACATTACATAGGAAAATGGCTTAATGCAAAAATAAGATGGCAAGGTGGTCTTCCTATAGACTATCTTTTTCTTAGTGGATGTTAAAATTTCTTATTCTTCCCTTGAATTCCCTAAATTTACGATTATTAAAACCATATTCTTTTAAACTTAATCCTATTTTCAAAAACTTCTAAATAATCCCTTATAGCATCTTTAGTAACCTTGTTGAATGACCCACACCTAGGCAAGTCATTGGTGCCTTTAAAATGATCTATTTTATTTTAATTTTATTGTAAACTTTGTTGAATGTCCCATACCTTCCCCTCTAAATGTGAGTCATTTGTATTCTTTTAAACTTAATCCTATTTTCAAAAACCTCTAAATAGTTCCTTATAGCATCTTTAGTAACCTTGTTGAATGACCCACACCTAAATAAGTCATTGATGCCCTTGAAAATGACCTATTTTATTTTAATTTTATTATAAACTTTGTTAAATGTCCCGCACCTTCCCCTCTAAATGTGAGTCATTGGTGCCCTTGAAAATGACATTTTTTGTAAAATTATAAACTTAGGTGGATTAGCAGCGAAAGGCTTCAAAATCCTTATAACCATACACTTTATTTATTAAAAATTTAATATATTATTTTAAAAATAAATTTAAATGAAAAACAACAATCATACGTTTTTTATCACCCAAATCATACTTTTTTTTTACCTAGATCTATTATTCCTTTTAACTATTTAAGCAATATTTTAACGAAATTTAAATATGATAGTAAATATTTTTCCAACCAAAGGTAAATAATCCCATATTCAAAGATTAAAATAAAAAATCAATGTGCTTATTTATAGTTTCCAAGTCAGCGTTAGGGAAAAAAAACATTGAAAAACCCAATTGGATACCTCGAAGATTGCAGTGGAAAACGACCAATCGTAGTACAGCTTTATCATGAAGAATTTAAAAATGTGGAGCAAATTTTTGCGGTCATATTCAACGATGTTCTAGACAACACAACGGCGCAGAATGGAAAATATAAATAGCCGTGGGCCGTCACGCATCCCAAAATCAAACTAATATATAACTCCACGGGCGGTATTTAAAAAACTCTTCAAACTAATATATAATTCCACGGGCGGTATTTAAAAAACTGTCGGTGTAGCCGCCTGTGAATTCAAGGGGCGGTCGCATATTTTACTTGGACTGCAAACCACAAACCACCCAGAATGTTCCAGATAGAGTTACATCGTATCCCCTTTCGTCATTGCAGGACCCGGATGATAAAAAGAAAGCCAAACCGTTAGAAGTGTTGCCAAGTGGTAAGACACGTCATCGATAACAAAGGCATATTCCGCGCCAGCGCAGACAGTTAGCAACCATCATGTAAAGTCTACCATTACGATTCTTGTGGGGGGCAATTGACCGACTCTGGTAATTCTGTGAGGGTTCCATATGTCGAAAATCCAGTAATTCATCTGTCAGGGAAGGAAGACTAAAATATTTCTATATAAGCACCTCTCTGTTATTCTTTTGTAATCATATTACATCTACATTCTCCTCTATCTTGTTTCTTGAAAAATATTTCAGCTCGCAAGCTTTGGATCTTACAATGGGTGAGTGCCTTGATTGGCTCTGTGATATTATATTTTTCTTTGCTTCTTCTCTTTAATTTTGTTTTCTTTACTCTGTTTGTGGCGGTTTCGGTATGTGCAGGTTCTACTGGAAAGATCAAGATCGGAATCAACGGTAAGTACCGGACAGAGATTTGAGAGGCGTTTCTGTGTTGACGGTTTTCCCTGTTTTCGTCTTTTTGTTTCTGAACGATTATTTGGCGATTTACGGTGGATTTCGCTGTGTAGGATTTGGCCGAATTGGAAGGCTTGTCGCCCGTGTGGCTCTGACTCGCGATGACATCGAGCTTGTGGCGGTGAATGACCCGTTCATTTCTACCGATTACATGGTACGTTTGCTGGTTGCCGTCTTACGACTTTGTTGAAGCATTTGGACATGATTTTGTAGCTTTGCGCATGGGCCTGGGCTTACCTTTGTTTTGATACTTACTGAATGAGATCGAGGGATTTATTTGTTTAATCGGTTGATTTTAGAGCCGAGTTTGGAAGATAAAATACATGTAGCATTTTATTAACAAAACAGAGTACTCCTATTTATCTAGCTCCTTTTATTTGAATGCTCGCGAATTACAAATTTGCTGGCTAAGAGTGCCGATTAAACCCTTGTTTACCCTTAGTTACAGCATATGCATGTTTTATCCGTTAGTCTGTGAGTCCTTTTGAGTTTGATATTGATAAAAAAATTCTGGTGACGATCTAAATGACTTTTGTAGAACATCTTTTCCGATTCAGGGAAAATTGGCTCAAAATCAATCACTGGAAATACTGATCTTTGGCACATTTAAAGTTTTGAATAGCTCTATAGCGTTTTCTTCCTGGATAATATGCGAGAATTGAAGCTTGTTTAAAATATCGATTTTGAAGCCAGAACATGATATCAGGGATTGATTTCCTCTCTCTCAATTCTGCCTGATCATTATACACAATATATTTTAACAATATTTGAGGTTTGCTAGCATAGTAAATACATTATTCTATGGCAAAGTCTCGCTGCCAATTAAATAGCATCTTTTTTTAATTTGAGCCACTTTTCATGCGCTGACGGAATACAAGTGAAGGAAAATTAGGGGTATTTGTACAGCATTCTGCGGATAAGTTTTGATCGGCAAACTAAAGATTGTTTTTTTCTTTTTCTATTCATGACCAAGGATCTGTAGTCTTTTTCGTTCTTCGATTTATTGTCAACAGCATTTAAGTTTTATCGAGAATGAAGTTTGAAGAAACTCATTTGATTGTTTTATTCCACCATATTTTACAGATTCAAGATACTAATTTCCGTGTACCTGTTAATTTTTCAGAGTTATATGTTCAAGTATGACAGTGTCCACGGAAAATGGAAGCATCATGAAGTCAAGGTCAAAGACTCGAAAACTTTACTCTTTGGAGAAAAAACTGTGGCCGTTTTCGGTTTCAGGTAATACACTATTTATGGTCATGAATGAACAGAGAACTAGATGCATGCTGAAGCTTTTTTTCTTGGGTGAGGTCGAACTTCTAACATTTGGGTTTCAAAACTATAGAAATCCTGAGGAAATACCATGGGGCGAGGTTGGCGCAGACTATGTGGTTGAATCCACGGGTGTGGTTGAATCCACAGGTGTCTTCACCGACAAAGGGTGTCTTCACCGACAAGGAGAAAGCAACTGCCCACTTGAAGGTTTGAATATTTCCATTCCATAGTTCAATCATTATTATTGGTGTTCTTTCTTTCAAAGTTTATTGCCTAAAATTACAATGAACCCAAAAGAAATGATAAATGATATTTGATGGAACTAAAGGGTTGTCAAATATAATACCTCTCCCTACATGAACATGGAGATGCTTTCGCTCTATCTCAATCTATAAAATTGACATTTTTGGTTGATATCCGCATGGCCAACTCTATTCTAAGTTGAAACATCTCCCAAACTGAACGGAGCGGTCACCTCCTGAAAGGTTGTTAAAATTTCCCCATAGTCCTAGTTATTTGAATAAGATTTAGGAGGTGATTCAAAAATGTTATCTTTTGTTTGCAGCCCAGCCCCTATGGAGAAATCTATGAATTTTTATATGTGCATTGAAAAATATGTGTGGCTATTGACAAATCTAATTGTAGTGAATTGTTATTTGTGCATAGAAAAATATGAGTGGCTAATGGCATATCTAATTTGAGTTGAGTGGTGATAGACATATCTAAGTATAATAACTTTCAGACAGTATAAAGTGCAATGATGACAATTTACAGTTTGAACTTCATATGATAAGATTTTCTTTGTTGATCTTTAACAGGGAGGTGCTAAAAAAGTAGTTATCTCGGCTCCCAGCAAGGATGCTCCTATGTTTGTTGTTGGGGTTAATGAGCACCAATACAAATCTGATTTGAACATCGTTTCAAATGCAAGCTGTACTACTAACTGCTTGGCTCCTTTGGCTAAGGTTCGCAATGATACTTTTGCTGAGAGTTATGACAGTTTTAATTCTGTAGGTGTATTTACTTGAGGAAAACCCCATCGTGCTTGGGAAGAACCTATATGTTATAATAAAACAAAAACTATCTGCTTTTCTGGCAGGTGATCAATGACAAGTTTGGCATTGTTGAAGGTCTTATGACAACCGTGCATTCCATCACAGGTACACTTGCTATCTGAACAAAGTCTTATCTCATTTGATCTAGGATTATGCCCTTGCAATTTGTTGTTTCAAGGCATCTACAAGTTGCATTGATTTGTATTTCGTATGTAAACAGCAACTCAGAAGACGGTTGATGGACCGTCAAACAAGGACTGGCGAGGTGGCAGAGGAGCTGGTTTCAACATTATCCCTAGCAGTACGGGAGCAGCTAAGGTAGGAATCAGTGACTTATCAATGTTAATTAACCACATTTAGAATCCTCGGTAACATCTTGACTGGTGATTCTCATTTGCATAAATTTGCGTAAACAGTTTATATGGTTAGTTTTTATTCAGTTGGTTACTTTTGTTTGAATTAAAAACATTTTAATCAAATTTTGTTTAAAGGAAAAAGGCCTAAGTTTGTCTAGATGCAGCCCTGATAAGTCTGATATATCATCCCCTCTTGAGAGGTCACAACTAGGACTTTACCTGGACCAATCTTGGTATGGCCAGGATCTTACCTGAGCACCAATCAGTAGCACAAGCACCTTATCGGGCGTGGTGACAAAATATAGCTTGTTACCCTTTACTTTCACATGGTTATCGAAACTGACTGTTGTTGGAAAACTACTGCCCATTCCGAAGCCCAGATTTTTCAGCTTGTTTGTTTATATCGTTCCACCAGTGTTAATTCATCCTTACGGTTATACTCTAGGAGAGAACACAGGATTGTGAATAGCAATCTGCTACCCTTGACGCTAGTGCCATTGAATCCCCTCAGCTAAGGTTATTCGTTAGATGATATTATCAGACTCTGTTTTGGGTACTTCCTATAGATTGAAGTGCCACTTTTCATAGTAAGAGCAACAACTACACATAGTTTCGTTGACATTGGATCCCATTTGAGTTGTACTATTTTTATTTTTTTAAAACTAATTTTTGCATTTTTTATTCATTGGTTTTCCTTTGAGGTATACTGGCTGTACCTAAGCAATTGGTTCACTCTCTAATTAATTGTCTTCTGCACATTTGCTTTCCAATTTTCATAAATATGAATCTCTGCCAGCTTGTCTCCTATGTTCTCACTGACACAACCTCTTACTGTATTATTGAAGGCTGTTGGCAAGGTTTTACCAGCTCTCAATGGAAAGTTGACTGGAATGGCCTTCCGAGTACCCACACCAGATGTTTCAGTTGTTGATTTGACTGTTAGGCTTGAGAAGTCTGCTACTTATGATGAGATTAAGGCGGCCATCAAGTAAGTTATCCCTCTTATCCCCTGAGAGAAGGAAGGATATAAAAAATCTCTGACAGGAATAAGGCTCGAGGTTGTGTATTTAATTCTAACTTATATATGGTGCATATCATTTTATAGGGCGGAATCTGAAGGAAATTTGAAAGGAATTCTTGGTTACACAGAGGATGCTGTGGTATCTACAGATTTCATTGGGGACAGTCGGTATGTTGCGAATCTGTCCGGCATACTACTTGTTTGTTTTTTAACTTTTGCTATGCATTAGTTGTGATATTTACTGTAACTTGCTTATTGTTGTAGATCAAGCATATTTGATGCTTCGGCTGGGATAGCCCTGAGTGACAAGTTTGTGAAATTAGTGTCATGGTATGACAACGAGTGGGGTTACAGGTGAGAATTGAACCACCTGTAAATTTCAAGTATGGTAAATGAATTTTATAATTTTCAACAGTATTACTGCAATGCTTATGATATTAATTTGGTCCCATCGACTCTCTGTTTTGCAGTTCACGAGTGGTAGATCTGATTGTACATATGGCCGCTACGAAATAAGTTATGATGATAGTTCTTCGTAGTCCATGTCTTGGAATCTTCTTTAGATAGATTTTATGGAGTTTAGCGATTCTGGTTGCCAGAGGATTATCTGCATTTAAATAAAAATAAAGAACTTGCATAAATTATATCATTGCATGTAAAGAAACGCATGCCTTCCATGATATTAGTGCATGGATAAGAATGTGTTTTAAATTTTTGGAAAATAAAATTATTGAGGATATATGAATGGGTTTTCTCTTATTTGCTAGTTTTGTTTGTTTGCATTAGTTACATATATAATCCAATTTTTATGTGGCTGGGAATATAAATTTCCTATATAATCCAATTGTTATGTGGCTGGGAATATAAATTTCATATATAGTTCCATTGTTATGTGGATGAGAATATTTGATTATTTATCCAAATTGTTGAGTAGACTGGGACAAGATTATTGGTTGCTCTATCTTATCTGGAACGTTTGGAAGGTGATTTTGGTGATTTTTTTTTGTTTCTATTAGTTCTTTAGTTCTATATATAATCCAATTGTTATGTGGTTGGGAAATTTAGTTCCATGTATAATCCATGCTGTGTGGATTGGAATATTGATAATCCAATTGTTATGTGGTTGGGAAATTTTGTTCCATATATAATCCATGTTGTGTCGGTTGGAATATTGATTGTTTATCCAAATTGTTCAGTAGACAGCGACAAGATTATTAGCTGCCCTGT